>CM067844.1:115028114-115605614 GCA_034509565.1 Triticum monococcum
CCGTGATTCCACTATTGGTGCCCTTGGAGGCGGCGACCGAACCTTTACAAACAAGGTTGGGGCAATCTCCACAACTCAATTGGAGGCTACCAACGACACCATGAAGCTTCACCACAATGGACTATGGCTCCGCGGTGACCTCAACCGTCTAGGGTGCTCAAACACCCAAGAGTAACAAGATCCGCAAGGGATTAGTGGGGGGAATCAAATTTCTCTTGGTGGAAGTGTAGATCAGGGCCTTCTCAACCACTCCCGAGCAAATCAACAAGTTTGATTGGCTAGGGAGTGAGATCGGGCGAAAATGGAGCTTAGAGCAACAATGGAGCTTAGGGTTGGAAGAGGTAGTCAACTCGAGGAAGAAGACACGCCTTTTATAGCTTAGGACAAAGATCCAACCGTTATCCACCTACCAGCCCGCGACTAGTGGTACTACCGCAGGTCCACGCGGTACTTCAACTTGCTGACAAGCGGTACTGCCGCAAGGCCACGCGGTACTACCGTGCAGGCCCACGGTACTACCGTAGCACCAGCAGCAGCTAGGGCAGACCTATAGCACAAGAGCTGAGGGCGGTACTGCCGCGGGCGCGGTACTACCGCTCCCCCTTGCCGTACTACCGCAAGGCAAGAAACCCCTAGCCTGGGAAGAACGCGGATAAAGGTACATCCGTGCCTACTTCCGCTGATAAATGGAAGAAGCAAAAACAGTACTACCGCAGAGGAGCGTTACAACCGCTTGGCAGCTGATCCAGGCCGCACACGGTACTACCGCGCAAGGAATGCGGTACTAGTGCAGTGGCGCGGATGTAAAAAATTACATCCGCCCCTACTACCGCGAAGGAGCGGTACTTGGCCTGGGGGCCATGGTACTACGGCTCCAGAGGAGCGGTACTACCGTGGGCACCACCGGTACTACCGCGCCGAAGTGCAGTACTACCGCGGGTGCATGCGGTACTACCGCTCAACAATGAGCAGTACTACCGCAAGCCCACCAACAGCAGTCAGGACAAGGGAAAAGAGGATCAACGGAGGATGCTCCAAAGTGCAGGAGAAAGGAGGGGACAAGGAAGAAAACATGTACGTGATGATTCCACCCAAACCTTTCCGACGCGGACCCCCTCTTAATAGTACAGCTTTCCTACGACTCAAATCCACCAAAGAGAAACATAGAAAAGACGCTGTCTTCAACAGTCTTCGAGGGGCACCAAACCGTCTTGTGCCTAGCGATGAAACGTCTGGGATACTCAAGGCACACGATTAGTCCGCAAACGCATTGTCATCAATCACCAAAACACCTTAGGGATAAATATGCCCTTACAGTCATCTTGCCCATGAGGCATGGTTCGCAAGCATCAACTGATTCATAATCAAGTGATTCCGAAAGCCCATCACCATGGATTTTCTTCATGCGCTTTACACCAATATGACCTAAACGGTAGTGCCACAAATAAGTTGCACTATCATTATAAACTTTGCATCTTTTGGCTTCAAAATTATGAAAATGTGTATCACCACGATCGAGATCCAACAAACCATTTTCATTGGGTGTATAACCATAGAAGGTTTTATTCATGTAAACAGAACAACAATTATTCTCTAACTTACATGAATAACTATATTGCAATAAACATGATCCAATCATATTCATGCTCAACGCAAACACTAAATAACATTTATTTTAGGTTTAACACTAATCCCGAAAGTATAGGGAGTGTGCGATGATGATCATATCAATCTTGGAACCATTTCCAATACACATCGTCACTTCACCCTTAACTAGTCTCTGTTCATTCTGCAACTCCCGTTTCGAGTTACTATTCTTAGCAACTGAACTAGTATCAAATACCGAGGGGTTGCTATAAACACTAGTAAAGTACACATCAATAACATGTATATCAAATATACCTATGTTCACTTTGCCATCCTTCTTATCCGCCAATTACTTGGGGTAGTTCCGCTTCCAGTGACCAGTCCCTTTGCAGTAGAAGCACTCAGTTTCAGGCTTAGGTCCAGACTTGGGTTTTTTCACTTGAGCAGCAACTTGCTTGCCGTTCTTCTTGAAGTTCCCCTTTCTTCCCTTTGCCCCTTTACTTGAAACTAGTGGTTTTGTTTACCATCAACACTTGATGCTTTTCTTGATTTCTACCTTCGTCGATTTCAGCACCACGAAGAGCTTGGGAATCATTTCCGTTATCCCTTGCATATTATAGTTCATCATGAAGTTCTACTAACTTGGTGATGGTGAGTAGAGAATTCTGTCAATCACTATTTTATCTGGAAGATTAACTCCCACTTGATTCAAGCGATTGTAGTACCCAGACAATCTGAGCACATGCTCACTGCTTGAGCTATTCTCCTCCATCTTTTGGCTATAGAACTTGTTGGAGACTTCATATATCTCAACTTGGGTATTTGCTTGAAATATTAACTTCAACTCATGGAACATCTCATATGGTCCATGACATTCAAAACGTCTTTGAAGTCCCGATTCTAAGCCGTTTAAGCATGGTGCACTAAACTATCAAGTAGTCATCATATTGAGCTAGCCAAACGTTCATAACATCTGCATTTACTCCTGCAATAGGTTTGTCACCTAGCGGTGCATCAAGGACATAATTCTTCTGTGCAGCAATGAGGATAAACCTCAGATCGTGGATCCAATCCGCATCGTTGCTACTAACATCTTTCAACTTAGTTTTCTCTAGGAACATATCAAAAATAAAACAGGGGAGCTAAACGCGAGCTATTGATCTACAACATAGATATGCTAATACTACCAGGACTAAGTTCATGATAAATTTAAGTTCAATTAATCATATTACTTAAGAACTCCCACTTAGATAGACATCCCTCTAATCCTCTAAGTGATCACGTGATCCATATCAACTAAACCATGTTCGGTCATCACGTGAGATGGAGTAGTTTCAATGGTGAACATCACTATGTTGATCATATCTACTATATGATTCACGCTTGACCTTTCGGTCTCCGTGTTCCGAGGCCATATCTGTTATATGCTAGGCTCGTCAAGTTTAACCTGAGTATTTCACGTGTGCAACTGTTTTGCACCCGTTATATTTGAACGTAGAGCCTATCACACCCGATCATCACGTGGTGTCTCAGCACGAAGAACTTTCGCAACGATGCATACTTAGGGAGAACACTTATACTTTGATAATTTAGTCAGGGGTCATCTTATAATGCTACCGTCAACCAAAGCAAGATAAGATGCATAAAAGATAAACATCACATGCAGTCAATATAAGTGATATGATATGGCCATCATCATCTTGTGCTTGTGATCTCCATCTCCGAAGCACCGTCATGATCACCATCGTCACCGGTGCGACACCTTGATCTCCATCATAGGATCGTTGTCATCTCGCCAATCTTATGCTTCTACGACTATCGCTACCGCTTAGTGATAAAGTAAAGCATTATAGGGCGATTGCATTGCATACAATAAAGCGACAACCATATGGCTCCTGCCAGTTGCCAATAACTCGGTTACAAAACATGATTATATCATACAATAAAATTTAGCATCATGTCTTGACCATATCACATCACAACATGCCCTGCAAAACAAGTTAGACGTCCTCTACTTTGTTGTTGCAAATTTTACGTGGCTGCTACGGGCTTAGCAAGAACCGTTCTTACCTACGCATCAAAACCACAACGATAGTTTGTCAAGTTGGTGTTGTTTTACCTTCGCAAGGACCGGGCATATCCACACTCGGTTCAACTAAAGTTGGAGAAACTGACACCCGCCAGCCACCTATGTGCAAAGCACGTCGGTAGAACCAGTCTCGCATAAGCGTACGTGTAATGTCGGTCCGGGCCGCTTCATCCAGCAATACCGCCGAACCAAAGTATGACATGATGGTAAGCAGTATGACTTATATCACCCACAAAGCACTTGTGTTCTACTCGTGCATATGACATCTACGCATAAAACCTGGCTCGGATGCCACTGTTGGGAACATAGTAATTTCAAAAAAATTCCTACGCACACGCAAGATCATGGTGATGCATAGCAACGAGAGGGGAGAGTGTTGTCCACGTACCCTCATAGACCGAAAGTGGAAGCATTAGCACAACACGGTTGATGTAGTCGTACGTCCTCACGATCCAACCGATCAAGTACCGAACGTACGGCACCTCCGAGTTCAGCACACGTTCAGCCCGATGATGTCCCTCGAACTCCGATCCAGCCGAGTGTTGAGGGAGAGTTTCGTCAGCACGACGGCGTGGTGACGATGATGATGTTCTACCGACGCAGGGCTTCGCCTAAGCACCTCTACAGTATTATCGAGGTGGACTATGGTGGAGGGGAACACCGCACACGGCTAAAAGATCAAACGATCAATTGTTGTGTCTATGGGGTGCCCCCCTGCCCCTATATATAAAGGAGCAAGGGGAGGAGGCGGCCGGCTAGGGAGAGGCGCGCCAAGGGGGAGTCCTACTCCCACTAGGAGTAGGATTCCTCCTATTCCTAGTAGGAGTAGGAGAGGGGGAAGGAAAGGGAGAGGGGGAGAAGGAAAGAGGGGGCCGACCCCCTTTGCCCTAAACCAATTCGGTTTGGGCCTTGGGGGCGCGCCCCACACTCCCCTTGCTGCCCTCTATTTCTACTAAGGCCCATGTAGGTCCATTAAGCCCCCGGGGGGTTCCGGTAACCTCCCGGTACTCCGGTAAAATCCCGATTTCACCCGGAACACTTCCGATATCCAAACATAGGCTTCCAATATGTCAATATTCATGTCTCGACCATTTCGAGACGCCTCGTCATGTCCGGGATCACATCCGGGACTGCGAACAACCTTTGGTACATCAAAACATATGGACTCATAATATAACTGTCATCAAAACGTTAAGCGTGCGGATCCTACGGGTTCGAGAACTATGTAGACATGACCGAGACACGTCTCCGGTCAATAACCAATAGCGGAACCTGGATGTTCATATTGGCTCGCACATATTCTATGAAGATCTTTATTGGTCAAACCGCATAACAACATACGGTGTTCCCTTTATCATCGGTATGTTACTTGCCCGAGATTCGATCGTCGGTATCTCAATACCTAGTTCAATCTCGTTACCGGCAAGTCTCTTTACTCATTCTGTAATACATCATCCCGCAACTAACTCATTAGTTGCAATGCTTGCAAGGCTTAAGTGATGTGCATTACCGAGAGGTCCCAGAGATACCTCTCCGATAATCGGAGTGACATATCCTAATCCCGAAATACGCCAACCCAACAGGTACCTTCGGAGACACCTGTAGAGCACATTTATAATCACCTAGTTACATTGTGACGTTTGGTGGCACACAAAGTGTTCCTCCGGTAATCGGGAGTTGCATAATCTCATAGTCATAGGAACATGTAGAAGTCATGAAGAAAGCAATAGCAACAAACTAAACGATCAAGTGCTAAGCTAACGGAATGGGTCAAGTCAATGACATCATTCTCCTAATGATGTGATCCCGTTAATCAAATGACAACTCATTTCTATGGTTAGAAAACATAACCATCTTTGATCAACGAGCTAGTCAAGTAGAGGCATACTACTGACACTCTGTTTGTCTATGTATTTACACATGTATTATGTTTCCGGTTAATACAATTCTAGCATGAATAATAAACATTTATCATGATATAAGGAAAGAAATAATAACTTTATTATTGCCTATAGGGCATATTTCCTTCAGTTGCCAGGTCATCGGCGGCGCCGGAGGAGCTCCGGCGACCAAATCCGCAGCGGCGCTTCGCTGGAGTTGGCCGGGGCCGCGCTATAGGGGGCCTTAGGACCTGCGGCTTGGACCTAAGGGCGCGGCCCGGCGCCGTGCACACGATGGTGATGACGACCGGCGTCGGGGACGATCGTAGCATCGCCGACGGCGAGCAGAGGCTGCAGCGGCATTCGGGAGGTGGCTGGATTTTGCCTACAGGGGGCCAAAACGGGTGTGGCTACTCCCATTCGAGAGCTAGCGATGTCGCGCGTTGCATGGAGCTACGGGTTGGTCTCGGGGATGACCGGAACGATGCCGACGAGCGGCGGAGATGGCGCCGGAGTTCGGGCATGGGCGGAACCGGCATTACACGGCACGGCGGAGCGAGCTAGCTAGCGCTACGGGGCCCTACGCGCGTGCTGAGCACGACTGCGAGCTCGGACGAGCTCATCGGCGAGCGTGGCCATGACAAGGAGCTCGACGACGGCGTTGTGTTCGGCTAGAGCAGAAGTGGCGAGCTACGGCTACGGGGAGAGGCCAGAGAGAGGAAAGGAGGGAGGGAGGAGCTCACCGCACGGCACACGAAGGCCGGTGAGACGCTTAGTAGCAGCAGCAGGCGTCGCCGGAGATGAAGAAGAACGACGACAGCCGGAGATTGGGACGAAGGGGATCCGGTGCTGCCGCGCCTCCAAGCTCCAGCTGAGGCCACCGGTCAAAGGAGTCGACCCCCACGGAGCTCACCGACAGGGTCAGCGAGCGTGGGGCCGCGGGTGGCCGCGACAACGACGGAGGACGGCGGTGACCACGCTCGGGCGGTGGCTCTGAGAAGGAGGCGAGGCGATGGAGCGAGCGGGGAGAGGGAATAGGGACTGGCGCGAGTGGGGGCGGCAGGGCAAGTGGGAGGGGAGAGGGGAGCTCGAGGCGTCGGGGCCTTATCCTCTCCCGGCGAGGCCGGCGAGGTGGTCGGGTGGCGCCGAGGCGCCCGGTCGGAGGAACAGGAGGGAGGCGTGCTTCGGGGAGCTGGGCCGGCCAGGCTGGGCCTTTCTCTGCGGCCTTAGGCCCAGGGGCAGGGGGGGTTTCCTTTTCCCCCTTTTTTTAAACAGCCTTTCTCTTTTTTTAGCCAATAAAAAGTGAGCAAAAATTATGCCATTGGCCAAAATAATTTCAAAGAAGTATATTGCACTGCCACAAAAAATATTGTGAGACTTTAGAAAAAGATTACCAATTTTATAAATTAAAAAGGCATTTAATTTATTGCTTAGGTCACCGTTTTAAGTAGCTTAGGCCACTTAAACCTTTTGCAAAATGTTGGTTCACCATCAATATTAGTTGTGGATTATTTGGCACATGATGAACTAAGCTAGAGCCCATTTAGCTAGTGGTCGCACATGGAAGCTACTAGTCACTAAGTCTGTCTGATCTTTTTGAGCCTGGGCGGCTGTCCACTTACATTCACAGGGTATAAACCATGATGTTCTTGAAACCACCCTAGCAATACCACTTCCGCCCAGAGGTGAATTAAATCCTGAGTTACTACTCAAATTATTATATATATAATCCTCACATAAGCTCAATGAATACACGAACCACCCCCGTCTACAAAGCATAGTAACCTACAACTACCACGATCTGCAATGACGGGAAGATAGCTCAACAATATAGCAAAATAATATAATAATCCTATACATGCATATATTCAAGGTGTGATATAACTACATGCATAGAAAACAATAGGTAAAGGATGATCAACATGTAACTTGCCTTGGTTCTGGTTCAAAAAGTCACACTCCTGACAATAGCTCGCGTCGCACTCCGGGCAATCTACGCGTTTCACACAATTCAACAAATCAATCACCGGAACACGAATAGAACAGAAACAAAACTAACAGCAAGAAAACCATTTTTAAAACTCAACAACAGCAGCATAACAACACCTAAAATGCACTACGGTCACAATGCAAAAAGAAACACCAAAAACCGACAAACGGTTTGAAAGTTACGGCCTACAGAAGATTTGATTCAAACTCGAATAAATTCAAATTTGAAAGGTGCAAACATGCGCAAAGTTGGTACTGTGATAATGTGCTGATTTTTGTGAGTGCATAGGAAAAAGAATTGCCTAAATTGGAGCTATAGACTAAAAGATATAGCTATTTGAAGTTAGAGATGAAATCTGGAAAGAAAACAAAAACAACAGAAATCTCCTGCACAGTTCCTGCGTGTACTGTAGCAACTAAAGGTTTGTAACATCCCAATTTTCCCAATTTGGATGTTAATAGATCATTCATTCATATGCTTCTGAAAGACTTCGTCTCAATCTTCGGGTTGGGTCCAGTGGGTAAAGTGTACTAAACTCTGCGGAGTATTAAAACTAATCATGATTAGCCATGCCCCCGGTTATGGATAAATTTGAGCGACTAGGCCATTACAGTTGTTGGATGATCTTGACAGATGTGACACTTAATAATATTTGTGGGCAACTTAATAAAGGGTAGGTTGGAGTTGATTTTGCCAACTCAACCTTGTGTATTTAATTATAGTAATAAAAGAACTAAATAAAAATTTGACTATTAGGTAGTTATGCGGATAAAATCAGCTTTCTGCAAAAATAAACCCTCAAGCCTTCCTTTGTTGTACTATGCATATACATGTAAGTTTGCTTCATTATTACTCCTGTGTAACTTGCCAATACATTCCAAGTATTGACCTATATGGCTGCAACGTCTCATGTTGCGGGATATTCTGACGAAGAGTAAGGTACCGTTAGGGTCGCGAGTCTGCACTCAGCATCGCCAGTGGGCTATGATGGGACTCATCGTTATTTTCTGCTACTTTCCGTTGTTTGATTGAATAAAGCTAGCCAAGTGCTATGCAGATTGTTTTATTTTATATATTCTGGATCATACGATGTAATAAATGATGCACTTGCTATTCTGGTATTCATCTATACTGTGTGTGCTACCGAGTTCGATCCAGGGACTAGCACGGTAAGCACAAAGACTCAAATCCTTCGAGGTTTGGTCGTTACAACTATACCTACCTATGGATTGAGTAAGATCCTCTAAGTAAGTTGTCATCGATGCAAGCAATAAAAATTGCTCTCTAAATATGTATGACTTATTAGTGTGGTAGAAATAAGCTTTATATGATCGTGTGATATGGAAGAAATAAAAGCGACATACTGCATAACAAAGGTCCATATCACAAGTGGCAATATAAAGTGACGTTCTTTCGCATTAAGATTTTGTGCATCCAACTATAAAAGTGCATGACAACCTCTGCTTCCCTCTGCGAAGGGCTTATCTTTTTACTTTTATCTCCTACCTTGCATAAGAGTCATGGTGATCTGCACCCTCCTTTTTACATTTTATCCTTTGGCAAGCACAGTATGTTGGAAATATCCCGGTATATATGGCTAATTGGATGTGAGTTTTCATGAACTATTATTGTTGACATTACCCTTGAGGTAAAACGTTGGGAGGCAAAACTATAAGCCCCTATCTTTCTGTGTGTCCGATTAAAACTCCATAGCCATAAGTATTGCGTGAGTGTCAGCAATTGTGAAAGACTATATGATAGTTGAGTATGTGGACTTGCTGAAAAGCTCTTATATTTTGACTCTTTCCTATGTTATGATAAATTGCAATTGCTCCAATGACTGAGATTATAGTTTGTTAGTTTTCAATGAAGCTTACGATTCATACTTGAAATTGTGATTGAATTATTACTCTAGCATAAGAAATCATATGACAAGAATTATATAAGTTGTTATTCTAGGAATGATCATGATTCCCTCATGTCCGTATTTTATGTTTATCGACACCTCTATCTCTAAACATGTGGACATATTTTTTGATTTCGGCTTTTCGCTTGAGGACAAGCGAGGTCTAAGCTTGGGGGAGTTGATACGTCCATTTTGCATCATGCTTTTATATCGATATTTATTGCATTATGGGATGTTATTACACATTATGTCACAATACTTATGCCTATTTTCTCTTATTTTACAAGGTTTACATAAAGAGGGAGAATGCCGGCAGCTGGGATTCTGGGCTGGAAAAGGAGCAAATATTAGAGACCTATTCTGCACAGCTCCAAAAGTCCTGAAACTCCACGGAAGACGTTTTCCTAATATATAAAAAATACTGAGAGCAAGAACTTCACCAGGGGGGTCACACCCTGCCCACGAGGGTGGGGGGCACGCCCTACCCCCTGGGCGCGCCCCTGCCTCGTGGGCCCCCTGGTGGCCCTCTGGTGGCCATCTTCTGCTATATGAAGTCTTTCGATGGGAAAAAATAACAAGCCATCTTCTCGGAGAAACTCCGCTGCCACGAGGCGGAACCTTGGCGGAACCAATCTAGGGCTCTGGAGGAGCTGTTCTGCTGGGGAAACTTCCCTCCCGGAGGGGGAAATCATCGTCATCGTCATCACCAACGCTCCTCTCATCGGGAGAGGGCAATCTCCATCAACATCTTCATCAGCACCATCACCTCTCAAAACCCTAGTTCATCTCTTGTATCCAATTCTTGTCTCCAAGTCCGGGATTGGTGCTAGTAGGTTGCTAGTAGTGTTAATTACTCCTTGTAGTTGATGCTAGTTGGTTTAATTGGTGTAAGATCATATGTTCAGATCCTATATGCACATTAATACCCCTCTGATTATGAACATGTTTATGCTTTGTGAGTAGTTACTTTTGTTCCTGAGGACATGGGAGAAGTCTTGCTATTAGTAGTCATGTGAATTTGGTATTCGTTCGATATTTTGATGAGATGTATGATGTCTCTCCTCTAGTGGTGTTATGTGAACGTCGACTACATGACACTTCACCATTGTTTGGGCCTAGTTTATGCGTTGCTTCGTAAGGGGCTGATTTGGATCCATATGTTTCATGCTATGGTTAGGTTTACCTTAATACTTTTGTTGTAGTTGCGGATGCTTGCAATAGAGGTTAATCATAAGTGGGATGCTTGTCCAAGTAAGGGCAGTAGCCAAGCACCGGTCCACCCACATACCAAATTATCAAAGTACTGAACGCGAATCATATGAGCGTGATGAAAACTAGCTTGACGATATTCCCATGTGTCCTCGGGAGTGCTTTTCTCTATATAAGAGTTTGTCCAGGCTTGTCCTTTGCTACAAAAAGGATTGGGCCACCATGCTGCACTTTATTTACTTTTGTTACTTGTTGCTCGTTACAAATTATCTTCTCACAAAACTATCTGTTACCACTTATTTCAGTACTTGTAGAGAATACCTTGCTGGAAACCGCTTATCATTTCCTTCTGCTCCTCGTTGGGTTTGACACTCTTACTTATCGAAAGGACTACGATAGATCCCCTATACTTGTGGGTCATCACACCGCTCCACTCGAGCAGCAACTCCGTACAACCCAGCTGCCTGCAGCCCATGCGGCTCAGGGCAACCGCTCGCAGACCACGAACGTCGCACCACATCAGGGGCCGCCGCCCCAATGTAAAGTCAGACCGGCCCCTTTGGGGCGCATCGACCGAGCCGACACCCCTACTACCCAAGCAGGACAAGGATGCCACCCAACCAATGTCAAGATAGAGCCCCACCTCATAGAGCTGCCAATCACATTGTTCTCGAGATCGCCATCTCGACGCACAATCAGAAACCATCCGGAGCCGCCGCCTCGACGTCCACTGTCCCTGAAGACGAAGAGATCCGTGCAAGCTGCAACAGGCTGACTCTCCAAGGCGATGTCTCAAAGAAGGAAAATGACATAGCCGCCGCCATCGCCCGCTTCGACCATCTGAAACTAGGGATTTCTCCCGAATAGTCATGCAAAGGAGCACCACGGCAACACCTTCAAGAAGGGGAACCAAACCATGGCCATGGCGTCGTTGTTGCCAACACTGAGCCAAGTTTAGTGCTGGACTTTCTATTGGAGATATGCCCTAGAGGCAATCATGTATGATGATATTTCCTATGTGTTTATGAATAAAGATAGTCCTTGGACATTATCAATGATGCGTATCAGCAAGTACATGGCTTGTTTGTGGGACAATGCATTGTATGATGACTGTCCTAAAAGGTTCCTAGTCAAAAGGGTTGTGTGGACGCGCAGCCGACTAGACTAGCATATGACACGGTCGATGGCTTGGTCTCACTAGCCATGGAGCATTGGATGCTAACTAGATAATATGTTCTTGGAAGGATCTGGTCGGATTCGACGTAGTCGGATCCGAGTTGAGATAAGGTTCGAGTCGGACAGTCCCAACTATGAGACGCAGCGATATGTCATCTGTAAGTCTCTAGTACAACATACGTTCTATGTCCTAAGACCTGAGCTAGCGCATGTACTTGGGATGGTGACAGACTTGCTTTGGGCCAACCAAACGCTACTCCGTGACTGGGTAGTTACAAAGGTAGGTTTCGGGCTTGTCCAGACCCATGATGCGGGACATGGTCGAGCAAGATGGGATTTGCCCCTCTGATCAGGAGAGATATACTCTAGGCCCCTCGTGTGATCCGACCAAGATAAGCATGGCCATGCGACAAGGATTATGAGATAATCTGGTTTGTGGTCGGCATCACTGGATTGAGAAGGAGGTCGGGCTAGCACAAGGATGACGGACTCGCCTTGAGCCTGACAACATATATCGTGTGGCAAAGGGAACAGAAGTATGATGTACAAGTTCGCCTAACCAGCTTCATAATCAGCTTGGTGTTCGGCATGCCTTGCTAGGGGCTGCTACCAACCGTGTAGTTCGGAGGCGATCCGAACTGTGACCAAGCCGGCTTGAACCTAAGGGGTCGCGGTCTTAAGGGAAGGAATCTACAAGGTTGGATCCGAGGACACTGGTCGGATGTGATCCGATCTGTATTCGGATTGTGGGCGAGTAGACTTGTGGGCTTTAGGGTCCGTGCGAGGCCCAAGTGTCGAGCCCGCGACGGACGCCTATATAAAGTGGGGGTGCGGCACACTCATGAGATTGATCGCTTCGGCACTGTCACTAGGGTTTGCATGTGTTGTGAATAGCCACCTCCACTCGACCGCCGATTGTGTGATCGGACCTAGTAGTCTGCCGAACGGTGTTCCTCCTACACGCACGGATACCATTAGAGGCGATGCACTTGCGCCGTTCCGGTGAACCTGTACGAGGGAACCGACGACCGGATGTTTGAGGGAGATCGGACGAGGAGGAGACGCGCTACCCCAACTCTTCTTCCGTTGCACGGCACTGCGCATCTAGTGGTAACGATCTGTGGTCCATCTCTCGTAGCATGTTCTTGGTTGTTCTACGCGTAGGAAAATTTTAATTTGCAGTCGACGCACCCTACCGTAGAACCTAATAGTGGTATCAGAGCCTCTGCTATAGGGTTTGGTTTCGGATTGATGCATATTAGATATGTGGAGGCGGCATATGAGATCTGTTGTTGTTGATGAGATCGGCTGTGTGCACGGTTGATGAGATCAACTGCACATGGGGATCGATGTGACTATGTTTTCTGATGATCGGAGTCAATGTGGTTGTGACACAACCTACCCCTACCGGTCGGTATCCGCCATCGGGGTTAACAATGAAACATAAATCCAAATCAGACTCGCGATGATCGATAAGATCAGTCAGATCGAAAAATTCGGCGGACCGCCGTGTGCATAGCGCCTTGTATTTCGTACACGATCACTCAAACTGGTAGAATGTGATTCTATGCATAACTTTGTTTTGCAGGTTTGATGTGAATAGTATGGCTCATGTGTATGTGATGCATGTGTGTAAGTTATGCATGGCCTGCGTGTCATGTTTGTCAGCCGGCAGGAGCCAAAGTGTCGCCATTATATTGTATAATGATCTGCGTGTCGACTTGTGACTCTATGTAAAATTCATTACTAGTTGTATTAGTTGGATAATAGAGATCAGGTTGGTGGCTTGGCGTCCCGGCGTGACAAACAAGATGGAGTTCCTAGATGGTCATCGGAGTCGGAGCCGACCTGGAAGAACATCCATGAAGGAGCCATACTATTTCACAATATATGTTTTATTTGTGATTGTTATGCTTCTTGTTTTCTATGCATGTTAGAATGGTAGAAAGATCCCTCGTTAATATCAAGAAATTTGCCATCTCCGATGTTGCACCTTCGCACGTCAAGTACGTCTAGTAGTGGGCTCATAAAATTGGGGTGCTGCTAGGTGTCCTTGAACTGAAGGGTTCATGTCGGACATGGACATGCACTGCATCAGGTTAACTTGACAAGGTTATCAAAACGGTTTTGGGCCTTGTGGCAAAGAAGGATTGGGGGCGGGGTATGAGATACCTTCCCGACCGACAAGAGTCGTATAGAGATGCGATTAGCAAGGAGTTGCTTACCGGATAGGCATGTGTCTAGCACTGATGCTAAAGCTCACTAGTCGCATGTGCTAATCGGATCCTTAATCACTGAGAGTTTGCAGAGGGATTCCAACTTCAGTGGGAGTATTTATATTTAAGGCTTGAATTACTCTACATAAACACATTGCTCAGTGATTGCATATTTTCTATTGTAGATCAATGGCACCACCTGCTCAACCCAACTTTGCATTCTGGAAAAGGATAAACTAAATGGAATAAACTTTACCATCTGTATAGAAATCTGAGAATTTACCATATAAAGGATGAAGGGGTTGTTAGTCACGACCAAGCCATCCACGTCGGCTATGAACAATTAGCAAGCGGGCAGCGAGCGCGAGCGGGTAGCGAGAGAAAAAGGATACACGTGCGCTGCGAGAGAAAATATCTCGTCTCTCTCCCGAGCGGGCAGCGAGAGAAAAAGGGTACACGTCCGCTGCGAGAGAAAATATCTCGTCTCTCTCCCTCCTCCCTTCCTGTCGCCTCCTCCTCTTCCCCGTCCCTCACGGCCTCCTCGCCCCCTCCGCCTTCAGCACCTCTTCCTCCCCTTCCTCTCCTCCTTCCCTGCCTCCGGTTCCATGCATGGATGGATGAACCCGGAGAGTTGTAGCCGGTGGATGTCGCGACGGACGGGGAGGCGATGGCGAAGGGGAGTTTCGGTCAAGTGGAATCTGATGGGTTGCCGGGCGAGGAGCAGGGAGTAGCCTGGCGTAGTTTACCATATAAAGGATGAAGGGGTTGTTAGTCACGACCAAGCCATCCACGTCGGCTATGAACAATTAGCAAGCGGGCAGCGAGCGCGAGCGGGTAGCGAGAGAAAAAGGGTACACGTGCGCTGCGAGAGAAAATATCTCGTCTCTCTCCCGAGCGGGCAGCCAGAGAAAAAGGGTACACGTCCGCTGCGAGAGAAAATATCTCGTCTCTCTCCCTCCTCCCTTCCCGTCGCCTCCTCCTCTTCCCCGTCCCTCACGGCCTCCTCGCCTCCTCCGCCTTCAACACCTCTTCCTCCCCTTCCTCTCCTCCTTCCCTGCCTCCGGTTCCATGCATGGATGGATGAACCCGGAGAGCTGTAGCCGGTGGATGTCGCGACGGACGGGGAGGCGATGGCGAAGGGGAGTTTCGGTCAAGTGGAATCTGATGGGTTGCAGGGCGAGGAGCAGGGAGTAGCCTGGCATAGATACAGAATATCGGCCTCTCCCCACGACCCACCTCTCCCACCAGAGCACAACTAGGTTGACCTCTACCTCCCTTTTGATTGCAATTCCTTGTGTGAGCTCCTCCCTCTAATTCATGTCCTCCTAATTCATTTTTTCAGTCATCTAGGGTTTGGATGGGTCTAGGTTCCTACAATGATGGCAGCAGAGGCGACAAAGACCATTTTGATTGCAATTCCTTGTGTGAGCTCCTCCCTCTAATTCATGTCCTCCTAATTCATTTTTTTCAGTCATCTAGGGTTTGGATGGGTCTGGGTTCCTACAATGATGGCAGCAGAGGCGACAAAGACCACTTTGCAACCTCGCCGAACTGTGTTACTGAACTGAAAGGTACTGTAGCAATCCTTCTGGTTTGGTAGCTAAAACCAAGATACTTAGCTTGTTAATGCCTTCATTTTTTTGTAGTAAAAACCATGATTCCAGCATCTGTAGAGTATTAGATTTCAGTTGTTTGTTGTAGTTTGTTTTCTGGGTTTTTGTATCAAGCGAGAATGAGCAAGGCTCGCTTCTGATTGTTGTACGCCAATCCATGTTTTCTATTTGTAGATGGTTGTGTTTTTTTAGTTGGCCTACATGTAATAATTAGTAATTAATGTCTGGATTACTTTCGAACAAATATTTCGAAGGTTGCTTATTCTTTTGTACGTATCTATGTTGGATTATCAATGCATGATCTAATTATCGTTTTCTTCATATCGATATCCTATTAATTACTACTACATCAAGGGACATCTTCATGTTGTTGGTTTTCTTACAAATCCACTCGTTGCTTGTGGACATGATGGTTTAATTTCTTTGATATTTTCTTCAGTTTAGGGACGGCAGTAGTTCTACCACCGATGGTGTTGCATGTAAGCTGGATGTTCTCATTGTTCTGTTGGCTCTGATCGGGTGAGTTCTTCCCTATTTCCTTTTTTGATGCCTCCATATGCTCACCTATCATGGTTTTAGTTGTAGTGTGAATGTTTTACAGTTTATATATATTTCTGTGTTCTCTGGCAGTGTGGATGCTATGAAGTTAAGGTTCTTAAGATGAATGATGTTTATAGAGGGTAGATACAATTTTGTCATTCATTCATGATCATATTTGGCCTCTCTTAGTGGATAGTCTATGGTAAATCTAATAGTTGGTATTGATAGTGATGCAGGATGTGAGGTACAACTATCAAAGTGACATTAATTTTGGTTTTGCTTCCTATCCGCAGCCTCTTCTACACTAGGTGAGAAACTGGTTAAAAGAGTAAATTTCATTACTTTCCTAAAAATATCTTCCGAGAAACATGATTATTATGTTCGGTAGTGTTGCTTCGCTATTCCAAAGGCACATGGAAGTTTACATAAAAAATCTTACAGTTGTTTTTTTATCTTCAGAAAAGGAAAACACTCGACGATCTGGCTCTGTCTCAGGTATATGCTCCCTCGCCCGGAAGATCCGCTCTCTCCCATCTATGCATCACGGCAGCACTTCAGCTCCTCTTGTGGATTCTCACCAGTTCAAGCCACCTCACTCACCTTCAGGTAAACCTTGAGCGACGACACAGTATGTTTTCGCAAACTAATCTTCTTTAGTCAACCTATCGATCCTTGTTGCGTGTGCTTCTTAATCGACATGTGAATAATCTGTTGATGCATGGAAATACATGTTGATCTCCTATTTTCTTGTTGCCTGCAAGATAGTATATGCATGAATCCTGTTCAACTACAACAACCTGAAAGCCCTCTTATTGTCAGAAAAATTATCATCTACGGTTGTATGCATATGCCTCTTGATATTTACCAGCTCTCCTTTAAGATTTCCTAACTAGCACACATATCCTAGCTAAAACATAAGAGTTCGAATTTGTACATGTGAACTGCACATTAAGTTACTATCACCATTGTTTAACAGCACTGTTGATTATGACTCAGGTTTGTAAACAGTCATCCATACCATAGGTACGTACATTAATGCAGAAGCACTACTATTGAATTAGATGTAGTAACTGCGTCATTTTGAACATTTCAGCAAGTTCATGCATTAACCGCTTAGGGTCCTTCGATGAAACAAAACCAATCATATGAATTGAAGGAGCTACTGAAATAAAATGGAAAGAACAAAGAGAAAATAGAAGGTTATCTATATGAAAATTCAGAGAATGGGATAGGAGAGGTGGTTCTTCCCAATAGGAAAAAGAGTGGAGTATAGTACTGTTATCCTGCCTTTTCTACTACAATCCCAGTTAGCATAATAATGTGACATGGAAAATCATATTATCGATTCAATTATGATTCAAGCAACATGAACAATTATCTGTGAAATTCACTTATAAACCCTGGTTTTATTTAGTTTTAACTTCAGGATAGGCATTTACTGTATTGTAATTGCCAGACTTCCAAAATTCTACTATTACCATTGTTTAACAACACTCTTTTTGTCACGGGAAAATAATAGATGGATAAACGTCTCAAATCATACACTATGAAGCTTCCAACACTTGCTTACAGTGTCTTTCTTGTGTAATCAGTCTGTCGTGCTTCTTGATACTATGATGCAGCAACTTAACCTTCCAAATTGCAGTTTACTAAACAGAAAGTGCTTCTTGATGCTATGATACAGCTTCTTGATGCTATGATGCAGAAACTTTATGCTATGGGCAAGTGATTCATGCTGCTCTTGGTTCTTCTGTACACTTGAAATAAGGAACAATATTCCAAAGTATGATAGTGTTTGGTTAAAACATATACCTTAGTCCATTACTTCAGTTTCTTCTTCTGAAGTTATGTTCTGCTTTTCTACTTCTTTGCTCTGCTTTACACAATTTACATGGCTTTCGAGTCCTTTTATTTAGGACCAGGGAAAAACCTCTAATTGTTAACTTTGTATTTTCCCACTGACTAGCGCATATCTTGCCTAAGCGCAGGCTTAAGCAATGCGTTTTGTTCTGCCCTAGCGCCTAGGTGCTTACACCCTTTCCCCCTACTGATTTAAGAGGTGTGGAGATTTTTTAAGGATGTGCTGCTCGCTTTGTTGTTCAGATCACAGAAGAAGTATGTACAAGTATACATCACCGCTGTTACTTGCTTGCAATTACAGTGTATTTTAAAACACACACTTGGCGAACATCTGCTCGTGCTTACAATGCTCTATGAGGGAAATAATAGATCAACACTTGCTTTTTTGCTCCTTTTGAACAGTTGTCAGGACCTCACCGGCAGATCCCTCAGCTATCAGGGAAAGCAGCCATCAGCGGAGATTGAGGGTGCCTCTCCGGCAAGAGTGCTCGTGTCGTGGTGGTTTCCCACCAGCAGCATGGGGGAGACGGTGTCCTCTGCAGCTAGGTCTACTTGTTGGCGACCTCACCGTCACCAGCCCATCTGCAGGTATGCTAGCTCCTCTTCTATTATTGCAAAAAGGAGATGCTCAAATGGATTGAGTGGTACCCTCCTGAAACTATTGTAGGGATGGACATATGGATTGATTGGTAGGTCCCTGAAAGCTACATAGATCTGAACCAATAACTTTAATAAGAATGTGTATCCCAACTCCTTTTATAATCTTGAATCCTTCTCGGTCCTACTAAACTGTAACTCATGTTTATTTTTGGAAACAATATTTTGGACATTCCTAACCTGGTCAAGGGAATGTATTGTCCACCTATAGTGAGAGAAAAGGACATGCACTTCAGTAGCAAAAATTTGATTGTTATGTACTATCTGTAATGCTAAGCATTTATTTGCTAATATCTCCTCATCTGAATTTGTATTTTGTGACATTTGGCCTTTTAACTATATGGGCATATGCAGTTGGTCTGAAAACCAAGATATGCCACAGATAATAACTATACGGGCTGCTCCAAATGGACTAAGAATGGAACCATATCCTAGGCCTACATGCTAATATTGTACAGCAATGAATATCTTAACTTATTTATACTTAATCAGCTGTGTAATAATAAGCGTGATATTAGCTTTCGTACCCATCTTCATGGTTGAAATACTTTTCTGCAATCTATGACACATTTGCTTCAGTTTCCATGTCTTGCTTCATGCTATCAACATTGTTAATCATTTATCTTTATCTTTCTTCCCCTTTACAGCCTACTTGAATGGATATGTTCCTGAGAGACCATTTCTTATGCATCAGATCCTGAAGGTGGATGATGCTTGTTTAGATATCTATGATTCCAAATTATTCAAAACGGTTCATGTTATACTGGATGCTATTTTATTGAGAGTGGCTTCGAACAATATGGCATGACCATATTTGTTTTCTCTTTGGCCAATAATGAAATGATCTGTGTGCATATAAAATGGTTATCGATACCATAATTCTTGGTTTTAATTAGCTTTTTGCGCTAACCGGTTTAAGCCATTCTACTATATGTAATACAATCCACATTGCATCATCTTTCCATTTACGTCTCTTACTTATTCACTACTAACATTCCTTCTAAATGGCTTCTTGCGCCATTGGCGCAACCAGGTCATCTAGTTGTTCTCAAGCACGATAAAAAGGAACATGTTCTAGAGGATCCACTTCCAGAGGAACCTGCCGATAATTGATACGTCTCCGTCGTATCTATAATTTTTTATTGTTCCATGCCAATATTCTACAACTTTCATATACTTTTGGCAACTTTTTATACTATTTTGGGGACTAACATATTGATCCAGTGCCCAGTGCTAGTTTCTGTTTGTTACATGTTTTTGTTTCGCAGAACATCCATATCAAACAGAGTCCAAACGGGATAAAAACATACGGAGATTTTTTTTGGAATATATGTCATTTTTGGGAAGAAAAATCCATGCGAGACGATGCCCGAGGGGGCCACGAGGCAGGGGGCACGCCCCTGACCCTCGTGGCCACCCCGTAAGGTGGTTGGTGCCCTTCTTTCGCCGCAAGAAAGCTAATATCCGGATAGAGATCGTGTTAAAATTTCATCCCAATCGGAGTTACGGATCTCCGGGAATATAAGAAATGGTGAAAGGGTAGAATCTGAGAACGTAGAAACAGAGAGAGACAGAGAGACAGATCCAATCTCGGAGGGGCTCTTTCCCCTCCCATGACATGGAGACCAAGAACCAGAGGGGAAACCCTTCTCCCATCTAGGGAGGAGGTCAAGGAAGAAGAAGAAGAAGAAGGGGGGCTCTCTCCCCCTCGCTTCCGGTGGCACCGGAGTGTCACCGGGGGCCATCATCATCACTGCAATCTTGACCAACAACTTCACCGCCAACATCACCAACTCTTCCCCCATTTATGCAGCGGTGTAACCTCTCTCTTATCCTCTGTAATCTCTACTTAAACATGGTGCTCAACGCTATATATTATTTCCCAATGAGGTATGGCTATCCTATGATGTTTGAGTAGATTTGTTTTATCCTATGGGTTAATTGATGATCGTGATTGGTTTGAGTTGCATATTTTATTGTTGGTGTTGTCCTATGGTGCTCTCCATGTCGCGCAAGCGTGAGGGATCTCTGTTGTAGGGTTTGCAATATGTTCATGATTTGCTTATGGTGGGTGGCGTGAGTGACAGAAGCACATACCCGAGTAAGTAGGTTGTTTGTGTATGGGATAAAGAGGACTTGATACTTTAATGCTATGGTTGGGTTTTACCTTAATGATCTTTAGTAGTTGCGGATGCTTGCCAGAGTTCCAATCATAAGTGCATATGATCCAAGTAGAGAACGTATGTTAGCTTATGCCTCTCCCTCATATAAAATTGCAATAACGATTACCGGTCTAGTTATCGATTGCCTATGGACAAATAACTTTCTCATAACAAAAAGCTCTTTACTAAAACTAACTTAGTTGTGTCTTCATCTAAACAGCCCCTACTTTTTATTTATGCGCTCTTTATTATCTTGCAAACCTATCCAACAACACCTACAAAGTACTTCTAGTTTCATACTTGTTCTAGGTAAAGCGAACGTCAAGCGTGCATAGAGTTGTATCGGTGGTCGATAGAACTTGAGGGAATATTTGTTCTACCTTTAGATCCTCGTTGGGTTCGACACTCTTACTTATCGAAAACTGTTGCGATCCCTTACACTTGTGGGTTATCAATAATGCTAGTGCCACAACTAAGAATGCCTACCAAAAACTCGTGGATGAATCAACGGAGATCAGTTGTCTGATGCTGGCTCATATGGAGCCTAATTTGCAACAGCATTTCGAAAATGTTGAGGCTTACGATATGATCAAAAGTCTCAAGAGCATGTTTCAGACACAGGCTAGGACCGAAAGGTTCAACGTCTGGCGATCCTTGATGGATTGCAAGCTGAAGAAAGGTGATCCACTGAGCCCACATGTGATCAAGATGACCGGATATGTGCAAGCTTTGGATCGTTTGGGCTTCCCGCTCTTGGATGAGCTGGCTACTGATGCAGTTCTGGGTTCTATTCCTCCCAACTATGGGACGTTCATCTCGAACTATCATATGCATGGCATGGATAAGAAGCTCACTGAATTACATGGGATGCTCAAACTGGCAGAGCAAGATATTAAGTAAGGCACACATCAAGTGTTGATGCTGCAGAAATCGGCTAAGTTCAAGAAGAGTTGGTCTAAGAAAAAGGCATTTACCTTGCTGACATACCTAGCAGCTCTTGGGTATTTGATACCGGATCGGTTGTTCATATTTGCAACTCAATGCAGGGGCTGGTAAGAACTAGGCATGTGGCACAAGGGGAGATTGACACCAGGGTCAACAATAAAGCAAGAGTTGCTGCGTTGGAGGTCGGCACGATGCAGCTCCAGCTTCCTTCTGGATTTATTTTGGAATTGAATAATTGTTATTGCATTCCTGCACTTAGTCGGAACATTATTTTTGCATCATGCTTGATGAGTCAGGGTTATGAATTCAATTTAAAGGACAATGGTTGTTCGTTTTATTTGAATGGTATGTTCCACGACCATGCACCCATTGTTGGTGGGCTATTTATATTGAGTCTAGAACAGGAACCGGTCTATAACGTGAATGTCAAGAGCCATAAGCCTAATGAGATAAATCCGACATACTTCTGGCATTGCCGGCTTGGACACATTAGTCTGAAACGCATGAAGAAGCTCCATGATGATGGGCTCCTAACCACGTCTGACTTTGAGTCGTTCGAGACATGTGAATCATGCTTGCTCGACAAGATGACTAAGTCTCATTTCGCAAAGAGTTGTGAGAGGGCGTCCGACCTATTGGAACTTATACATAGTGATGTGTGTGGTCCAATGAGCACAACTGCCAGAGGTGGCTATCAGTACTTCATGACTTTTACCGACGACTTGAGTAGATATGGATAATCTATTTGATGAGGCACAAGTCGGAAACTTTTGAAAAGTTCAAAGAGTTTCAGGACGAGGTTGAGAATCAGCTCGGTGATACGTCTCCAACGTATCTATAATTTTTGATTGCTCCATGCTATTATATTATCTATTTTGGATGTTAATGGGCTTATTTTTACACTTTTATATTATTTTTGGGACTAACCTATTAATCGGAGGCCCAACCCAAATTGTTGTTTTTTTGCCTATTTTAGAGATCGTTGAAAAGGAATATCAAACGGAGTCCAAACGGAATAAAACCTTCAGGAGCGTTGTTTTTGGAACAAACGTGATCCAGGAGACTTGGAGTGGACGTTAAGAAACAATCGAGGAGGCCACGAGGCAGGGGGGCACGCCCACCCCCCTGGGCGCGCCCTCCACCCTCGTGGGCCCCTTGTTGCTCCACTAACCAACTTCTTCCTCCTATATATATCCATATACCTCGCAAACATCCAGGAGCACAACGAAAACCTAATTCCACCACCGCAACCTTCTGTACCCAAGAGATCCCATCTTGGGGCCTTTTCCGGAGCTCCGCCGGAGGGGGCATTGATCACGGAGGGCCTCTACATCAACTCCATGGCCTCTCCGATGATGTGTGAGTAGTTTACTTCAGACGTTCGGGTCCATAGCTAGTAGCTAGATGGCTTCTTCTCTCTCTTTGGATCTCAATACAAAGTTCTCCTCGATTCTCTTGGATATCTATTCGACGTAACTCTTCTTTCGCGGTGTGTTTGTCGAGATCCGATGAATTGTGGGTTTATGATCCAGATTATCTATGAACAACATTTGAATCTTCTTTGAATTCTTTTATTTATGATTGGTTTATCTTTGCAAGTCTCTTCAAATTGTCAGTTTGGTTTGGCCTACTAGATTGATCTTTCTTGCAATGGGAAAAGTGCTTAGCTTTGGGTTCAATCTTGCGGTGCCCGATCCCAGTGACAAAAAGGAAACGACACGTATTGTATTGTTTCCATCGAGGATAAGAAGATGGGGTTTACATCATATTGCATGAGTTTATCCCTCTACATCATGTCATCTTGCTTAAGGTGTTACTCTATCTTATGAACTTAATAATCTAGATGCATACTGGATAGCGGTCGATGTGTGGAGTAACAGTAGTAGATGCAGGCAGGAGTCGGTCTACTTGTCACGGACGTGATGCCTATATACATGATCATACCTAGATATTTTCATAATTATTCGCTTTTCTATCAATTACTCGACAGTAATTTGTGCACCCACCGTAATACTTATGCTTTCTTGAGAGAAGCCACTAGTGAAACCTATGGCCCCGGGTCTATTCTCCATCATATAAGTTTCCCATCTATTTTATTTTGCTATCTTTTACTTTCAATCTATATCAGAAAAATACCAAAAATATTTATCTTATTATCATCATCTCTTTCAGATCTCACTATTGTAAGTGGCCGTGAAGGGATTGACAACCCCTTTATCGCGTTGGTTGCGAAGTTCTTATTTGTGTATGTAGGTATGAGGTGACTCGCGCGTGGTCTCCTACTGGATTGATACCTTGGTTCTTAAAAACTGAGGGAAATACTTACGCTGCTTTACTGCACCCCCTTTCCTCTTCAAGGGGAAACCAACGCAGTGCTCAAGAGGTAGCAAGACGGATTTCTGGCGTCGTTGCCGGGGAGTTCTACGCCAAGTCAAGACATACCAAGTACCCATCACAACCCTTATCCTTCGCATTACACTATTTTCCATTTGCCTCTCATTTTCCTCTCCCCCACTTCACCCTTGCCGTTTTATTCGCCCTCTTTTTCTGTTCCCCTTCTCTTTTTCAATTTGCCTCTTTTGCCTTTTTCTTGTTTGCTTGTGTGTTGGGTTGCTTGCTTGTCACGATGGCTCAAGATAATACTAAATTGTGTGACTTTGCCAATACCAACAATAATGATTTTATTAGCACTCCGATTGCTCCTCTTACCGATGCTGAATCTTGCGAAATTAATACTGCTTTGCTGAATCTTGTCATGAAAGATTCATTTTCTAGCCTTCCTAGTGAAGATGCCGCTTCCCATCTTAACAACTTTGTTGATTTGTGTGATATGCAAAAGAAGAAAGATGTCGATAATGATATTGTTAAACTTAAGCTATTTCCGTTTTCACTTAGAGATCATGCTAAAGCTTGGTTTTTGTCTTTACCTTAAAATAGTATTGATTCATGGAATAGGTGTAAAGATGCTTTTATCTCTAAGTATTTTCCTCCCGCTAAGATCATCTCTCTTAGAAACGATATTATGAATTTTAAGCAACTTGATCATGAACATGTTGCACAAGCTTGGGAGAGGATGAAATTAATGATACGTAATTTCCCTACACATGGATTGAATTTATGGATGATTATACAAAAATTTATGCCGGGTTGAATTTTGCTTCTAGAAATCTTTTAGATTTGGCCGCGGGAGGCACTTTTATGGAAATCACTTTAGGATAAGCTACCAAACTCCTAGATAATATTATGGTTAATTATTCTCAATGGCACACTGGAATATCTACTAGTAAAAAGGTGCATGCAATTGAAGAGATTATTTTTTTGAGTGGAAAGATGGATGAACTTGTGAAATTGTTTGCTAATAAGAGTGCTCCTACTGATCCTAATGATATGCCTTTGTCTACTTTGATTGAGAATAATAATGAATCTATGGACGTGAATTTTGTTGGTAGGAACAATTTTGGTAATAACGCGTATAGAGGTAATTTTAATTCTAGGCCGTTTCCTAGTAATTCCTCTAATAATTATGGTAATTTCTACAACTATTCTTATGGAAATTATAATAAGATGCCCTCTGATTTTTAATCTAGTATTAAAGAGTTTATTACTTAGCAGAAGAGTTTCAATGCTTTGATTGAAGAAAAAATTGCTTAAGATTGATGAGTTGGCTAGGAACGTGGATAGAATTTCTCTTGATGTTGATTCTTTGAAACTTAGATCTATCCCACCTAAGCATGATATCAATGAGTCTCTCAAAGCCATGAGAATTTCCACTGATGAGTGCAAAGAAAGAATCGCTAGGATGCGTGCTAAGAAAGATTGCTTTGTGAAAGCGTGTTCTTCTAGTTTCATGACAATAAAGATGAAGATCTAAAAGTAATTTATGTGTCCCCTATTAAATCCTTGTTTTGCAATATGAATCTTTATAATGATGGGACTGGAAATGAGACAACTTTATTTAGAAAAAAATTCATAGTTTTTAGATCTTGATGCAAA
This sequence comes from Triticum monococcum, assembly GCA_034509565.1. Lineage (NCBI taxonomy): Eukaryota > Viridiplantae > Streptophyta > Magnoliopsida > Poales > Poaceae > Triticum > Triticum monococcum. The sequence continues at coordinate 115,053,938 of CM067844.1, forward strand.
AATTGTTAAAAGTGGGATTGAAGAGGTCAAAATTTTAGATAGCAATGAACCCACTATCTTGGATTTCAAGAAATTTAATTATGATAATTGCTCTTTGATAGATTGTATTTCCTTGTTGCAATCTGTGCTAAATTCTCCTCATGCTTATAGTTAAAATAAAGCTTTTACTAAACATATCGTTGATGCTTTGATGCAATGTTATGAAGAAAAACTTGAGTTGGAAGTTTCTATGCCTAGATAACTTTATGATGAATGGGAACCTATAATTAAAATTAAAATTAAAATTGAAGATCATGAGTGCTATGCTTTGTGTGATTTGGGTGCTAGTGTTTCCACGATTCCAAAAACTTTGTGTGATTTGCTAGGTTTCCGTGAATTTGATGACTGTTCTTTAAACTTGCACCTTGCGGATTCCACTATTAAGAAACCTATGGGAAATATTAATGATGTTATTATTGTTGAAAATAGGAATTATGTGCCTATAGATTTCATTGTTCTTGATATAGATTGCAATCCCTCATGTCCTATTATTCTTGGTAGACCTTTCCTTAGAACGATTGGTGCAATTATTGATATGAAGGAAGGGAATATTAAATTCCAATTTCCGTTAAGGAAAGGCATGGAACGCTTCCGTAGAAATAAAATTAAATTACCATATGAATCTATTATGAGAGCCACTTATGAATTGCCTAACAAAGATGGCAATACCTAGATCTATCCTCGCTTTTATGCCTAGCTAGGGGCGTTAAACGATAGCGCTTATTAGGAGGCAACCCAATTTTATTTTTATTCCTTGTTTTTTGCTCCTGTTTAGTAATAAAAAATTTATCTAGCCTATGTTTTGTTTGTGTTTTTCGTGTTTAATTAGTGTTTGTGCCAAGTAGAACCGTTGGAAAGACTTGGGGAAAGTCTTTTTGATCTTGCTGGAAAAAACAGAAACTTTAGCGCTCACGAGAATTGCTGCCATTTTTTATTGGAGAGTGCTATTTAGTTAATTATTTTTGAAGATGATAAATAGATAAATTACTCACGTCCAGAAATTTATTTTAGAATTTTTTGGATTCCAGAAGTTTGCGTTAGTTACAGATTACTACAGACTGTTCTGTTTTTGACAGATTCTGTTTTTCGTGTGTTGTTTGTTTATTTTGATGAATCTATGGAAAGTAAAAGAGTTTATAAACCATAGAGAAGTTGGAATACAGTAGGTTTAACAGAAATATAAATAAAGAATGATTTAATTACAGTACCTTGAAGTGGTGTTTTGTTTTCTTTCGCTAACGGAGCTCACGAGATTTTCTTGTTAAGTTTTGTGTTGTGAAGTTTTCAAGTTTTGGGTAAAGATTTGATGGATTATGGAACAAGGAGTGGCAAGAGCCTAAGCTTGGGGATTACCATGGCACCCCAAGGTAAAATACATGGACACCAAAAAGCCTAAGCTTGGGGATGCCCCGGAAGGCATCCCCTCTTTTGTCTTCGTTCATCGGTAACTTTACTTGGAGCTATATTTTTATTCGCCACATGATATGTGTTTTGCTCGGAGCGTCTTGTATGATTTGATTCTTTGCTTTTTAGTTTACCACAATCATCCTTGCTGTACACACCTTTTGAGAGAGACACACATGAATTGGAATTTATTAGAATACTCTATGTGCTTCACTAATATCTTCTGAGCTATATAGTTTTTGCTCTAGTGCTTCACTTATATCTTTTAGAGCACGGTGGTGGTTTTATTTTATAGAAATAATTGATCTCTCATGCTTCACTTATATTATTTTGAGATTCCTTTAGAACAACATGGCAATTTGCTTTTAGGCATAATAAAAACTTTCATATAAGTGCATTGAATACTATGAGAAGTTTGATACTTGATGATTGTTTTGAAATATGGAGATGGTGATATTAGAGTCATGCTAGTTGAGTAGTTGTGAATTTGAGAAATACTTGTGTTGAAGTTTGTGATTCTCATAGCATGCACGTATGGTGAACCGTTATGTGATGAAGTCGGAGCATGATTTATTTATTGATTGCCTTCCTTATGAGTGGCGGTCGGGGACGAGCGATAGCCTTTTCCTACCAATCTATCCCCCTAGGAGCATGCGCGTAGTACTTTGTTTCGATAACTAATAGATTTTTGCAATACGTATGTGAGTTCTTTATGACTAATGTTGAGTCCATGGATTATATGCACCCTCACCCTTCCACATTTTCTAGCCTCTCTAGTACTGCGCAACTTTCGCCGGTACCATAAACCCACCATATACCTTCCTCAAAACAGCCACCATACCTACCTATTATGGCATTTCCACATCCATTCCGAGATATCTTGCCATGCAACTTTCCACCATTCTGTCTGTTATGACACGCTTCATCATTGTCAGATTGCTTTGCATGATCATGTAGTTGACATCGTATTTGTGGCAAAGCCACCGTTCATAATTCTTTCATACATGTCACTCTTGATTCATTGCATATCCCGGTACACCGCCGGAGGCATTCACATAGAGCTATATTTTGTTCTAAGTATTGAGTTGTAATTCTTGAGTTGTAAGCAAAAAGAAGTGTGATGATCATCATTATTAGAGCATTGTCCCGGTGAGGAAAGGATGATGGAGATTATGATTCCTCCACAAGTCGGGATGAGACTCCGGACGAAAAAAAGAGGCCAAAAAGAAAAAAAGGCCCACCAAAAAATGAAATGAGAGAAAAAGAGAGAAGGGACATTGTTACTATCCTTTTTCCACACTTGTGCTTCAAAGTAGCACCATGATCTTCATGATAGAGAGTCTCCTATGTTGTCACTTTCATAAACTAGTGGGAATTTTACATTATAGAACTTGGCTTGTATATTCGAATGATGGGCTTTCTCAAATTGCCCTAGGTCTTCGTGAGCAAGCAAGTTGGATGCACACCCACCTAGTTTCTTTTGTTGAGCTTTCATATACTTATAGCTCTAGTGCATCCGTTGCATGGCAATCCCTACTCACTCACATTGAGATCTATTGATGGGCATCTCCATAGCCCATTGATACGCCTAGTTGATGTGAGACTATCTTCTCCTTTTTTGTCTTCTCCACAACCACCATTCTATTCCACCATAGTGCTATATCCATGGCTCACGCTCATATATTGCATGAAGATTGAAAAAGTTTGAGAATATCAAAAGTATGAAACAATGATTGGCTTGTCATCGGGGTTGTGCATGATTTAATATTTTGTGTGATGAAGATAGAGCATAGCCAGACTATATGATTTTGTAGGGATAACTTTCTTTGGCCATGTTATTTTGAGAAGACATGATTGCTTAATTAGTATGCTTGAAGTATTATTATTTCTATGTCAATATTAAACTTTTATCTTGAATCTTTCGGATCTGAACATTCATGCCACAATAAAGAAAAATTACATTGAGAAATATGTTAGGAAGCATTCCACATCAAAAATTCTGTTTTTATCATTTACCTACTCGAGGACGAGCATGAATTAAGCTTGGGGATGCTGATACGTCTCCAACGTATCTATAATTTTTGATTGCTCCATGCTATTATATTATCTATTTTGGATGTTAATGGGCTTATTTTTACACTTTTATATTGTTTTTGGGACTAACCTATTAACCGGAGGCCCAACCCAAATTGTTGTTCCTTTGCCTATTTTAGAGTTTCGCCGAAAAGGAATATCAAACGGAGTCCAAATGGAATGAAACCTTCGGGAGCATTGTTTTTGGAACAAACATGATCCAGGAGACTTGGAGTGGACGTCAAGAAACAATCGAGGAGGCCACAGGGCAGGGGGCGCACCCACCCCCCCTTGGGGCGCCCTCCACCCTCATGGGCCCCTCGTTGCTCCACCGACCTACTTCTTCCTCCTATATATATCCATATACCCCGCAAACATCCAGGAGCACCACGAAAACCTAATTCCACCACCGCAACGTTTTGTACTCAAGAGATCCCATCTTGGGGCCTTTTCCAGAGCTCCGCCGGAGGGGGCATTGATCACAGAGGGCCTCTACATCAACTCCATGGCCTCTCTGATGATGTGTGAGTAGTTTACTTCAGACCTTCGGGTCCATAGCTAGTAGCTTAGATGGCTTCTTCTCTCTCTTTGGATCTCAATACAAAGTTCTCCTCGATTCTCTTGGAGATCTATTCGATGTAACTCTTCTTTTGTGGTGTGTTTGTTGAGATCCAATGAATTGTGGGTTTATGATCCAGATTATCTATGAACAATATTTGAATCTTCTCTGAATTCTTTTATGTATGATTGGTTTATCTTTACCAGTCTCTTCGAATTGTTAGTTTGGTTTGGCCTACTAGATTGATCTTTCTTGCAATGGGAGAAGTGCTTAGCTTTGGGTTCAATCTTGCGGTGCTCGATCCTAGTGACAGAAAGGGAAATGACATGTATTGTATTGTTGCCATCGAGGATAAAAAGATGGTGTTTACATCATATTGCATGAGTTTATCCCTCTACATCATGTCATCTTGCTTAAGGCGTTACTCTGTTCTTATCAACTTAATACTCTAGATGCATGCTGGATAGCGGTCGATGTGTGGAGTAATAGTAGTAGATGCAGGCAGGTGTCGGTCTACTTGTCATGGACGTGATGCCTATATACATGATCATACCTAGATATTCTAATACTTATTCACTTTTCTATCAATTGCTCGACAGTAATTTGTTCACCCACAGTAATACTTATGCTTTCTTGAGAGAAGCCACTAGTGAAAGCTATGGCCCTCGGGTCTATTCTCCATCATATAAGTTTCTCATCTACTTTATTTTTCTATGTTCTACTTTCAATCTATATCATAAAAATACCAAAAATATTTATCTTATTATCATCATCTCTATCAGATCTCACTCTTGCAAGTGGTCGTGAAGGTATTGACAACCCCTTTATCGCGTTGGTTGCGAAGTTCTTATTTGTGTATGTAGGTATGAGGTTATTCGCGCGTGGTATCCTACTGGATTGATACCTTGGTTCTCAAAAACTGAGGGAAATACTTACACTGCTTTACTGCACCACCCTTTCCTCTTCAAGGGAAAACCAATGCAGTGCTCAAGAGGTAGCACTCGGCAAGACTAATAAACTTCTATGATCAGATCGTGGAGGTGAGTACATAAGCCAGGAGTTTGATGATCATCTGAAAAGCCAAGGTATAGTACCTCAGCTCACACCCCCGGGTACGCCAAAGAGAAACGGTGTGTTGAAACGGAGGAATTGGACCTTGTTGGACATCCTTCGGTCAATGATGAGAAAATCGGATTTACCTTTGTCATTCTGGGGATACACTCTAGAAACTGCAGCTTCCACACTTAAGAGGGTACCATCAAAATCCGTAGATAAGACACCGCTTGAGATGTGGACCGGGAAGAGTCCCAGTTTGTCTTTTCTAAAGATTTGGGGTTGTGAAGCATTTGTCAAGCGACTTATGTCAGACAAGCTTATACCCAAGTCAAATAAATGCCTATTCGTGGGATATCCGAGGGAAACCTTGGGATATAGCTTCTACAACCAGGAAGAGAACAAAGTGTTTGTTGCTTGGAACGGGGTTTTCCTTGAGAAAGAGTTTCTCAATGGGGAGGCCAGTGGGAGGACAATCCGACTCAAAGAAATTCAAGTACCACTCGTGGATGGCTCGACGGGTGATGAGATCATACCGGAGTCAGTTGGGGAACCCGTAGTGGAAGCGGCACAGGAACCACGGAGGTCGGAAAGATTGTGCGGAGTGTGTGATGTGTTGTTGCTAGAAAGCGACGAGACGGCCACGTATGCGGAAGCGATGGTGAGCTCGGATTCCGAGGCATGGCTAGAGGCCATGAGATGCGAGTTAAAGTCCATGGATGAAAATCAAGTCTGGGACTTGGTTGATCCGCCGCCTGGCATAAAGGCCATTGGCTGCAAATGGGTCTTTAAGAAGAAAACCGACGTGGATGGAAATGTTCAGATCCACAAAGCTCGGCTTGTTGCTAAAGGTTATGGACAAGTTCAAGAAATTGACTAAGACGAGACTTACTCGCCGGTAGCGAAGCTGAAGTCGGTCAGGATCGTACTAGCTATAGCTGCATATTTCGATTATGAGATATGGCAGATGGATATCAAAATGGATTTCCTTCACGGAAATTTAACCGAGGACGTGTATATGATACAACCCGAGTGTTTTGTCGATCCGACTAGCACTAGTAAAGTATGCAAGCTCAAGAGATCCATTTATGGGTTGAGGCAAGCATCTCGGAGTTGGAACATTCATTTTGATGAGGTCATCACTGGTCTCGGTTTCATCAAAAGCGATGAGGACGCTTGTTTATACCAGAAGTTAAGTGGGAGCTCGATTATGTTTTTGATCTTGTATGTGGATGACATACTACTGATCAAAAATGATGTTTCTATGCTGAACTCGGTCAAGGAATCATTGAATGGCAAGTTTTCAATGAAGGACCTTGGTGAGGCAGTTTACATTTTAGGCATCAAGATCTATAGAGATAGATCGAGGAGGCTGCTCGGGTTGAGCCAAAGCACGCACATAGATAAAGTGTTGAAGCGGTTCAACATGAGTGAGGCCAAGAAAGGGTTCTTGCCTGTCTCACATGGTATAAGGCTAAGCGAGACTCAAAGTCCTTCGACATCTGATGAGCGAAGTAGGATGAGTCGGATTCTGTATGCCTCGGCAATTGGATCCATCATGTATGCCATGATATGTACATGACCTGATGTTGCTTTTGCAATAAGCCTAACAAGTATATACCAGGCCAACTACTACCTCTTAAGCATTGCGTTGGTTTTTCCCCGAAGAGGAAAGGATGATGCATGAGAGTAGTGTAAGTATTTCCCTCAATTTTTGAGAACCAAAGTATCAATCCAGTAGGAGGCTACGCGCGAGTCCCTCGTACCTGCACAAAACAAATAAATCCTCGCAACCAACGCGATAAGGTGTTGTCAATCCCTACACGGCCACTTACGAGAGTGAGATCTGATAGATATGATAAGATAATATTTTTGGTATTTTTATGATAAAGATGCAAAGTAAAATAAAAGCAAAGCAAATAGCAAAGTATTGGAAGATTAATATGATGAAGATAGACCCGGGGGCCATAGGTTTCACTAGTGGCTTCTCTCCAGAGCATAAGTATTCTATGGTGGGTGAACGAATTACTGTTGAGCAATTGACAGAATTGAGCATAGTTATGAGAATATCTAGGCATGATCATGTATATAGGCATTACGTCCGAGACAAGTAGACCTACTCCTGCCTGCATCTACTACTATTACTCCACTCATCGACCGCTATCCAGCATGCATCCAGAGTATTAAGTTAATGAAAACAGAGTAACGCCTTAAGCAAGATGACATGATGTAGAGGGATAAACTCATGCAATATGATGAAAACCCCATCTTGTTATCCTCGATGGCAACAATACAATACGTGCCTTGCTGCCCCTACTGTCACTGGGAAAGGACGCCGCAAGACTGAACCCAAAGCTAAGCACTTCTCCCATTGCAAGAAAGATCAATCTAGTAGGCCAAACCAAACTGATAATTCGAAGAGACTTGCAAAGATAACCAACCATACATAAAAGAATTCAGAGAAGATTCAAATATTGTTCATAGATAGACTCGATCATAAACCCACAATTCATCGGTCTCAACAAACACACCGCAAAAAGAAGATTACACCGAATAGATCTCCACAAGAGAGGGGGAGAACATTGTATTGAGATCCAAAAAAAGAGAAGAAGCCATCTAGCTAATAACTATGGACCCGTAGGTCTGAGGTAAACTGCTCACACTTCATCGGAGGGGCTATGATGATGATGTAGAAGCCCTCCGTGATCGACGCCCCCTCCGGCGGAGCTCCGGAACAGGCCCCAAGATGGGATCTCGTGGATACAGAAAGTTGCGGCGGTGGAATTAGGGTTTTGGCTCCGTATCTGATCGTTTGGGGTACGTAGGTATATATAGGAGGAACGAGTACGTCGGTGGAGCAACAGGGGGCCCACGAGGGTGGAGGGCGCGCCTGGGGGGTAGGCGCGCCCCCCTACCTCATTGCCTCCTCTTTTGTGTCTTGACGTAGGGTCCAAGTCTCCTCGGTCTTGTTCGTTGAGAAAATCACATTCCCGAAGGTTTCATTCCGTTTGGACTCCATTTGATATTCCTTTTCTTCAAAACCCCAAAATAGGCAAAAAACAGCAATTCTAGGCTGGGCCTCCGGTTAATAGGTTAGTCCCAAAAATAATATAAAAGTGGATAATAAAGCCCAATAATGTCCAAAAGAGTAGATAATATAGCATGGAGCAATCAAAAATTATAGATACGTTGGAGACGTATCAAGCATCCCCAAGCTTAATTCCTGCTCGTCCTCGAGTAGGTAAATGATAAAAACAGAATTTTTGATGCGGAGTGCTACTTGGCATAATTTTAATGTAATTCTTCTTAATTGTGGTATGAATATTCAGATCCGAAAGATTCAAGATAAAAGTTTAATATTGACATAAAAATAATAATACTTCAAGCATACTAATAAAGCAATCATGTCTTCTCAAAATAACATGGCCAAAGAAAGTTATCCCTACAAAATCATATAGTCTGGCTATGCTCTATCTTCACCACACAAAATATTTAAATCATCCACAACCCCGATGACAAGCCAAACAATTGTTTCATACTTTTGACATTCGCAAAACTTTTTCAATTTTCACGCAATACATGAGCGTGAGCCATGTATATAGCACTATAGGTGGAATAGAATGGTGGTTGTGGAGAATATAAAAGGGAGAAGATAGTCTCACATCAACTAGGCATATCAACGGGCTATGGAGATGCCCATCAATAGATATCAATGTGAGTGAGTAGGGATTGCCATGCAACGGATGCACTAGAGCTATAAGTATATGAAAGCTCAACAAAAGAACTAAGTGGGTGTGCATCCAACTCGCTTGCTCACGAAGACCTAGGGCATTTTGAGGAAGCCCATCATTGGAATATACAAGCCAAGTTTTATAATGAAATATTCCCACTAGTATATGAAAGTGATGAAATGAGAGACTCTCTACTATGAATATCATGGTGCTACTTTGAAGCACAAGTGTGGTAAAAGGATAGTAGCATTGTCCCTTCTCTATTTTTCTCTCATTTTTTTATTTGGGCCTTTTCTCTTTCTTTTTTATGGCCTCTTTCCTTTCTTTTTTTTCTTTTTTGTCCGGAGTCTCATCCCGACTTGTGGGGGAATCATAGTCTCCATCACCGTTTCCTCACTTGGGACAATGCTCTAATAATGATGATCATCACACTTTTATTTTCTTACAACTCAACAATTACAACTCGATACTTAGAACAAAATATGACTCTATATGAATGCCTCCTGCGGTGTACCGGGATATGCAATGACTCGTGAGTGACATGTATGAAAGAATTATGAACGGTGGCTTTGCCACAAATACGATGTCAACTACATGATCATGCTAAGCAATATGACAATGATGGAGTGTGTCATAATAAACGGAACAGTGGAAAGTTGTGTGTCAATATATCTCGGAATGGCTATGGAAATGCCATAATAGGTAGGTATGGTGGCTGTTTTGAGGAAGGTATATGGTGGGTGTATGATACCGGCGAAAGGTGCGCGGTATTAGAGAGGCTAGCAATGGTGGAAGGGTGAGAGTGCGTATGATCCATGGACTCAACATTAGTCATAAAGAACTCATATACTTATTGCAAAAATCTATAAGTTATCAAAGCAAAGTATTACGCGCATGCTCCTAGGGGGATAGATTGGTAGGAAAAGACCATCGCGCGTCCCCGACTGCCACTCATAAGGAAGACAATCAATAAATAAATCATGCTCCGACTTCATCACATAACGGTTCACCATACATGCATGCTACAGGAATCACAAACTTTAACACAAGTATTTCTCAAATTCACAACTACTCAACTAGCACAACTTTAATATCACCATCTTCATATCTCAAAACAATTATCAAGCATCAAAGTTCTCATAGTATTCAACACACTGATAAGAAAATTTTATTATTATTCTTGGATACCAAGCATATTAGGATTATTTAAGCAAATTACCATGCTATTTAAGACTCTCAAAATAATCTAAGTGAAGCATGAGAGATCAATAGTTTCTATAAAACAAATCCACCACCGTGCTCCAAAAGATATAAGTGAAGTACTAGAGCAAAACTATATAACTCAAATGATATAAGTGAAGCACATAGAGTTTTCTAACAAATTCTAAATCATGTATGGCTCTCTCAAAAGGTGTGTACAGCAAGGATTATTGTGGTAAACTAACAAATAAATACTCAAATAATACAAGACACTCCAAGCAAAACACATATCATGTGGTGAATAAAAATATAGCTCCAAGTAAAGTTACCGATAGAAGTAGACGAAAAGAGGGGATGCCTTCCGGGGCATCCCCAAGCTTTGGCTTTTAAGTGTCCTTAGATTATCTTGGGGGTGCCATGGGCATCCCCAATCTTAGGCTCTTGCCACTCTTTGTTCCATAATCCATCAAATCTTTACCCAAAACTTGAAAACTTCACAACACAAAACTTAAAGTAGAAAATCTCATGAGCTCCGTTAGCGAAAGAAAACAAAAGACCACTTCAAGGTACTGTAATGAACTCATTATTTATTTATATTGGTGTTAAACCTAATTTATTCCAACTTCTCTATGGTTTATAAACTATTTTACTAGCCATAGATTCATCAAAATAAGCAAACAACACACGAAAAAACAAAATCTGACAAAAACAGAATAGTCTGTAGTAATCTGTAGCTAGCGCAAGATCTGGAACCCCAAAAATTCTAAAATAAATTAATGGACGTGAGTAATTTATCTATTAATCATCTGCAAAAATAATTAACTAAATAGCACTTTCCAAATAAAAATAGCAGCAGTTCTCGTGAGCGCTAAAGTTTCTGTTTTTTACAGCAAGATATCAAGACTTTCCCCAAGTCTTCCCAACGGTTTTACTTGGCACAAACACTAATTAAACACAAAAAACAGAACCTAAACAGAGGCTAGATAAATTATTTATTACTAAACAGGAGCAAAAATCAAGGAATAAAAAATAAAATTGGGTTGCCTCCCAACAAGCGCTATCGTTTAACACCCCTAGCTAGGCATAAAAAGAAAGGATAGATCTAGGTATTGCCATCTTTGGTAGGCAATCCATAAGTGGCTCTCATAATAGATTCATAATGTAATTTAATTTTCTTTCTAGTAAAGTATTCCATGCCTTTCCTTAATGGAAATTGGAATCTAATATTTCCTTCCTTCATATCAATAATTGCACCAATCGTTCTAAGAAAAGGTCTACCAAGAATAATAGGACATGAAGGATTGCAATCTATGTCAAGAACAATAAAATCTACGGGCACATAATTCCAATTTGCAACAATAAGAACATCATTAATTCTTCCCATAGGTTTCTTAATAGTGGAATCCGCAAGGTGCAAGTTTAGAGAGCAATCATCAAAATCACGGAAACCTAACAAATCACACAAAGTCTTTGGAATCGTGGAAACACTAGCACCCAAATCGCATAAAGCATAAAACTCTTGATCTTTAATTTTAATTTTAATAGTTGGTTCCCACTCATCATAAAGTTTTCTAGGGATAGAAACTTCCAATTCAAGTTTTTCTTCATAATATTGCGTCAAGGCGTCAACGATATGTTTAGTGAATGCTTTATTTGACTATAAGCATGAGGAGAATTTAGCATGGATTGCAACAAGGAAATACAATCAATCAAAGAGAAATTTTCATAATTAAATTCATTGAAATCCAAAATAGTGGGTTTAGCAACATCTAGGGTTTTAATTTCTTCGATCTCACTTTCATCAATTTTAGCATCAAGATCAAAACTCCGAATTCTTGGAATGACTTCTAGGTAAAGGTAGATCATATTCAGTCCCATCATTATTAAGATTCATATTGCAAAACGAAGATTTAATAGGGGACACATCAATAACTTTTATATCTTCATCTTTATTTTCATAGGAACTAGAGGAACACGCTCTTATAAAGGCATCTTTTTTAGCACGCATCCTGGCGGTTCTTTCTTTGCACTCGTCAATGGAAGTTCTCATGGCTTTGAGAGACTCATTGATATCATGATTAGGTGGAATAGATCTAAGTTTCAAAGAATCAACATCAAGAGAAATTCTATCAACATTCCTAGCCAACTCATCAATCTTAAGCAAATTTTCTTCAATCAAAGCATTGAAATTCTTTTGTGAAGTAATAAATTCTTTAATATTAGATTCAAAATCAGAGGGCATATTATTATAATTTACATAAGAATTGTTGTAGGAATTACCATAATTATTAGAGGGATTACTAGGATAAGGCCTAGGATTAAAATTTCCTCTATACGCGTTGTTACCAAAATTGTTCCTACCAACAAAATTCACATCCATAGATTCATTATTATTCTCAATCAAAGTAGACAAGGGCATATCATTAGGATCGGAAGAAACACTTTTATTAGCAAATAATTTCATAAGTTCATCCATCTTTCCACTCAAGACATTAATTTCTTGTATCGCATGCACCTTTTTATTAGTGGATCTTTCAGTATGCCATTGAGAATAATTAACCATAATATTATCTAGGAGTTTAGTAGCTTCTCCTAAAGTGGTTTCCATAAAAGTGCCTCCCGCGGCCGAATCTAAAAGATTTCTAGAAGCAAAATTTAATCCGGCATAAAACTTTTGTAAAATCATCCATGAATTCAAACCATGAGTAGGGCAATTACGTATCATTAATTTCAACCTCTCCCAAGCTTGTGCAACATGTTCATGATCAAGTTGCTTAAAATTCATAATATCGTTTCTAAGGGAGATGATCTTAGTGGGAGGAAAATACTTAGAGATAAAAGCATCTTTGCACTTGTTCCAAGAATCAATACTAAGCGAAAAAGGAAATAGCTTCAATTTAACAATATCATTATCCACATCTTTCTTATTTTGCATATCACACAAATCAATGAAGCTATTTAGATGGATAGCGGCATCTTCACTAGGAAGGCCGGAAAACGGATTTTTCATGACAAGATTCAGCAAAGCAGTATTAATTTCACAAGATTCAGCAACGGTAAGAGGAGCAATCGGAGTGCTAATAAAATCATTGTTGTTGGTATTGGTAAAGTCACACAATTTAGTGTTATCTTGAGCCATCATGACAAGCAAGCAAACTAACACACAAGCAAACAAAAAGCAAACGAGCAAAAAGAGGCAAACAGAGAAAGAGAGGGAGGATAGAGAGAGAGAGAGGGCGAATAAAACGACAAGGGTGAAGTGGGGGAGAGGAAAACGAGAGGCAAATGGAAAATAATGTAATGCGGGAGATAGGGATTGTGATGGGTACTTGGTATATTGACTTTTGTGTAGACTCCCCGGCAACGGCGCCAGAAATCCTTCTTGCTACCTTTTGAGCATTGCGTGGGTTTTTCCCCGAAGAGGAACGGATGATGCAACAGAGTAGTGTAAGTATTTCCCTCAGTTTTTGAGAACCAAGGTATCAATCCAGTAGGAGGCTACGCACGAGTCCCTCGTACCTGCACAAAACAAATAAATCCTCGCTACCAACGCGATAAGGGGTTGTCAATCCCTACACGGCCACTTACGAGAGTGAGATCTGATAGATATGATAAGATAATATTTTTGGTATTTTTATGATAAAGATGCAAAGTAAAATAAAAGCAAAGTAAATAGCAAAGTATTGGAAGATTAATATGATGAAGATAGACCCGGGGGGCATAGGTTTCACTAGCGGCTTCTCTCAAGAGCATAAGTATTCTACGGTGGGTGAACGAACTACTGTTGAGCAATTGACAGAATTGAGCATAGTTATGAGAATATCTAGGCATGATCATGTATATAGGCATCACGTCCGAGACAAGTAGACAGACTCCTGCCTGCATCTACTACTATTACTCCACTCATCGACCGCTATCCAGCATCATCTAGAGTATTAAGTTAATGAAAACAGAGTAACGCCTTAAGCAAGATGACATGATGTAGAGGGATAAACTCACGCAATATGATGAAAACCCCATCTTATTATCCTTGATGGCAACAATACAATATGTGCCTTGCTGCCCCTACTGTCACTAGGAAAGGACACCACAAGATTGAACCCACAGCTAAGCACTTCTCCCATTGCAAGAAAGATCAATCTAGTAGGCCAAACCAAACTGATAATTCGAAGAGACTTGCAAAGATAACCAATCATACATAAAAGAATTCAGAGAAGATTCAAATATTGTTCATAGATAGACTTGATCATAAACCCACAATTCATCGGTCTCAACAAACACACGCAAAAAGAAGATTACATCGAATAGATCTCCACAAGAGAGGGGGAGAGCATTGTATTGAGATCCAAAAAGAGAGAAGAAGCCATCTAGCTAATAACTATGGACCCGTAGGTCTGAGGTAAACTACTCACACTTCATCGGAGGGGCTATGGTGATGATGTAGAAGTCCTCCGTGATCGATGCCCCCTCCGGCGGAGCTCCCGAACAGACCCCAAGATGGGATCTCGTGGATACAGAAAGTTGTGGCGGTGGAATTAGGGTCTTGGCTCTGTATCTGATCATTTGGGGGAACGTAGGTATATATAGGAGGAAGGAGTACGTCGGTGGAGCAACATGGGGCCCACGAGGGTGGATGGCGTGCCTGGGGGGGTAGGCGCGCCCCCCTACCTCGTGGCCTCCTCTTTTGTGTCTTGACGTAGGGTCCAAGTCTCCTGGGTCTTGTTCGTTGAGAAAATCACATTCCCGAAGGTTTCATTCCGTTTGGACTCCATTTGATATTCCTTTTCTTCAAAACCCTAAAATAGGCAAAAAAAACATCAATTCTGTGTTGGGCCTCCGGTTAATAGGTTAGACCCAAAAATAATATAAAAATGGATAATAAAGCCCAATAATGTCCAAAACAGTAGATAATATAGCATGGAGCAATCAAAAAATATAGATACATTGGGGACGTATCACCAACCCAGGTGAGAGTCACTGGACAGCGGTAAAGACTATTTTAAAGTACCTGAAAAGGACAAAAGAGATGTTCCTACTTTATGGAGGTGAGGAAAAGCTCGTCGTAAGGGGTTACGTCGATGCTACTTTCCAAATCGACAGAGATGATTGTCGATCACAGTTTGGATTCGTGTATGTCATGAATGGAGGAGCAGTGAGCTGGATGAGTTCCAAGCAATATACAGTGGCCGATTCTACCACAGAAGTCAAATACATTGCGACTTGTGAAGCTGCAAACGAAGGTGTATGGATCCGGAATTTTCGGGATGATCTTGGTATTTTTCCCAGCCTCGGTAAAACCGTTGGACCTTTATTGTGATAATTCTGGTGCCATCGCACAAGTCAAGGAGCCGAGGGATCACCACAAGACCATACACATAGATCGGAAATATCACCTGATACGAACGATCATAAAGAATGGTGATGTTGAGTTATGCAAAATTCACATGGATGCAAATGTTGCAGATCCGTTGACTAAGCCGCTTCCACAATCCAAGCATGAGGGGCACGTTAGAGCTATGGGCATTCGATGTCTATTTGATTGACTCTAGTGCAAGTGGGAGACTAATGGAGATATGCCCTAGAGGCAATCATGTATGATGATATTTCCTATGTGTTTATGAATAAAGATAGTCCTTGGACATTATCAATGATGTGTATCAGCAAGTACGTGACTTGTTTGTGGGATTGTTCATTGTATGATGACTGTCCTAAAAGGTCCCTAGTCGAAAGGGCTGTGTGGACACGCAGCCGACTAGACTAGCTGTTGGGAACGCGGTAATTTCAAAATTTCCTACGTACACGCAAGATCCATCTAGGTCATGAATATCAACGAGAGGGGAAGAGTATGTCCACGTACCCTTGTAGACCGAAAGCGGAAGCAATATGAAACGCGGTTGATGTAGTTGAACGTCTTCACGATCCAACCAATCAAGTACCGAACATACGGCACCTTCGCGATCTGCACATGTTCAGTTCGGTGACATCCGTCATACTCTTGATTCATTTGAGGCTGAGGGAGAGTTTCGTTAGCACGACGACGTGATGACGGTGATGATGAAGTTACCAACGCAGGGCTTCGCCTAAGCACTACAACGATATGGCTGAGGTAGATTATGGTGGAGGGGGGCACCGCACACGGCTAATGGATCAATGATCAACTTGTGTTTCTATGGGGTGCCCCCTGACCACGTATATAAATGATGGAGGGAGGAGGAGGTCGGCCCTCATAGGGCGCGCCCAAAGTGTGGAGTCCTACTAGGACTCTCTAGTCCTAGTAGGATTCCACCTCCCATATGGAATAGGAAAAAGGGAAGGGAGACGGAGAAGGAAGGAAGGGGGAGCCCCCTTTCCCTAGTCCAATTCGGACCAGTCCATGGGGAAGGGGCGCGGCCACCCTTGAGGCCTTTCTCTCCTTTCCCGTATGGCTCATTAAGGCCCAATATGAATTCCCGTAACTCTCCCGTACTCCGAAAAATACCCAAATCACTCGGAACCTTTCTGATGTCCGTATATATCCTTCCAATATATCGATCTTTACGTCTCGACCATTTCGAGACTCCTCGTCATGTCCCCGATCTCACCCAGGACTCTGAACAAACTTCAGTCATCAAATCACATAACTCATAATACAAATCGTCACAGAACGTTAAGCGTGCGGACCCTACGGATTCGAGAACTATGTAGACATGACCGAGACTCATCTCCGGTCAATAACCAATAGCGGAACCTGGATGCTCATATTGGCTCCTACATATTCTACGAAGATCTTTATCGGTCAAACCGCATAACAACATATGTTGTTCCCTTTGTCATCGGTATGTTACTTGCCCGAGATTCGATCGTCGGTATCATCATACCTAGTTCAATCTCGTTACCGGCAAGTCTCTTTACTCGTTCTGTAATGCATCATCCCGCAGCTAACTCATTTGTCACATTGCTTGGAAGGCTTATAGTGATGTGCATTACCGAGAGGGCCCAGAGATACCTCTCCGATACACGGAGTGACAAATCCTAATCTCGATCTATGCCAACTCAACATACACCATCGGAGACACCTGTAGAGCATCTTTATAATCACCTAGTTATGTTGTGACGTTTGATAGCACACAAGGTGTTCCTCCGGTATTCGGGGGTTGCATAATCTCATAGTCTGAGGAACACATATAAGTCATGAAGAAACCAGTAGCAATGAAACCGTAACGATCATAATGCTAAGATAATGAACGGGTATTGTCCATCACATCATTCTCCTAATGATGTGATCCCGTTCATCAAATGACAACACATGTCTATTGTTAGGAAACATAACCATCTTTGATAAACGAACTAGTCAAGTAGAGGCATACTAGGGACACTTTGTTTTGTCTATGTATTCACACATGTACTAAGTTTCCGGTTAATACAATTCTAGCATGAATAATAAACATTTATCATGAAATAAGGAAATAAATAATAACTTTATTATTGCCTCTAGGGCATATTTCCTTCAGTCTCCCACTTGCACTAGAGTCAATAATCTAGTTCACATCGCCATGTGATTTAACACCAATAGTTCACATCACCATGTGATTAACACCCATAGTTCACATGGTCATGTGACCAACACCCAAAGGGTTTACTAGAGTCAATAATCTAGTTCACATCGCTATGTTATTAACACCCAAAGAGTAATAAGGTGTGATCATGTTTTGCTTGTGAGAGAAGTTTAGTCAACGGGTCTGCCACATTCAGAGCCGCATGTATTTTGCAAATATTCTATGTCTACAATACTCTGCACGGAGCTACTCTAGCTAATTTCTCCCACTTTCAATATGTATCCGGATTGAGATTCATAGCCATCTAGATCGGTCTTAAACTTGCATCGACGTAACTCTTTACGACGAACTCTTTATCACCTTCATAACCGAGAAATATTTCCTTAGTCCTCTAAGGATAATTTTGACCGTCGTCTAGTGATCTAATCCTAGATCAAAATTGTACTCCTTTGCCAAACTCAGGGCAGGGTATACAAAAGGTCTGGTACACAACATGGCATACGATATAGAACCTATGGCCGAGGCATAGGGAATGACTTTCATTCTCCCTCTATCTCCTGCCGTGTTGGGTTTTGAGTCTTACTCAACTTCACACCTTGCAACACAGGCAAGAACTCTTTCTTTGACTGTTCCATTTTGAACTACTTCAAAAACTTGTCAATGTATGTACTCATTGAAAAAACTTATCAAGCGTCTTGATCTATCTCTATGGATCTTGATGCTCAATATGTAAGCAGCTTCATCAGGGTCTTTCTTAGTAAAAACTCCTTTCAAACACTCCTTTATGCTTTCCAAAAAATTCTACATCATTTCCGATCGACAATATGTCATTCACATATACTTTTCAGAAAGGTTGTAGTGCTCCCACTCACTTTCTTGTAAATACAGGCTTCACCGCAAGTTTGTATAAAACTATATGCTTTGATCACACTACCAAAGGGTACATTCCAACTCCGAGATGCTTGCACCAGTCCATAAATGGATCATTCGTGCTCATACACTATGTTAGCATCTTTTGGATTAACAAAACCTTCTGGTTGCATCATATACAACTCTTCTTTAAGAAATCCATTAAGGAATGCAGGTTTGACATCCATTTTCCAAATTTCATAAAATGCGGCAATTGCTAACATGATTCGGACAGACTTTTAAGCATCAATACGAGTGAGGAAATCTCATCGTAGTCAACACCTTGAACTTGTCGAAAACATTTTGCGACAATTCGATCTTTGTAGATGTAACACTACTATCAGCGTCCGTCTTCCTCTTGAAGATCCATTTATTCTCAATGACTCACCGATCATCGGGCAAGTCAATCAAAGTCCATACTTTGTTCTCATATATGGATCCCATCTCAGATTTCATGGCCTCAAGCCATTTTGTGGAATCTTGGCTCATCAGCGCTTCCTCATAGTTCGTAGGTTCGTCATGGTCTGGTAACATGACTTCCAGAACAGGATTGCCGTACCACTCTGGTGCGGAACATACTCTGGTTGACCTACGAGGTTCGGTAGTAACTTGATCTGAAGTTTCATGATCATCATCATTAACTTCCTCACTAATTGGTGTAGGAATCACTATAACTGATTTCTGTGATGAACTACTTTCCAATAAGGGAGCAGGTACAATTACCTAATCAAGTTCTACTTTCCTCCCACTCACTTCTTTCGAGGGAAACTCCTTCCCTAGAAAGGATCCACTCTTAGCAACAAAGACCTTGCCTTCGGATCTGTGATAGAAGGTGTACCCAACAGTTTCTTTTGGCTATCCTATGAAGACGCACTTCTTCGATTTGGGTTTGAGCTTATCAGGTTGAAACTTTTTCACATACGCATCGCAACCCCAAACTTTAAGAAACGACGGCTTAGGTTTCTTGCTAAACCCCAGTTCATACGGTGTCGTCTCAATAGATTTTTAGACGGTGCCCTATTTAACATGAATGCAGCTGTCTCTAATGCATAACCCCAAAATGATAGTGGTAAATCGGTAAGAGACATCATAGATTGCACCATATCCAATAAAGTACGATTACAACGTTTGGACACACCATTATGCTGTGGTGTTCCAAGTGGCATGAGTTGCGAAACTATTCCACATTATTTCAAATGAAGACCAAACTCATAACTCAAATATTCACTTCCACGATCAGATCGTAGAAACTTTATTTTCTTCTTACGATGATTTTCTACTTCACTCTGAAATTGTTTGAACTTTTCAAATGTTTTAGACTTATGTTTCATCAAGCAGATATACCTATATCTGCTCAAATCATCTCTGAAGGTCAGAAAATAATGATACCCGCCGCGAGCCTCAACTCTCATCGGACCGCATACATCAGTATGTATTTTTTCCAATAAATCAGTTGCTCGCTCCATTGTTCCAGAGAACGGAGTCTTAGTCATCTTGCCCATGAGGCATGGTTCGCAAGCATCAAATGATTCATAATCAAGTGATTCCAAAAGTCCATCCGCATGGAGTTTCTTCACGCGCTTTACACTAATATGACCTAAACGGTAGTTCCACATATAAGTTGCACTATCATTATTAACTTTGCATATTTTGGCTTCAATATTATGAATATGTGTGTCACTACGATCGAGATTCAATAAACCATTCACCTTGGGTGTAGGACCTCAGAAGGTTTTATTCATGTAAACAGAATAACAATTATTCTTTGACTTAAATGAATAACCGTATTGCAATAAACATGATCCAATCATATTATGCTTAACACAAACACCAAATAACATTTATTTTA
Organism: Triticum monococcum; assembly: GCA_034509565.1. NCBI lineage: Eukaryota > Viridiplantae > Streptophyta > Magnoliopsida > Poales > Poaceae > Triticum > Triticum monococcum. The sequence continues at coordinate 115,074,290 of CM067844.1, forward strand.
GGTTCAACACTAATCTCGAAGGTAAAGGGAGTGTGCGATGGTGATCTTATCAACCTTGGAATCACTTCCAACTCACATCATCACCTCGCCCTTAACTAGTCTCTGTTTATTTTGCAACTCCCGTTTCGAGTTACTAATATTAGCAACTGAACCAGTATAAAATACCGAGGGGTTGCTATAAACACTAGTAAAGTACACATCAATAACATGTATATCCAATATACCTTTGGTCACTATGTCATCCTTCTTATCCGCCAAGTATCTAGGGCAGTTCCACTTCCAGTGACCATTTCCTTTGTAGTAGAAGCACTCAGTTTCAGGCTTGGGTCTAGCTTTGGGCTTCTTCACGGGAGTGACAACTTGTTTTTCATTCTTCTTCAAGTTCCCTCTCTATCCCTTTGCCCTTTTCTTGAAACTAGTGGTCTTGTTAACCATCAACACTTGATGCTTTTCTTGATTTCTACCTTTGCTGATTTTAGCATCGCGAAGAGCTCGGGAATTGTTTTCGTTATCCCTTGCATATTATAGTTCATCACGAAGTTCTAGTAACTTGGTGATAGTGACTAGAGAACTTTGTCGATTACTATCTCATCTGGAAGATTAACTCCCACTCGATTCAAGCAATTGTAGTACCCAGACAATCTGAGCACATGCTCACTGGTTGAGCTATTCTCCTCCATCTTGTAGGCAAAGTACTGTCAGAGGTCTCATACCTCTTGACACGGGCATGAGTATGAAATACCAATTTCAACTCATGGAACAGCTTATATGCTCCATGCCGTTCAAAATGTTTTTGAAATCCCAGTTCTAAACTGTAAAGCATAGTGCACTAAACTATCAAGTAGTCATCATACCGAGCTTGTTAAACGTTCATAACGTCTACATCTGCTCGTGCAAAAGGTCTGTCACCGAGCGGTGCGTCAAGGACATAATTCTTCTGTGCAGCAATGAGGATAATCCTTGGATCACGGACCTAGTCTGCATTTGCTACTATCATCTTTCAATATAGTTTATCTCTAGGAACATATAAAAAATAGACGGGGAGCTACATCGCGAGCTATTGATCTACAACATAGTTATGCAAATACTATCAGGAATAAGTTCATGATAAATTAAAGTTCAATTAATCATATTACTTAAGAACTCACACTTAGATAGACATCCCTCTGGACATCTAAATGATCACGTGATCCAAATCAACTAAACCATGTCAGATCATCATGTGAGATGGAGTAGTTTTCAATGGTGAACATCACTATGTTGATCATATCTGCTATATGATTCACGCTCGACCTTTCGGTCTCCAGTGTTCCGAGGCCATATCTGCATATGCTAGGCTCGTCAAGTTTAAACTAAGTATTCCGCGTGTGCAAAACTGGCTTGCACCCGTTGTATGTGAACGTAGAGCTTATCACACCCGATCATCACGTGGTGTCTTGGCACGACGAACTGTCGCAACGGTGCATACTCAGGGAGAACACTTATACCTTGAAATTTAGTGAGAGGTTGAAAGCACAAGTGCTCCCTAGGTGGTTTTGGTAATTGATGACAACATATCTCTTGTTGGACTAATACCTTTACCTAGTATATTTCAGATAAGTTCAACAACGGAGTGGCATGGCATGGATGTGAAAGTGGAACCCTCAAAATGCTAAGGACAAAGAATTGGCTCAAGCTCAAAAGTTCAAGACCCTTCATTTTACATTTTAGTGATCCAAGATCACATTGAGTCCTTAGGAAAAGCCAATACTATCAAGGAGGGATGAGGTGTTGCTTAATGAGCCTCTTGCTTTATGTGCTTAGTGATATGCTCCAAAATCCTCAACCACCTTTCCATATCCACAAATGACCTAAACCCTAAGCCAAACTCAGTCATACCGATTCTTTCAATCCAGCGCCACCGAGTTTCACTTGTCATTTGCCACTGCCAAACCCTAGCAATTCGGTCCTACCGATAAGGATCTCGGTCTCACCGAGATGGGCTTGCAAACTCTCTGTTTCCCTTTCGTAACTTTTCGGTCTCACCGAAAGAGCGAATCGGTCCCACCGAGAATGCAAGGTAAACTCTATGTTTCCTTCTTGTAACTTTTCGGTCTCACCGAAAGAGCAAGTCGGTCCCACCGAGTTTGCCTGACCAACTCTCTGGTTAGCTTATTGCCAAACTCGGTCTCACCGAGTTTGTGCGATCGGTCTCAGCGAGATTATGTTATGCCCAAACCCTAACCGAATCGGTCCTATCGAGTTGCATCTCAGTCCCACCGAAATTCCTAACGGTCACTAGGTTTACCATTTTGGTCCGACCGAGTTTGATGATTCGGTCCCACCGAGATTGGAAAACTGTGTGTAACGGTTGGATTTTGTGTGGAGGCTATATATACCCCTCCATCACCTCTTCATTCGGTGAGAGAGCCATCAGAACACATACATCATTCCTACTCATATGTTCTGAGAAAGAACCACCTACTCATGTGTTGAGACCAAGATATTCCATTCCTACCATATGAATCTTGATCTCTAGCCTTCCCCAAGTTGCTTTCCACTCAAATCTTCTTTCCACCAGATCCAAATCCTATGAGAGAGAGTTGAGTGTTGGGGAGACTATCATTTGAAGCACAAGAGCAAGGAGTTCATCATCAACACACCATTTGTTACTTCTTGGAGAGTGGTGTCTCCTAGATTGGCTAGGTGTCACTTGGGAGCCTCCGACAAGATTGTGGAGTTGAACCAAGGAGTTTGTAAGGGCAAGGAGATCGCCTACTTCGTGAAGATCTACCGCTAGTGAGGCAAGTCCTTCATGGGTGATGGCCATGGTGGAATAGACAAGGTTGCTTCTTCGTGGACCCTTCGTGGGTGGAGCCCTCCGTGGACTCGCGCAACCGTTACCCTTCGTGGGTTGAAGTCTCCATCAACGTGGATATAGGATAGCACCACTTGTCCGAACCATGGGAAAAACATCCGTCTCTCCAATTGCTTTTGAATCCTCCAAACCCTTCCCGTTACATTCTTGCAAGTTGCATGCTTTACTTTCCGCTGCCTATATACTCTTTGCATGCTTGCTTGATATGTATTGTGTATGTTAAAATTGTGCCCGAACTCCACTTAAACCTAAAAATCTTAAAAAGTGCAACTTTAGCATTAAGTGTCTATTCACCCCCCTCTAGACACTCCTTCTTCTAGATCCTACAAGTGGTATCAGAGCTTTGGTCTCCATTGCCTTGATTTAATCACCATTGGAGGAATATGGATGTGTCTATTTTAGGGAGTCTTAGACATAGAGTGCCTATTCTTGATGGAGAGTACTTTCATGAGTGGAAAAATGAGATGCTTGTAATCTTCAATCAATATCATTTAAACAAGTATATTGCTAGCCCTTGTGCACCTCATATTGATCCTTTGCATCCTACCCTAGATGAAGATATTGACATGATTCGCAATCTTAGAACCATTGAGCTCATCATTAGAGGATTGCCCAAAATTTTGATTGCTAGTTTGCCTACTCTTAATTGTGCCTATACTATATGGAAATTTCTTAAGGAACGATTTCCCGATCATTCCTTGAAAAATTTGGATAAAATTCTCCATAAATCTATTGCCTTGAGTAAGATGAACTCTAGTGATACTAAGTTTGGTGATTGTCTATTTGAGCTTACCAATCTCAAGCATGCTAAAGGAGATGTTGGAATCATTAGTGATATTATATTTGAAGCTATAAGAATTCATAAAAGTGACCACTTTGATGACCATTTATCTAATGAATTACCTTCTCTAGGAAATGATGAGTCACAAGATCATGATGAACATGGATACTATGATGATGATGATGATAGTGACTTCGATCTTGATGATGCAATGAGACATTTTGGTCTTACGGCAAATCTTCGGGGATATGCGTCAGGTGGAAAGGAATGGGTTCTTGATAGTGGATGCACTGATCGTATGACCGGAGATGAAGAGATGTTCCGTGAACTTGCTGAAAATGACGGCCCTCGAAAATATGTCACCTTTGGTGATAATTCAAAGGGTAAAGTAGTTGGCCTTGGTAAGGTGGCCATCTCACATGATAGTTCCATTCAAAATGTCATGCTCGTTGAATCTCTCGGCTACAATTTACTTTCAGTATCTAGACTTGCTGATTTTGGCCTCAATGTTCTATTTACTGAGGTAGATTGCCAAGTGTTTCGTCGAGACAATCATAAAATGGTCTTTACCGGTATGCGTAGAGGAGATCTTTACATTGTCGATTTCTCTAAAAAGGCACAACCTAAAACTTGCTTCATTGCTAAATCCTCAAAAGGTTGGTTGTGGCATAGACGACTAGGTCACGTTGGCATGAGAAATCTTGACAAGCTTATTAAAGGAAATCATATCCTTGGAGTTAACGATGTCATATTTGATAAGGATAGACTTTGCAGTACTTGTCAAGCAGGTAAACAGGTTGGAGGAAGGCATCCTGTGAAGAACATCATGACCACAAGGAGGCCACTCGAGCTACTTCATATGGATCTTTTTGGTCCCAACGCCTACAAAAGTCTCGGTGGAAATTCTTTTGGTCTAGTTATAGTTGATGATTTTTCAAGATTTACGTGGGTGTTCTTTCTTAATGACAAGTCGCAGGTCCAGAAGATCTTCAAACACTTCGCTAGGAAAGCCCAAAATCAGTTTGAAGTGAAGATCAAGAAGGTTCGGAGTGACAACGGAACGGAGTTCAAGAACGCAAATGTGGACACCTTTCTTGACGAAGAAGGGATTTCACACGAGTTTTCGGCTATGTACACACCTCAACAAAATGGAGTTGTTGAGAGGAAGAACCGGACGCTCATCGAAATGGCAAGAACGATGCTTGATGAATACAAGACGCCAAAGCACTTTTGGACAGAAGCGGTTGAGACAGCTTGTCACGCAACAAATCGCTTGTATCTTCACAAGCTACTCGGCAAGACAGCATACGAACTCCTCACCGGTAACAAACCCCAAGTTGGATACTTTCGAGTATTCGGCTCAAAGTGCTACATTCTTGATAAGCATCGTCGTTCAAAATTTGCTCCTAAATCTCATGAAGGCTTCCTACTCGGTTATGGCTCAAACTCTCACACTTACCGTGTCTACAACAATTTCACCCGAAAAGTTGAAGAGACGGTAGATGTGAAGTTTGATGAATCTAATGGCTCGCAAGTAGAGCAATTGCCAATTGATGTAGGAGACAAAGACCCTTCAGAAGCAATCCAAGACTTGTCCATTGGCAAAGTTCGTCCAACGGAGGTGAAGGAGAGTACGTCATCCGTTCAAGTGGAAGCTTCTACTTCACGACAAGGTGAACCAAGAATCGACACGGAAGCATCCACAAGTGGGACACACCAAGATGAAGAAGACGAGGAAGTACATCAAGACGAACATCAACAACCTCCTTCCCCACCACGACAAGAGAATTACAACATCAACAATGAAGAAGGCCAAGAAGAAGAACAAGATGAAGAAGATGCTCAACGAAGACCCAAGCAAAAGCTCTCACGAGTTCGAGCAAGAATTGCCAAAGATCATCCCGTCGAGCAAATCCTCAATGATATACAAACCGGGAGAATCACTCGCTCAAAAACTCGTTTAGCTAACTTTTGTGAAAACTATTCATTCATCTCTAGCATTGAACCTATGAAGGTTGAAGAAGCATTGGAAGATCCGGATTGGATAAACGCTATGCATGAAGAGCTACACAATTTTGAGAGAAACCAAGTTTGGACATTGGTTGAGAAGCCCGACAACAACCACAACATCATTGGTACCAAATGGGTGTTTCGCAACAAGCAAGATGAAGATGGACAAGTGGTCCGCAACAAAGCACGTCTTGTCGCCCAAGGGTACACACAAGTCGAAGGTATGGACTATGGTGAGACATATGCTCCCATTGCTAGACTTGAGTCCATTCGCATCTTACTTGCCTATGCTAATCACCATAATATCACCTTGTACCAAATGGACATTAAGAGTGCTTTTCTAAATGGTGAAATAGAGGAGGAAGTTTATGTCAAACAACCTCCCGGCTTTGTCAATCCTAAGAAACCTAATCATGTTTACAAACTTCACAAAGCTCTTTATGGTCTTAAACAAGCTCCTAGAGCATGGTATAAATGCTTGACCAAGTTCCTTATTGCAAGTGGTTTTGAAATTGGTAAAATTGATTCTACTCTCTTCACTAAAAGGGTTAATGGAGAACTATTTGTATGTCAAATCTATGTTGATGATATCATATTTGGTTCAACTAACCCTCTCTTTAGTGAAAAGTTTGGAAAGCTAATGTCAGAGAAGTTTGAGATGTCTATGATGAGTGAACTCAAATTCTTTCTTGGTTTGCAAATCAAGCAAACTAAGGAAGGTACATTTGTCTCTCAAACGAAGTACACCAAGGACTTATTCAAGAAGTTCAATATGCAAGAGTGCAAAGGTATGTCTACACCCATGCCCACTAGTGGACATAATGATTTGACCAAAGGTGGTGAACCGGTTGATCAAAAGGTTTATCATTCTATGATTGGTTCATTACTATACCTATGTGCTTCACGTCCCGATATTATGCTAAGTGTATGCATGTGTGCACGATATCAAGCTGCTCCTAAAGAATGTCATCTTAAGGCTGTGAAAAGGATAGTGAGATACTTAATTCACACACCAAACTTTGGCATTTGGTATCCTAAGAGGTCTTCTTTTGATCTTGTTGGCTATTCTGACTCGGATTATGCCGGAGACAAGGTTGATAGGAAGTCCACTTCGGGTACCTGTCAATTTCTTGGCAGATCTCTTGTGTCTTGGTCCTCCAAGAAACAAAACTCGGTATCCTTATCCACCACCGAAGCGGAATACATTGCCGCTGGTTCATGTTGTGCTCAATTACTTTGGATGACCCAAACTCTTAAAGATTATGGAATTTATGTGAAACATGTTACACTGCTTTGTGACAATGAAAGTGCTATCAAAATTGGTCATAATCCCGTACAACATTCTCGAACTAAGCATATTGAAGTTCGTCATCATTTCATTCGAGATCATGTTGCTAAGGGTGACATTAATCTTAAGCATGTTCGCACTGACAAGCAATTAGCGGATATATTCACTAAACCACTTGATGAGAAAGTATTTTGCAGGCTAAGAGGAGAATTGAACATCATTGATGCTTCAAACGTGGTGTAGGAACTCCATTGGACACATGCAAGACATGAGCTTATGACTAATCCATGATATATCTCTTATGATGACTATCTTATGTCTTGGATATATTTGTACCTTGCATGTTGTCTAACCCATGTAGGTACTTGGTTGAAACTAATTCCATGGGATTGCGACTCACTCACATCTTGAGCAATCTCTACATCACCAAGTCTCTACACAATGGTGGTTGAAGACAAGGAAGCACAAAACCATTCAAACATATCCTTTGACAAATTCTATGTTGAGCTTCATGATTGTCATTTTTGGATGCACAAGTGCTCTTCCTTGCAAGAACTAACCCATGTAGGTAGATGAACTCAAACTCCAAGTGGTGCTCCAAATTCTTGAAGGACTACATCAACCTTGAGCACCCACACAAGTTCAACTACATCGGCAAGAACCACTCCACCACCCAAGGTATGTTATCCCATCTTAGAGAAGCTTTACTCCAAGACATGAGTCAAAGCAACTCAACAAGATGTGAATACATCAAGATGCTTAAACGAAAAATGGCAACCCCATTTTGAGCTTAAACGATGAGTATGACCTATGATAAAGTGTTCTCACTTGACTCCTAAGTCAATATACTCTAACATAGGTGACTATGTCACCGCCCAACTCTAGATGAAGTTCTCTTGTGTTTCTTTCCGTGTTACTGCATTTGTCTCATGCTTGTTTATTTGTTTCCTTCTACTTCATCTAGATCCTTCAGTTTCTTTTCTTTTCTTTTTATTCTGCATTTTCCGCATTCAATTCATTGCAAATCTTTGTGAGATCCTTCATGTCTAGTGAGCTGAGGTGACAAGTGTTTTTCTCTGTGTGAACTCGGTCTCACCGAATTGTAATTTTCGGTCCAACCGAATTCCTTCGGTACCACCGAATCATGCCACTCGGTGCCACCGACTTCGCAACAGGAAAAACAGTTTGTCACATAACCTATAATTCTTCTGATCTAGCTCCACTCAATGAATCTTGTCCTCTACAAGCTTCCCAATCTTATTCTTTGCTTTATGGTGAGTCTCAAGGACCAAACCTTTTAGACGGATTCCAGAAGAACCTTCTTGGAAATTGATGTCAAAGGGGGAGAGAGATATCACATCAAAGCTTATCTTCGGGGAGAAAGAGATCACATCAAAGCACTAAAGGGGGAGAAAGAGATCACATCAAAGCACTAAAGGGGGAGAAAACATCTCAAGGACCCCAGATGTCTCAGATAATGTATTAAGGGGGAGAAAGAGATCCCTAGGGGGAGAGACAATACTCAAGGATCCCAGATGCTTGATGATCAAGAGGAGAGATGTCACATGTCTTTTTAGGGGGAAAGACATGTTCATTTGTTTTGTTTCTTTCAGCTCTGATTTTCTATTCCCTATCTTCTCCCAATATCCCATATAAGATTCAGGGGGAGCAAGACACCTATGAGAAAGAAATCAGTTAAATTCATTGCATATCTTTACTCTTGGGGACATGTTCAATTCAATGCAGTACCTAGTACTTACTCTCTACATGTCATCCCAGTCTTGGTATTCTTGTGGTTTCTTCAATTTACTCTGGCTAGTGGATGTACTTGTGTTATATAACCTTATTTGTGCAGGTTCATTCCGTCCTAAGTCAACCAAAGACTACAAGGTGAGTGTATGCATCAAAATCATGAGTATGAGAAGTTCTTGCTTATGTACATACTGTTTGCAAGAAGGACTCATGAGCATGAAGGTATTTTCCTTAACAATCTTTTACTCTGATGCATATGGCCAAGATACATGTAACACATTGCCCACTCTGTCGTGGTTATGCCCGAACATGCCTCTATATTTCATATTCACATGAGTGCATACATGTAGGGGGAGCCTATGCTTGTTACATGTCCTTCCAAAGCTTTACTTGTTGTTCTCTATATCTTTATCTAAAGCTTTGATGTATGTTGCCATCAATTACCAAAAAGGGGGAGATTGAAAGCACAAGTGCTCCCTAGGTGGTTTTGGTAATTGATGACAACATACCTCTTGTTGGACTAATACCTTTACCTAGTATATTTCAGATAAGTTCAACAACGGAGTGGCATGGCATGGATGTGAAAGTGGAACCCTCAAAATGCTAAGGACAAAGAATTGGCTCAAGCTCAAAAGTTCAAGACCCTTCATTTTACATTTTAGTGATCCAAGATCACATTGAGTCCTTAGGAAAAGCCAATACTATCAAGGAGGGATGAGGTGTTGCTTAATGAGCCTCTTGCTTTATGTGCTTAGTGATATGCTCCAAAATCCTCAACCACCTTTCCATATCCACAAATGACCTAAACCCTAAGCCAAACTCGGTCATACCGATTCTTTCAATCCGGCGCCACCGAGTTTCACTTGTCATTTGCCACTGCCAAACCCTAGCAATTCGGTCCTACCGATAAGGATCTCGGTCTCACCGAGATGGGCTTGCAAACTCTCTGTTTCCCTTTCGTAACTTTTCGGTCTCACCGAAAGAGCGAATTGGTCCCACCGAGAATGCAAGGTAAACTCTATGTTTCCTTCTTGTAACTTTTCGGTCTCACCGAAAGAGCAAGTCGGTCCCACCGAGTTTGCCTGACCAACTCTCTGGTTAGCTTATTGCCAAACTCGGTCTCACTGAGTTTGTGCGATCGGTCTCACTGAGATTACGTTATGCCCAAACCCTAACCGAATCGGTCCTACCGAGTTGCATCTCAGTCCCACCGAAATTCCTAACGGTCACTAGGTTTACCATTTCGGTCCGACCGAGTTTGATGATTCGGTCCCATCGAGATTGGAAAACTGTGTGTAACGGTTGGATTTTGTGTGGAGGCTATATATACCCCTCCACCACCTCTTCATTCGGTGAGAGAGCCATCAGAACACATACATCATTCCTACTCATATGTTCTGAGAAAGAACCACCTACTCATGTGTTGAGACCAAGATATTCCATTCCTACCATATGAATCTTGATCTCTAGCCTTCCCCAAATTGCTTTCCACTCAAATCTTCTTTCCACCAGATCCAAATCCTATGAGAGAGAGTTGAGTGTTGGGGAGACTATCATTTGAAGCACAAGAGCAAGGAGTTCATCATCAACACACCATTTGTTACTTCTTGGAGAGTGGTGTCTCCTAGATTGGCTAGGTGTCACTTGGGAGCCTCCGACAAGATTGTGGAGTTGAACCAAGGAGTTTGTAAGGGCAAGGAGATCGCCTACTTCGTGAAGATCTACCGCTAGTGAGGCAAGTCCTTCGTGGGCGATGGCCATGGTGGAATAGAAAAGGTTGCTTCTTCGTGGACCCTTCGTGGGTGGAGCCCTCCGTGGACTCGCGCAACCGTTACCCTTCGTGGGTTGAAGTCTCCATCAACGTGGATGTAGGATATCACCACCTGTCCGAACCACGGGAAAAACATCCGTGTCTCCAATTGCGTTTGAATCCTCCAAACCCTTCCCATTACATTCTTGCAAGTTGCATGCTTTACTTTCCGCTGCCTATATACTCTTTGCATGCTTGCTTGATATGTATTGTGTATGTTAAAATTGTGCCCGAACTCCACTTAAACCTAAAAAGCTTAAAAAGTGCAACTTTAGCATTAAGTGTCTATTCACCCCCCTCTAGACACTCCTTCTTCTAGATCCTACAGAGGTCATCTTATAATGCTACTGCTGAACTAAGCAAACTAAGATACATAAAGGATAAACATCACATGCAATCAAAATATGTGCCATGATATGGCCATCATCATCTTGTGCCTTTGATCTCCATCTCCAAAACACCGTCCCGATCTCTATCGTCACCGGCATGACACCATGATCTCCATCCTCTTGATCTCTATCAACGTGTCGTCACATGGCCATCTCACCAACTATTGCTTTTGCAACTATTGCTATCGCATAGCGATAAAGTAAAGCAATTATATGGCGCTTGCATCTTATGCAATGAAGAGACAACCATAAGGCTCCTGCCAGTTGCCGATAACTTTAACAAAACATGATCATCTCATAAAACAATTTATATCTCATCACGTCTTGACCATATCACATCACAACATGCCCTGCAAAAACAAGTTAGACGTCCTCTACTTTATTGTTGCAAGTTTTACGTGGCTGCTATGGGCTGAGCAAGAAACGTTCTTACCTACGCATCAAAAACCACGACACGGTATAGTGATTGTTTTTTCATCTTCAGAAAGAACCCTGTTCATTGAATCCAATTCAACTAAAGTTGGAGAAACAGACACCCACTAGCCACCTGTGTGCGAAGCACGTCGGTAGAACCAGTCTCGCGTAAGCGTACGCGTAATGTCGGTCTGAGCCGCTTCATCCAACAATACCGCCGAATCAAGAATCAACTAGTGATGGTAAGCAATATGTATATACCCACGCCCACAACTCCTTTGTGTTCTACTTGTGCATATAACATCTACGCATAGACCTGGCTTGGATGCCGTTGTTGGGAACGCAGTAATTTGAAAATTTCCTACGTACACGCAAGATCCATCTAGGTGATGCATAGCAACGAGAGGGGAAGAGTATGTCCATGTACCCTTGTAGACCGAAAGCGGAAGCGTTATGAAACGCAGTTGATGTAGTCGACGTCTTCGCGATCCAACCAATCAAGTACCGAACGTATGGCACCTCGGCGATCTGCACACGTTCAGCTTGGTGACGTCCCTTGTACTCTTGATCCAGTTGAGGCCGAGGAAGAGTTTCTTCAGCACAAAGGCGTGATGACAGTGATGATGAAGTTACCGGCGCGGGGCTTTGCCTAAGCACTACAACGATATGACCGAGGTGGATTATGGTGGAGGGGGCACCACACATGGCTAAGGGATCAATGATCAACTTGTGTGTCTATGGGGTGCCTCCTGGCCACGTATATAAATGATGGAGGGAGGAGGAGGCCGCCCCTCATAGGGCGCGCCCAAAGTGTGGAGTCCTACTAGGATTCCCTAGTCCTAGTAGGATTCCACCTCCCACATGGAATAGGAAAAAGGGAAGGAGAAGGAGAAGGAAGAAAGGGGGCGCCCCCTTTCCCTAGTCCAATTAGGACCAGTCCATGGGGAAGGGGCACGACCACCCTTGATGCCTTTCTCTCCTTTCCCGTATGGCCCATTAAGGCCCAATGCAAATTCCCGTAACTCTCCGGTACTCCGAAAAATACCCGAATCACTCAGAACCTTTCCGATGTCCGAATATAGCCTTCCAATATATCGATCTTTACGTCTCGACCATTTCGAGACTCCTCGTCATGTCCCCGATCTCATCCGAAACTCAGGACAAACTTCGGTCATCAAATCACATAACTCATAATACAAATCGTAACAGAATGTTAAGCATGCGGACCCTACGGGTTCGAGAACTATGTAGACATGACCGAGACTCATCTCCGGTCAATAACCAATAGAAGAACCTGGATGCTCATATTAGCTCCTACATACTCTACGAAGATCCTTATCGGTCAAACTGCGTAACAACATATGTTGTTCCCTTTATCATCAGTATGTTACTTGCCCGAGATTCGATCGTCGGTATCATCACACCTAGTTCAATCTCATTACCAGCAAGTCTCTTTACTTGTTCCGTAATGCATCATCCCGCAACTAACTCATTAGTCACATTGCTTGCAAGGCTTATAGTGATGTGCATTATCGAGAGGGCCCAGAGATACCTCTCTGATACACGGAGTGACAAATCCTAATCTCGATCTATGTCAACTCAACATACACCATCGGAGACACCTGTAGAGCATCTTTATAATCACCCAGTTACATTGTGATGTTTGATAGCACACAACGTGTTCCTCCGGTATTCGGGAGTTGCATAATCTCATAGTCATAGGAACATGTATAAGTCATGAAGAAAGTAGTAGCAATGAAACCGTAACGATCATAATGCTAAGCTAACGAATGGGTCTTTTCCATGACATCATTCTCCTAATGATGTGATCTCGTTCATGAAATGACAACACATGTCTATGGTTAGGAAACATAATCATCTTTGATAAATGAACTAGTCAAGTAGAGGCATACTAGGGACACTTTGTTTTGTCTATCTATTCACACATGTACTAAGTTTCCGGTTAATACAATTCTAGCATGAATAATAGACATTTATCATGAAATAAGGAAATTAATAATAACTTTCTTATTGCCTCTAGGGAATATTTCCTTCACTAGCATATGACACGATCGATGGCTTTGTCTCACTAGCCATGGAGCATTGGATGCTAACCGGATAATATGGACTTGGAAGGATCTGGTCGGATTTGACATAGTCGGATCCGAGTTGAGATAAGGTCCGAGTCGGACAGACCCAACTATGGGATGCAGCGATATGTCATCTGTAAGTCTCTAGTACAACATACGTTCTATGTCCTAAGACCTGAGCTGGCGCATGTACTCGGGGTGGTGACGGACTTGCTTTGGGCCAACCAAACGCTACTCCATGGCTGGGTAGTTACAAAGGTAGGTTTCGGGCTTGTCCAGGCCCATGTCGCGAGACATGGTCGAGCAAGATGGGATTTGCCCCTCCGATCAGGAGAGATATACTCTGGGCCCCTCGTGTGATCCGACCAGGATAAGCATGGCCATGCAACAAGGATTATGAGATAATATGGTTTGTGGTCGGCATCACTGGAACGAGAAAGAGGTCGGGCTAGCGCAAGGATGACAGACTCGCCTTGAGCCCGACAACATATATCGTGTGGCAAAGGGAACAGAAGTATGATGTACAGGTTCGCCTAACCAGCTTCATAGTCTGCTTGGTGTTCGGCATGCCTTACTAGGGGCCGCTACAAACCATGTAGTTCGGAGGTGATCCGAACTGCGACCAAGCCGGCTTGAATCTAAGGGGTCGTGCTCTTAAGGGAAGGAATCTACAAGGTCGGATCCAAGGACACTGGTCGGATGTGATCCGAGCTGTATTCGGATTGTGGCCGAGTAGACTTGTGGGCTTTAGGGTCCGTGCGAGGCCCAAGTGTTGAGCCCGTGACGGACGCCTATATAAAGTGGGGGTGCGGCACACTCACGAGATTGATCGCTTCGGAGTTGTCACTAGGGTTTGCATGTGTTGCGAATAGCCACCTCCACTCGACCGTCGACTATGTCATCGGACCTAGCAGCCCGCCACATGGTGTTCCTCCTGCACGCGCGGATACCGTTAGAGGCGGTGCAATTGCATCGCTCCGGCGAACCTGTACGAGGGAACCGACGACCGGCTGTTCGAGGGAGATTGAACGAGGAGGAGACGTGATGCGCCTCCGTCGTATCTATAATTTTTGATTGTTCCATGCCAATATTATTGAACTTTCATATACGTTTGGCAGCTTTTTATACTATTTTTGGGACTAACATATTGATCCAGTGCCCAGTGCCAGTTCCTGTTTGTTGCATGTTTTTTGTTTCGCAGAATATCCATATCAAACGGAGTCCAAACGGGATAAAAACTGTCAGAGATTTTTTTGGAATATATATGATTTTTGGGAAGAAAAATCCACGCGAGACGGTGCCCGAGGTGGCCACGAGGCAGGGGGGCACGTCTGCCCCCTGGGCGCGCCCCTGACCCTCGTGGCCACCCGTAAGGCGGTTGATGCCCTTCTTTCGCCGCAAGAAATCTAATTTCCGGATAGAGATCGTGTCAAAATTTCAGCCTAATCGGAGTCACGGATCTCTGGGAATATAAGAAACGGTGAAAGGGAAGAATCTGAGAACGCAGAAACAGAGAGAGACAGATCCAATCTCGGAGGGGCTCTCACCCCTCCCGTGCCATGGAGGCCATGGACCAGAGGGGAAACCCTTCTCCCATCTAGGGAGGAGGTCAAGGAAGAAGAAGAAGGAGGGGGGCTCTCTCCCCCTCGCTTCCGGTGGCACTGGAGTGCCACCGGGAGCCATCATCATCACCGCGATCTACACCATCACCTCCGCCATCTTCACCAACATCTCCATCACCTTCCCCCCTCTATCTACAGCGGTCCACTCTCCCGCAACCCGTTGTACCCTCTACTTGAACATGGTGCTTTATGCTTCATATTATTATCCAATGATGTGTTGCCATCCTATGATGTCTGAGTAGATTTTCGTTGTCCTATCGGTGGTTGATGAATTATTATGATTGATTTAATTTGCTTGTGGTTATGTTGATGTCCTTTGGTTCCCATCATATGATTGCACGCGTGGATCACACCCTAGGGTTAGTTGTATGTTGATAGGACTATGTATTGGAGGGCAAGAGTGACAGAAGCTTCAACCTAGCATAGAAATTGATGCATACGGGGTTGAAGGGGGGCCAATATATCTTAATGCTATGGTTGGGTTTTACCTTAATGAACATTAGTAGTTGTGGATGCTCGCTAATAGTTCCAATCATAAGTGCATAGAATTCCAAGTCAGGGATGACATGCTAGCAGTGGCCTCTCCCACATAATACTTGCTACCGGTCTAGTAAAGTAGTCAATTGCTTAGGGGCAATTTCGCAACTCCTACCACCACTTTTCCACACTCGCTATATTTACTTTATTGTTTCTTTATCTAAACAGCCCCTACTTTTATTTACTTGCTCTTTATTATCTTGCAAACCTATCCAACAACACCTATAAAGTACCTCTAGTTTCATACTTGTTCTAGGTAAAGCGAACATCAAGCATGCATAGAGTTGTATCGGTGGTCGATAGAACTTGAGGGAATATTTGTTCTATCTTTAGCTCCTCATTGGGTTCGACACTCTTACTTATCGAAAACTGTTGCGATCCCATATACTTGTGGGTTATCAAGACCTTTTTCTGGCGCCGTTGCTGGGGAGCAATAGCGTGGGGTGAATATTCTCGTGTGTGCTTGTTTGCTTTATCACTAAGTAATTTTTATTTGATGTTCTTAGTTGTTTTATATCTTTAGTTATGGGTAGGAAACGCAAAATACCAAAAAAATTAGTTGTACCTACTAAACCAATGGTTAAAGATCCACTCAAAATCTATCACACTGTTGAAGCTTATTACTTGGATCATCTTCGATTCCTATGTGCTCGTGCTGAAACCCCAACTAGCTTAGTTGAGGGAAAATCTTTAGATGAGCATGCTTGTTTTGTGCAACACCGAATATCTGAAAAAGGGAAAACTTTACTGGATCAAATTCATCATTTGCAATGCTATGCTTGGAATTTATGTGAAATATATGATTATACTTGTTGTTCTGAAGACCCTAAGAAACACCTTCCCTACCAATGTTTGTTTAGTGATAATGGAATCGTATCCTCTTATGCTAAGGGTATTTATAGTTACTATGATGTTCAACAAATTGAAGAATTTGTTTCTTTTAAGGGTGCTTACGAAATTGCTTCTTTGATTGAAAAGTATGATGCTACTCTTTACAAATCTGAAAATTTTGCCATACTTAAATATTGCTATGATAATTATGCTTCTAATGCCTATGTTGAACCATATATTGAGTACTACTCCACTGTCCAAGAAGAGACTAATATTTTGCAAGAGTCTATGGAAGAAGAAATTGATGAAACTGTGAGCTCATTGGATGAAAAAGATGATGAGGAGAGCGAAGAACAAAAGGAGGAAGAGCGGATTAGCTACCCGTGCCCACCTTCTAATGAGAGTAACTCTTCAACTCATAAATTGTTTAATTTCCCTTCATGCTTACTGAAGGATGATTGCTATGATCCCGTTGATTCTTTTGAAATATCCCTTTTTGATGATGCTTGTTATGCTTGTGGCCAAGATGCCAATATGAATTATTCTTATGGAGATGAACTTGCTATAGTTCCTTATGTAAAACATGAAATTGTTGCTATTGCACCCACACATGATAGTCCTATTATCTTTTTGAATTCTCCAAACTACACTATATCGGAGAAGTTTGCACTTATTAAGGATTATATTGATGGGTTGCCTTTTACCGTTGCACATGCTGATTTTGATGAATATAATATGCATGTGCTTGATGCTCCTACTTGCAATTATTATGAGAGAGAAACTATATCTCCACCTCTTTATGTTTCCAATATGATAAAATTGCAAGAAACTGTTTATACTATGCATTGGCCTTTACTATGTGTGCATGAATTGTTCTTTTATGACATGCCGATGCATAGGAAGAGAGTTAGACTTTGTTGTTGCATGATATATGTTACTTTGTGCTCACTACTAAATTACAAATCATTGTTAATTAAAATTGGCTTTGATATACCTTGGGATCCGGGTGGATCCATTAATTGAGCACTATATTCCTAGCTTAATGGCTTTAAAGAAAGCGCTGCCAGGGAGACAACCCGGAAGTTTTAGAGAGTCATTTATTTCTGTTGTGTGAATTTATAAAGTTTAAATATAAAAATAATGTGCCAAGGTTTGCATTTAGAATGTTTACATTTGCTTGATGGTTTGTACGGTGCAGGACAGAAACTTTGGCTGTAGTGCGTGATTTTACATTTTTAGCTGGAACGTCAAATGGTTCTGATTCTTCTTGCCCTGTCTTCCTATACAAATTTTTTATTTTTCCTAATTTTGGTAGAATTTTTGAAGTATTATAAGTATGGTGAATTTTCATATTATTACAGACTGTTCTGTTTTAGATAGATTCTGTTTTTGATGCATAGTTTGCTTGTTTTGATGAAACTGTCAATTTATATCAGTGGATTAAGCCATGAAAAAGTTATATTCCAGTAGACACAATGTAAAAATAAAATATGAATTGGTTTGCAACATTACTTAGAGTAGTGATTTGCTTTATTATACTAACGGATCTTACCGAGTTTTCTGTTGAAGTTTTGTGTGGATGAAGTGTTCGATGATCGAGAAGGTCTCGATGTGAGAAGAAGGAAGAGAGGCAAGAGCTCAAGCTTGGGGATTCCCAAGGCACTCCAAGTAAATATTCAAGGAGACTCAAGCGTCTAAGCTTGGGGATGCCCCGGAAGGCATCCCCTCTTTCTTCAACAAGTATCGGTATGTTTTCGGATTCATTTCGTTCATGCGATATGTGCAATCTTGGAGCGTCTTTTGCATTTAGTTTTCATTTTTTTATTTTATGCACCATGCTGGTATGAGATAGTCCTTGGTTGATTTATAGAATGCTCTTTGCACTTCACTTATATCTTTTGAGTATGGCTTTATAGAATGCTTCATGTGCTTCACTTATATCATTTGAAGTTTGGATTGCCTGTTTCTCTTTACATAGAAAACCGCCATTTGTTGAATGCTCTTTTGCTTCACTTATATTTGTTAGAGCATGGGCATATCTTTTGTAGAAAGAATTAAACTCTCTTGCTTCACTTATATCTATTTAGAGAGATGACAGGAATTGGTCATTCACATGGTTAGTCATAAAATCCTACATAAAACCTGTAGATTACTGAATATGATATGTTTGATTCCATTCAATAGTTTTGCGATATAAAGATGGTGATATTAGAGTCATGCTAGTGGGTGGTTGTGAATTGTAGAAATACTTGTGTTGAGGTTTGTGATTCCCGTAGCATGCACGTATGGTGAACCGTTATGTAACGAAGTTGGAGCATGAGGTATTTATTGATTGTCTTCCTTATGAGTGGCAGTCGGGGACGAGTGATGGCGTTTTCCTACCAATCTATCCCCCTAGGAGCATGTGTGTAGTACTTTGTTTTGATGACTAATAGATTTTTGCAATAAGTATGTGAGTTCTTTATGACTAATCTTGAGTCCATGGATTATACGCACTCTCACCCTTCCATCATTGCTAGCCTCTCTAGTACCGCGCAACTTTCGCTGGTACCATAAAATCACCATATACCTTCCTCAAAACAGCCACCATACCTACCTATCATGGCATTTCCATAGCCATTCCGAGATATATTGCCATGCAACTTTAATCATCATCATATACATGACTTGAGCATTCATTGTCATATTGCTTTGCATGATCGTAAGATAGCTAGCATGATGTTTTCATGGCTTGTCCATTTTTTTGATGTCATTGCTACGCTAGATCATTGCACAGCCCGGTACACCGCTGGAGGCATTCATATAGAGTCATATCCTTGTTCTAGATATCGAGATGTAATATTGATTTGTAAGTAAATAAAAGTGTGATGATCATCATTATTACAACATTGTCCCATGTGAGGTTATCAAAATAAAAGTGGCCAAAGAAGCCCCACAAAAGAGAGAGAGAGAGAGGCCAAAGAAGCCTACAAAAAAAGAAAAAAAGAGAAAAAAACAAAAAATGAGAGAAAAAGAGAGAAGGGGCAATGTTACTATCCTTTTACCACACTTGTGCTTCAGAGTAGCACCATGTTCTTCATATAGAGAGTCTCTTGAGTTATCACTTTCATATACTAGTGGGAATTTTCATTATAGAACTTGGCTTGTATATTCCAACGATGGGCTTCCTCAAATGCCCTAGGTCTTCATGAGCAAGCAAGTTGGATGCACACCCACTTAGTTTCGGTTAGAGCTTTCATATACTTATAGCTCTAGTGCGTCCGTTGCATGGCAATCCCTACTCACTCACATTGATATATATTGATGGGCGTCTCCATAGCCCGTTGATACGCCTAGTTGATGTGAGACTATCTTCTCCTTTTTGTCTTCTCCACAACCACCATTCTATTCCACCTATAGTGCTATGTTCATGGCTCACGCTTATGTGTTGCGTGAAAGTTGAAAAGGTTTGAGAACGTCAAAAGTATGAAACAATTGCTTGGCTTGTCATCGGGGTTGTGCATGATGTGAGTATTTTGTGTGGTGAAGATGGAGCATAGCCAGACTATATGATTTTGTAGGGATGACTTTCTTTGGCCATGTTATTTTGAAAAGACATGATTGCTTTATTAGTAGGCTTGAAGTATTATTGTTTTCATGTCAAATGATAGGCTATTGCTTTGAATCACTCGTATCTTAATATTCATGCCATGATTAGATTACATGATCAAGATTATGCTAGGTAGCATTCCACATCAAAAATTATTTTTTTATCATTTACCTACTCAAGGACGAGCAAGAATTAAGTTTGGGGATGCTGATATGTCTCCGTTATATCTATAATTTTTGACTGTTCCATGCCAATATTATTGAACTTTCATATACTTTTGGCAACTTTTTATACTATTTTTGGGACTAACATATTGATCCAGTGCCCAGTACCAGTTCCTGTTTGTTGCATGTTTTTTGTTTCGCAGAATATCCATATCAAACGGAGTCCAAACGGGATAAAAACTGACGGAGATTTTTTTTGGAATATATATGATTTTTGGGAAGAAAAATCCACGCGAGATGGTGCCCGAGGTGGCCACGAGGAAGGGGGCACGCCTGCCCCCCTGGGCGCGCCCCTGACCCTCGTGGGCCACCCGTAAGGCGGTTAATGCCCTTCTTTCGCCGCAAGAAAGCTAATTTCCGGATAGAGATCGTGTCAAAATTTCAGCCTAATCGGAGTTACGGATCTCCGGGAATATAAGAAACGGTGAAAGGGAAGAATCTGAGAACGCAGAAACAGAGAGAGACAGATCCAATCTCGGAGGGGCTCTCGCCCCTCCCGTGCCATGGAGGCCATGGACCAAAGGGGAAACCCTTCTCCCATCTAGGGAGGAGGTCAAGGAAGAAGAAGAAGGAGGGGGGCTCTCTCCCCCTCGCTTCCGGTGGCACCAGAGTGCCACCGGGGGCCATCATCATCACCGCGATCTACACCAACACCTCCGCCATCTTCACCAACATCTCCATCACCTTCCCCCTCTATCTACAGCGGTCCACTCTCCCGCAACCCACTGTACCCTCTACTTGAACATGGTGCTTTATGCTTCATCTTATTTTCCAATGATGTGTTGCCAACCTATGATGTCTGAGTAGATTTTCGTTGTCCTATCGGTGGTTGATGAATTGTTATGATTGATTTAATTTGCTTGTGGTTATGTTGATGTCCTTTGGTGCCCATCATATGATTGCACGCGTGGATCACACCCTAGGGTTAGTTGTATGTTGATAGGACTATGTATTGGAGGGCAAGAGTGACAGAAGCTTCAACCTAGCAGAGAAATTGATGCATACGGGATTGAAGAGGGACCAATATATCTTAATGCTATGGTTGGGTTTTACCTTAATGACCATTAGTAGTTGCGGATGCTTGCTAATAGTTCCAATCATAAGTGCATAGAATTCGAAGTCAGGGATGACATGCTAGCAGTGGCATCTCCCACATAATACTTGCTATCGGTCTAGTAAAGTAGTCAATTGCTTAGGGGCAATTTCGCAACTCCTACCACCACTTTTCCACACTCGCTATATTTAATTTATTGTTTCTTTATCTAAACAGCCCCTACTTTTTATTTACTTGCTCTTTATTATCTTTCAAACCTATCCAACAATAGCTACAAAGTACCTCTAGTTTCATACTTGTTCTAGGTAAAGCGAACATCAAGCGTGCGTAGAGTTGTATCGGTGGTCGATAGAACTTGAGGGAATATTTGTTCTACCTTTAGCTCCTCGTTGGGTTCGACACTCTTACTTATAGAAAAATGTTGTGATCCCCTATACTTGTGGGTTATCAAGACGCGCTGCCCCAACTCTTCTTCCACTGCACGGCACTGCGCGTCTAGTGGTAACGATCTGTGATCCATCTCCCGTAGCATGTTATTTGTTGTTCTGCTTGTACGAAAATTTTATTTGCAGTCGACGCACCCTACCATAGAACCTAACACTTTCGCCTGTAGTTCCTCCACACCTTCAAACCCGAGCAAATCCGAAGCACTACGCAGCACACAATCCCCATGGTCGACATCCACCGGCTCCACCTTCCCGCTGTGCCAAGCACCGCCCGAGACAGAGAACCACCATAGTTCCCAGCTGGAGCCATGAACCAGACGCGCCAATGCACGCCATGTGCGCCACCATACGCCTGCCGGAGACCGGAAGCTTCAGATCCACCACACCTACACCCCGCTCCGAGCCTCCCAACATCAGCCACTGCACCCTCGCACGCACAGCGAGCCACACATCAAAGAGTCGTGCAGACCCGCCGCCGCCCCTGCCAGATCCGCAGGTCACCACGCCGGTAGTCGCTGCCCCTGCTGCCAAGCACCCACCGCCACACCAGATCCAGGCACGAGAGCCCCGGATCTGCCGCCCCGCCGGAGGTTGGGATTTCCCGGCCACTCGTGCAGCCCGTGCGATGGACCATGCGCTGGTGTTGGGGAACGCAGTATTAAATTTTTTCCTACGATCCCGCAAGATCTATCTAGGAGATGCATAGCAACGAGAGGAAAGAGTGTGTCTACGTACCCTCGTAGACCTAAAGCGCAAGCGTTTGGTAACGCGGTTGATGTAGTCAAACGTCTTTGTGACCCAACCAATCAAGTACCGAACACACGGCACCTCCGCGATCTGCACACGTTGAGCTTGGTGACGTCCCTCGTACTCTTGATCCAGCTGAGGCCGAGGGTGAGTTCCGTCAGCATGACGGCGTGGTGACGGTGATGATGAAGTTACCGATGCAGGGCTTCGCCTAAGCACTACGACAATATGACCGAGGTGGAAAATTGTGGAGGGGCACCACACACGGCTAAAGATCAACTTGTGTGTCTATGGAGTACCCCCTCCCCCGTATATAAAAGAGGGGAGGAGGAGGCCGGCCGGCCACAAGGGGCGCGCCCAAGGGGAGCAATCCTACTCCTAGTATGTAACATCCCAAATTTATAATTTGGAATGTTATACATTAGATCATCATTGCATATCATATTTTATTTGCTTTTGGTTTTGATCCTAGAAATTCTACGCAACTCAAGGACCCACGGAGAGAGTTGGGGATTTCGTTATTTTCATATTTGAGTTTTCTGAAATTTTGAGAATAGGATAATTTGATTTTAATTATTTTATCATCAATTATTTCTATTACAAAAATATGAGAGAGGGAATAAAATGACTTCCCAAAATAAATAAATATTGAGGATTTAATAATAAAATCAAATAAGATTTTATTTCGGAGTTTTTCGTTATTTTATTTGAATTTAGGAAAAATGTGCGTTTTTCAAAATTGCATTTAGGCCCCAAATAAATGTTCACCTTGTGTGGCTTGATTTTAGAAGCCCGGGAAAATTTATTTCGGAATTTTTGGAGTCCGTTCAGTATTTCTTTTTATTTTTCTTCTACGCGTAATTATTAAAAAAAACAACCGATCTAACCGGGCCGTGTCCGCCTGGGACTCTGGCCCGGCAGGCTTTATAAGCCGAGGCACCCGACCCCCACAGCCCAGCGAGCCGCCGCCGCTGCCCAAACCCTAGCGCGCCGCCGCCGCCGGACGCCGCCGCCACCCGAGGTTCACCTCGCCTCGAAATCCGTGTCGTCGTTCTTTTCCGAAAAACCGTCGGTTTTTCTTTAGTTTTGGTTTTTTTAATAGATCAGTTTTTTCGATTTATTTATTTAGCGAGCGTTCGTCCGTTCGTTCGTTCTAGCGAGCGTTCGTCGTTTTTCTTTTTCTCGGATTAAATCCGCGACTTTTCTGATCGCGATTTCTGATCTGATTTTTGTTTTAGTATAACTTTTCGCTCGTTTATCGAAATCAAGCGATTCAAGCGCCTGGAGTTTCGTCTCGAAACCCTCTATTTGTTTAACCAACTTAAACAAGTTTTTGCTACTGTAAAAATTGCCTTAGATCCAGATTAGTAGAACGAAGTTGTGTTCTATCGCCGTTTGACTTTCGTTGTTTCGTTTGATTTGATTCTTTCTGCCAACCGGAGTTCTTAAGTTGAACTTTCTGGTTAGATCTCTTATTTGAGTTTTACCTGTGCATTAGATGAGTACTTATTGTATGCTTGTTTGTTTGTCTGCGATAGAATACCCGGAGTGCGCCGCCTGTTACTTCGAATCTCTAGGTTTCGCGGATCATTAGTAAGGCAAGTAACACTTTGATCATGCCTTTTCTACTACCCAGTTTTATTGCATTAGATCAAATCCTCAAACATTGCATGATTAGGATCTAATTAAATTGTGGGATGGGAAGTAGTTGAGGTAGTACCTATCACCTATTGTATATCAAACCTTTGGGGAGTTACTTCTACGTTTGCCATTATGCCATGCTATGCTAGTAGACGTGGATTGGATGAGTGATATCCATGACAGATGTGAGTTTGTTAATTAATGGTTTATCTAAGGTGGCAACTTAAATACACATATGGTGGATTGAGGTACCTGGGTATTCCAGGATTGCCTGTTTTCTTTATGGACCGCCACCCAGGCCCAAAGGGATCATGAGACTATTCATACTAGAAACTTCCGTGTGCAGCCACAAGCTATTATGGGCTCTAGCATAGTTGACTAAGTCATGCGAACTCTTATAGTGGTAGACTAGCAGATGTAGGGGATGTAGGTGGTATGGTCTACCCGATCGTAAGGTGCTAGCGCTTCTGAAAGACTATGCCTCGGTCATCCGTCTTCTCAAACACCATGTAGTGCGAGAAACCAAACGGAGGCGATCGAGTCTTGTGGGGAAAAGTGCGCAAACCTCTGCAGAGTGTAATAAACTAATCATGATAAGTCATGTCCCCGGTTATGGACATCTTGAGTATCTAGTACTTGGATTATCATGTGAATCTCAACATGTTACTCTAAATTAATTGTATGGGGTTTTGTTAATGATGATGCTTAGTTGGGATTGAGGATGCTGTCAACCATTCTCAATGTTTAACAACTACCATGATAGTTAAATAAAATTTATTCCTTTGTAGTAGTGAAAAATTGGCTTTACGCAAAACTGTAACCATAGAGCTTTCCACCAGCCAAATATGCATATAGTATAGCAGTTTCATTCCATTACTCTCTATGTGTTACCTTGCCAGCATATTCCATGTGCTGACCCGTTTCGGGCTGCAACGTTAATGTTGCAGACTTTTCAGACGACGATTAAGGAGTTTTTAGGTCATGGTTCTATACTCAGTGATGCCGTTGGAGTTGATGGACTCACTTATCTTCCAAGCCTTCCGCTGTTATCGTTATTAGATGGCCTTAAGCCATATTTATTGTAATAAGTTCTCTTTTGAGACTCTCGATGTAATAAGTGTGTGATTGCTACTCTGTTATAAATCCTCCGAGTACTGTGTGGTGTCAGCATTACTGATCCAGGGATGACACCGGAGCACAGAGATCAGACTGTTTGAGGTCTGGTCGCTATAGAGATGGTATCAGAGCACACGCTGACTGTAGGACACGACCACTAAGCTAAAGACCTGGAATACTGTTCGCCCTCTTCTCTTCTGACCTCTCATCTTTTCTACTCTTTAGGATGGCGGATGCAAGGAACAAGTTCATGCAACCGAAAGAAGATACACCCTTCGGACGTCACTTGAAGGAAGTCACTAGATACCTGAACATAGGAGTACCAAGCTTCACCGGAACCTACAACGCCACTTTACCTAAAGAAGAGCGCTGGATGATTCAACTTCAAGTTCCCGGAAGGATGTTCATGCCAGTCACTGAGCCCATAGAGTTTTCTTTTGATGCACCAACTTGGAGTCTAGGAAAGAGCATGGCAGCTCACATCGCCATGAGACGCATTGAAGAAGTCTACCGCAATGATCTCAAGGATACTATTTACCAGATTTGTGGGCGCCGAGATGAGCACTGGGAGATGATCAGCATCGGAAAGGATAGATCAATTGCAGCTTTTATCCAGGAGTTAAACCATCACATTCGACGACAGGAGAACCAGATGTCTACCGACATGATAGACCTGAAGAAGGCAAGGACAAGAATCAAAGAACTGGAGGAAGAACTCAAGGCTACACGTGAAGATTATGAAGAGGAAATTGAAGTATTGGTGGAGAAGAATGACGATCTGAACAAGAAGATCGGAATATTTATGGGAGACCCAACACCAGTAGATGAAGACGAAGAACCCAAGGAGATTCGCCCGGAAGACTACATCATCATCGACGGCACTGATTCGAACCTAGATGATAGCGATGATGACTATATTGATGAAGCAGGAGCAGATATCATGGAGTCTGCAACCGAAGAATATTTCTAGTAGACCACCTCATCAGTAGTAGTAGTCCACCATGTAAATACAGTAGTCCGAGTACTTTTGCGATAGTTAGATCGATTGTATGCCCTTGTTTGATTAAATGAAGTGAATTGTTTGATTTTGCCTCATGTGCATATGGGTAGTGTTTTCTCTTTAGACCCCCTCTATTCTTAAATCTCATCTTTTCTAAACCCTCAGATGCCTCCAAGACGTGACCCCGGATTTACCTTTCCACCGGAGCTCACCCAGTTGATCCAGCAGCAGAACACATTGATGCAGTTGCTAGTCCAGAATCAGAATCAGGGGAACAACAGCAACAACCCGCCACCACCACCTGTTGATCACTTAGCCCCGTTTTCTTAGGCTAATTCCGCTGGTGTTTTCCAGTAGCACCGAGCCGATAGTAGCAGATGATTGGCTCCGTAAGACAGCTAGAGAGTTGACCACAGCAGGATGCATAGATGCGGAGAAGGTGAAGTTTGCCGCACATCAGCTTAAAGGACCCGCAGCATCATGGTGGGAGAATTTCAAGCCACTTTCCCTGTCGACACTGTCACATGGGACCAGTTTCAGCAGGCTTTTCGTACTGCCCATGTTTCAGCAGGAGCTATGGCCATGAAGAAGCATGAGTTTCGCAACTTGCGCCAAGGAGGACGGGCAGTTGGCCAGTATGTGGAGGACTTTAGTAAATTAGCACGTTATGCCCCAGATGACGTTGCTACCGATGCAGCTAAGCAGGAGAAGTTTCTGGAAGGACTGAATGATGAGTTGAGCATGCAGTTGATGGTAGCAACCTTCAACAACCACCAGGAGTTGGTAGACCGTGATCTTATGATTGAAGGCAAGCAGCAGCAAATTGAGAACCGCAAGAGGAAGTATGGACAAGGAAAGTACCATTCAGGAGCTCAGCAGAAGCCACGTTTTACCCCTAGACCGGGAGGAAATTTTCAGCATACCCATGGAGGAGGTAGCTCGCACAATCACAATGGCACCAAGAATGGTAATGGGAATGGAGGAAGCAATGGCCAGAATCGCACCAACCCATCAACCCCAGCCAAGAAGGACCTGAGCCAAGTCACTTGCTTTAAGTGCCAGAAGACCGGACATTATGCCAATGAATGTCCTGAATCCCAGAATGGAAATGGCAATGGAAGCTCTGGGAAGAAGCCGAACCCTTTCAACAGGGGACAGGTGAACCACATTAGCATGGAGGAGGTTGAAGAGCAGCCGGATGCAGTAATCGGTAAGTTTTTGGTTAAGTCATTTACTGCACTCATTCTTTTCGATACTGGTGCATCACATTCATACATATCAAGGGGATTTGTGGATAAGTATAAACTGCCAACCCAAGCCCTTAGGTCACCCATGTTAGTAACCTCGCCTGGAGCAGAATATATGGCTAGTCTATGGTGTGATCGGTTACCATTAAGGATTGGTAACTATGTTTTTCCCTCAGACCTAATAGTATTGGAATCCCAAGGGTTGGATGTGATATTAGGCATGGATTGGTTATCAAAGTATGAAGGGAATATTGAATGTGATAGTAAGTCAATTTTGCTGAACACCCCAGAAGGGAGAAGGATCAAGTATGTATCCCGACATGTGCCAAAAAGGACACAAGTAAATTGCTTAACAGGAGTTGTGCAGGAGGAAGTACCAGTGGTAAAGGAATTCCCTGATGTATTTCCAGAGGAGTTGCCAGGCATGCCACCAGATAGAGACATTGAGTTTTTGATTGAGCTAATGCCAGGCACAGGGCCAATATCAAAGAGACCATACAGGATGCCTGCAAAGGATTTGATGGAAATTAAGAAGCAGATTAAAGAGTTACTGCATAAGGGATATATTCGCCCAAGTTCTTCGCCTTGGGGATCGTCAGTACTTCTAGTGGAGAAGAAGGATGGATCGTTAAGGATGGTTGTCGATTATCGGGGATTGAATGAAGTAACGATTAAGAACAAGTACCCACTACCAATGATCAATGATCTGTTTGATCGATTGCAAGGAGCTAAGGTATTTTCCAAGATCGATCTGCGATCAGGATACCACCAGTTGAAGATTCGAGAACAGGATATTCCTAAGACAGCTTTTACCACCAGGTATGGGTTGTACGAGTATACCGTTATGTCATTTGGTCTGACTAACGCACCTGCCTATTTTATGAACATGATGAACAAAGTGTTTATGGAGTTCTTGGATAAGTTCGTCGTGGTGTTCATTGATGATATCCTGGTTTACTCAAAAACGAAGAGGAGCATAAGGAACATTTGTGTTTGGTTCTTGGAAAGCTCAAAGAACATCAATTATATGCCAAGTTCAGCAAATGTGAGTTTTGGTTGAAGGAAGTAGGATTCCTCGGACACGTTATATCCGGAGAAGGAATAGTAGTTGACCCCACTAAAGTTGATACCGTGACCAAGTGGGAAGCACCAACCCCATAAGTCTTCCCTGAGACTTAAGCTCTTTGCTTCGGCTGTTCCCAACAGCTCTACGAAGAATTCGAAGATGTGCTTGACTATTTCGTTTTGGGTGACCAGTATCCCGCCCTCCGACTGAAGCCTAAGAATCGTGCTCTTGCGCTTACGGCCATTACCGTATGCGTGGAAGTATCCCGTGTTGGCGTCGCCTTTCACGACCCACTTCACGCCGCCCCTACGGCGCCAATACTCCTCCTCCGCCCTGAGAATAGCCAGGACTTGGTGCTCTAAGGAGTATCTATACTCCCATTCGTCCCTAGAGAAGGATCTCACGTCCGCCTGCACGTCTAGGCGAGCGATTTCATCCACAATGCGCTCCCTTACTCTTTTCGATTCGCTGCCATGGTTGGCCCCCCAATCCCTAAGGAAAGCCCGCAAGGCGGCAGCCGCAGAGGACCAAAACTCTACTGGTCCTCGTTGGCGGCCAACCTGGTTACCGATCAAGGACCAGCGATTCGTGACAAGTTGGCAGAAACCATCATGTTCGAACCACGCAGTTTCGAAAAAGAATCTGCGGCTGCGACGCACACTTTCCTCCCCTGAGGATATGATCAGAGGTACGTGGTCTGATCCAATGCGCGTTTCAGCCACTAAGGTACAGAGGGGAAACAAGACCTCCCAGTCACTTGAACAGAATACACGGTCAAGTACACATCGAACTGGCTCCCTCTGTTTGTTCGTCCATGTGTATCTTGCCCCTGTACGTTCAATCTCTCTAAGAGCAGCGGCCGTGATGGCATTATTGAACAAGGACACCCTAGCCCAGTCAATGTTGTTGTTGCTCTTGTCCGCCCCCGATCGGATCAAGTTAAAGTCTCCTCCCACCAGAACTGGTAGGTTGGCTGCTTGTTTGGCCCCAACCAAAGCTGTGAGTTCTCCCAAGAACTCAGCAGACCTCGCATGATTAGCCGGCCCATACACACTTATGATCACCCAAGAGGCAAGGGAAACCCGGTGACGAACCATGGCAGCGATATGAAACGAACCAGATTCCCACAGAATAACGTCGCAAGCATATTTATTACATCCCATCAATTGACCACCAGAAAGGCCCATGGAAGGAGTCCAGAACCAATCAAAACGCTGGAGCGGATCGTACGCCAAAAGATCTCTCAACGAAAAATCGGCCTTAATCGTCTCCTGGAGCGCGACAAAGTCGATGCGTTCTTTGGACATATACTCTCGTAATTGCGTACGCCGCCCCACATGCCCGGAACCGCGGATATTCCAGAAGATGTATCGCATCAAATGATCCGGTTACACAGGCGAACTCCACGGGAGCTAACCGCCTTGGCCACTCGCTTCCTAGCCGGAGCCCAGCTGGAAGAAGGCAAGTCCGAGGCCACCCCAGCCTCGTCTCCCTCGATGGGCAGAGCGACAACACCAGCCCCTACTGGTGCTGAAGACTGGCCATCCACGGGCTGAACCACCACGCTCCTGGTAGCAGCAGCCGCAAGTGCGGCGTGAGCTTCTTCATGCGCACGCACTAACGGAATAATGTCCAAAGTCGAAGAATCTAGTGCAACGCCACTATCGTGAAGAATCTCAGCAAGATGCTCGTCGGAAAAAGCATTCAGAATCTTAAAAGAGGGGGTAGGGTTACCTGCAACATCCATGTTTTTGTCAGTAGCACGGAGCTTGGCACTTTCCAGAGAAGTCATGTCCCCAAGCTTGGCCTTGGCGCGTGCGCTTGGAGCCCGAGACGCCGCCGGGGTTGCCCTTGAACGCTTGGCCTTGGCTGCCGGCCCTGAAGCCAGCACAGCCGCCCCCAACTCGCCCCCCAGCGCCGCTGCCGACTCCGCAGCATCCGTGGCCACCGTCTTGCACCCAGTCTTCCGCCCAGCAGTCTTTTTGGCCTGGTGACCGGAGCCGCTCGACAGGCGTCTATCCGAGGCCAGTGTGGGTTCCGAGTCCATGAGGACGCAGTCCAACCTCGAGCCCCCTCCGCGCTCTGGAGAGGCAGGCAAGGCCCCGGTCTCCATGGCCACCAGCGACAGAGGCGCTGTCCCATTCCCAAGCACTTCGAAGGACGGGTCCAGAGAGCGAGCAAGGGGGGGAAGGCTTACTGCCGTGTCTTGAGTCGCGATCACCCCCAGTTTTTCCCATGTCTCAGTATCTATTGAAGTGTCTTGGATGCTATCATCATGCTCGTCTACCAGCTCGCCCATCACCGCATCTTGGCCAACCACCATCGCACCGGGGCCAGACTTCTCCTTCTGTGGCACCACCGCCGAAGAATTGGGCACAATTGCACCAGTGGCAGCCACTTGGAGGGATTGCCCATGTGTGGCCCAGGCTTGTGTGGCCCGCCCTTGCCTTGCTGGCCGTCAGGCAGGGGAACGGAGGGGCCCGCCCCCGGAGCCCTTCCCCCATCCCCCAGCCGCCGCGGCTGCCGCTCCAGCTCAACCCTGATCTGGTACCCTTCGTGGTTAAACCAGACCTCCATTGTGCCATTCAGCTTGGCCGGAGTCTTGCAAGCCAGTTTCATCCTCACCAGACCCAATTTTATGATGGTGAGCTCATCGACCACGATAGGCTGCCCCAACATCTTAAAAGCCTCCTTGATACGCTCGATCTTGCGATGTTTCTCAGGGATCCCGTGGAGCCGCACCCATGCTTCTGGCATCACCATTGGGGGAATCACCTCATGAACCACATCCCGCACCCTAGCAGTGATGTCGTTAATAGAGAGGAACAGCTTGCCACTTGTCCGAGCCATATGAAGAAGATCTGCAGAGGGGAATACCACCATGTAGTCATCTTCTCCCACTTGAGTGACTTGCCAGTCCCAATCCCCCGTGACCATGTGCTTGAGCTCCAGCTTGAGGACCCGCAGGTTCAGGCAGCCCAGCTCTGCAGAGAGAATCGCAGCATTGCCGACCGAGAGCGGACGTGGACCCTCAGACTCCGCCTCCTCTTCGAACTGCATACAGAAGAAGCCCTTCCCTGAAATTGCGCTTCCCATGATCTGCAGGCTTGGCTGCCAACCCCTCGTCGGACAGTGCGCAGAAGCATGTCCCTCTTCCTTGCATAGCACACATAAGGGCTGAAATTTGCACTTGGACTGATAGTGACCTAGTCTTCCGCACTTGAAGCACTCCACCTCCAGCGCCTTCGACGCGTCCTCCACCGGAATGGCTAGCCCGCTGTGCCCTTCGCACCAGGGGGAAGAGACACCGCCAAAGGTTCGGTCGCCGCCCTGGGCTTCTTGGCCAGAGGGTCCCTATGGCCACCACCATAGTTGGGGGGATCCGCTGGCTTGCGCTCGAGCTCCCGGCGCCGAGCCATCTCCTTTTTCTTCTTTCTTCGCTCCTGCTACTGGATCCACCAAGGGGGAGGAGGACCCCAATCCCCCTCGCACCCCTCTTGCTCGTGGCTCCGCTCAGATCTGCCGCTCGGTCTTGCACGCATCTCCTTCTTCGCCTTCTCCCGCAGGTCGCGCTCACGCCGCCGCTCCCCATCCGAGACCGGAGGCTCCATTGGCCTCTTCTCCGCGCGCCGCCCGCTCATCACCGCCGCCGCAAACGAAATGGAGAGAGGAGGAGGTGGGGAGATGGGATGGATGGAGCGAGCGAGGTGAGCCCAGCGCCGCACCTCTTTTCTGGATGCTGGAAACCCTAGCGAGGGGTCGAGGCAGCCGCGGCGCAGCCAAAAATAGGCGCCAGAGCTGGGCCAGGGCCGAGGCAGGCCCGGCGTGGGCCGGTCAGTACCAACAGGCCCACATAGAGCCAGCCCCCCGCGCCCAGGAGGCACACTGTCCCCCACTTGACTTGGGCCGCCGTCCCCCCCCCCCCCAGCCTTGGAGAGTGGGCCGACCCACAGTCTACCTCCCCCTCGACGACCCCGGGCCCAGTGCAGGCAACCCTAGCCTCAGGGGGGACGGAGCCGCCCGCCGTCGCCTGCGGCTCGGCCGCCGTCTCCGCCAGCACCCGACCGACCGCCGCCGACACCGGCAGGCACGGCCACTCCACCTCTGAGTCCACCGGAGCCACAATTGCAGCCGCCGCCCGTGCCCGGACGCCCCTCGCGACACCCCCTGGAGACACCGAGCCCCTGCCCGGAGTCAGAGAGGGTCTCCAAGCACGGACTGCGACCTCGCGCGGTCCCCGGCCGCCCGGAGCGAAACGGCGGCGCGCCCGCGCGGCGCCGCTCCCCTCCGCCTGCGCACATGCCACGAAGTGACCAAGCGCCGGCCTCGCCGGCACCAGATTCCCTGCCTCCGCCGCCGAATCCACGTCCTCCTCGTCCTCTGAATCGAACTCAGCCAGCGCCCAGAAGCGGCCTCCCACTGACGCCAGCGCCGCTCCTGCCCCCAAGGCCGGCCCCGCCCTCGGCGGAGAGGAGCTAGCGCCGCGCCGGACCACCTCCCAACCCTCGCTGGCCGAAGCCAAAGGCGACCGAGGCGGGGAACCCGGGCCGTCACCAGGGGGAGCGCCTAACGGTCCGCTCATCCGAACTCTCTCTCTCCAATAGAACCTCGCCACAAAAGAGAGCTGTGATCATTTAACTCTCTACACATCCATCATTCTCTGAATATTTGTTCTGCTGAGCTTATTTTCACAATACTCCAACTCGAGTGGAGTTCCAATAGCCACTTCCTGTCTGGACCGCTGTTCGTGACAAACATCAACTTATTTTGGATATGCTACTGTGGTATGGACAGGACCTTCAGAAGTTAAGATAGACAGGAATTCGACTACAAATCCCACTCGTCTGTGAATCCCTACTCATCAAGACCACATAAGATAGCTGACTTCTGATGGTAAATTGACATTCCAGACGAGCACAATCAACCAGGGCACATCCGAGAGGGGATATAAGTGGCAAATAAATGACGTCCGCAATCCCGTTTAGTTATTTTTTGCTAGCTTGATAGTTCATTTTCCTCAAACAAACAAAAAACCTTTTTGAACTATCATATCATAAGTGGATTTTAAACGGGATTAAACGGACCTGGTTGACATCCGACTGAGCACACTTTTCATAGAATAATATGCTAAAGGAAATTAGTAAAGCATGAAATGGCCCACGAATATATCTCTGTCTGCCAGCATTCAGCAACACAATCAGCAGAAATTGTAGGTTTCAGCAACCCAAGCTTAAGAATCAAAACAGTGCCTTGCAGGTAGACACCGTAACAGAGCACAAACCATGTTTTTTGTTCATGTAATATAAATTAAGCTTCGTCTGATGATGAACTCAAAAGGGCCCCTGGTGCAAAAACCAAAACCTCTCTCCAAGTCTCAGTTAAGTTAACACCGGCCTTCTCCTCAGACGACGCAGCCCTGAAGGGCAGCAGTGCACGCGAACGGATCCGTGGTGGAGAAATCAGATCCTCTCTCGAAGTTCAGCACCCACTTGTCATCTCCCTTTTCGAGTGGACTCTCGAAGAGCACCAGCGAACAGTCTCGGCTGGCCCATCTTGCGTCGAACAGAGGTTTCACTTTGGAGTTGGCCTCGGCCATCGAAGCGAAGCTCCCTTTGCAGAACACAATCACCAGCTTCGTCAGCATCCGAGCGCTCTCCAGGACGAACTTGAGGAAGGAGAGCTCGCCCCGCTCCCCTCGGAAGGCGTAGAAGACCATCAGCTTCAGGTGTGACTGGATGCACTCGATGGCACCGGCCTCGTGCCAGAACTTGATGTTGAGCTTGCCTGTGGGCTCATCAGTCTCATTGGACTGTAAATTGGTGAAATCGGTAAATACTTATTCAGCTCCAAAATGATGCATCGACAACACATACAGAATTACAGATGCAGGGGTGATGCTAGATAAGTGAGGAGATCTCACTCTCACCTCGAGATGTAGCCTCTCGACGTTGGGGAAGCATCTGAGGAAGCTCGGCAGCATCTTAGCATCGTTGCGGACACCAAAGCACACTCTTAAGCTGAGGATCTTAACGCTCGGGACCGTGGTGCTTGGGCTTGCCTTCGTCCCAGCCTGCAATGCACCCAATTTTGTGAGAAAAGTTCACCCATTGGCATAGATATCGAACAAATGGAAACTTGTGAGAGCCATTCGCACCTTGATGATGGTGTTGCCGATCGCTAGCAGGTGTCGTGCCGGCTCCAAGTAGCCAAGTAAGCTCAGCGCAGGGGCATGGCCAATCTTGACCATCCTGTGCAGGCCATCGCGGGCCGATGATGTCCAGATGATGACCCTCTCAAGGTTAGGGGCGTTCTTGACGACGATATTCAGATCGATGCCTTCTATGATCTGCACGCACCGGAGGCTGCGGCTGACGATGGTGAGCCACTTGAGCAGAACGTTGGCCTGGATGCAGAGGATCTCCAGCACAGGGCTCCTGGCGAGGACGAAATCCATGTCCCGGTTCACAATGGCCATGCCCAAGAGGCCCAGCTCGCGGAGGTGTGGGAACGACACTCCGCGCGGGAGGTCGGCCGTGTTAGGGAAGGCAAGGGTGCCAAGGTAGAGGCGGGTGAGGGTGGCCATGCCGAAGAAGGTGGCGGGGAGGGCCATGTCGAGCGGCCACGGGCGGTTGACGAGCATGAGCTCCCGGACGCCCTTGACGGCGAGGAGCTGGAGCCAGCGCGCGAGCAGGCCGGGGGTCTCCTGCATGTGGCATGAGATGAGGTGGACGAAGCGGAAGGGCCCCGGGTGCGCGTCGAGGATGCGGGTGATGGCGGACTCGACGCGCTGCGCGTGGGCGCGCTCGACCCGCAGGCTGGAGCCGCATCCGGCGGGGAGGAGGTCGGCGTCGACGAGGACGAGCGGGGTGGAGAGCCAGACCCGGCGCCAGCGGCAGGAGAGCGCGGCGGTGCGCGCGCCGTCCTTGGCGGGGAGGCGGGAGACGATGTTGCGGAGGAGCTCCTCAGGGAGGCCGCTGATGCGGTCGACGCCGCCGTCGTCGTCCTGGGGCGGGAGAAAGGCGGCGGAGAGGGCGGCGCGGTTGGAGACGAAGGGCTTGGGGAGGACATAGTGGAGGAAGGTCATGGCGGTGGTCACGTCGGACTCGAGGGTGACCGGGTCCATGCCGTGCTCCCGGTACATGGCCTGCGTCGCGGCGTCCATGGGGAAGGCCCGCACACGGGGGTCCAGGGCCGCCGCCGCGAGGCCTCCATGGCGCGGTCCGCGGGTGCACCGGGGTCCATGGGGACACCTGCACCGGTGCCCGTGGTCACCGCCGTCCATGGGGGCAGGTGGCCGCCGCTGACGGAACCGGCTGCGAGGGTTTGGAGATTTGGGTTTTTGAAATGCGATGGCGGAAGAAATTTGTTGGCTTTGGGCGGAGAAGACGGTGGATGACCCGGATACGATTCGCGCAGTGTGCTTCTTTGTGGGTGTTTTTTTAGGAAGACGCTACTACGCGTCAGCCGGGTAACATCCGTCGCCTTGACGGCCGTTCCATGTACCCACGCGTAGCCGTTCGATCTATTTTTGGCGTGCGGCTCGGTCTCCTTCCCCGATTCATTAATTCCTGAAACAACGGTCGAGTTGCAGAAATATGTGACTTGCGAGCCATTCGATGCGTGATGTGAGGCGTTCAATTCTTTTCTTTAATTTCCTGCAACGATACTCTTGTTACAAGATCTGGTCTTCTTTGATTTCCTGCAACAAGACCTTGTTGCAAAACCTCATCTTCTACAATTTTTCTGAAACAGCGGTCGAGTTGCAGAAACAAGCATCTAATTCCCTGCACATCTTTAATACGTCTAATTTTCTGCAACAAGATCCTTGTTGTAAAAATTGCAACACATCTTTCATTGTGTCTAATTTTCCGCAACAAGACCCTTGTTATAAAAATTAAAACAACATCTTTGCCGCATCTAATTTTCTGCAACAGGACCCATATTGCAAAATTAGCACGGCAATAGATGGGAGCACCTACAGCCAAATTTGAGCTATAAAAATTCCTACAACACATCACTATAACGAGCCAATTTTAATTGCAAAGGTATCAGAAGTTTCTGCAACAAATAGATCTGAGAAATCCCAATCCCCTGCTACAACTACACATCTACAGTCCAACACCTACATCGGTGGCGCCGACGAGGGCGCCTCACTACAACAGAGCACTGCTGCGATGAGCCCGCGTAGCCGCCGAGGAGGAGCCGCCGAGCAGAGGAGAACCATATGAGAGCCGACCAGAAATGGGGGGGAAGGAGCATGTGGCCGTACCTGCTTGTGTCGTCGCCGGCCACCGCTGACCCCAAAGCAGTCGTCGTCGCCACCGCGTTGGATGCGCCTGCGTCACCCCACACCGGGCGCCGTCGCCGCCCGCCGTTGCCCTACCAGATCCCACAACCGCCGACCTAACAGGCACAACGGAGCTGCGGGAGCGGGAGCACTGTGAGAGCGTTACAACTGCGTAAATGATTCCTGAAACAGCCGCCCAGTTTCAGAAACATCTGCGCGTGACGCAAAAGCGAGGAGCGCTCTCGTCCATCTGATCAACATACGATCCGACGGACGCGGAGCCGACGGACGCGCGAGCGTTATCGGTCGGTTGAAGGTATACCTGGCCATACCTCGGGCCGGGCCGGGCTTCGGGCCGGGCCTAGCCAAGCCCAACGAAAAAACCCAGGCCCAAGCCCGGCCCGGCCCGGCCATCGGGACTGTTTTCTGGGCCCGAGCCCGGCCCGAACACGTAAAAGCCCGTTGGGCTTCGGGCCGGCCCGGCCCGACCTTCAGAGAAATGCAAAAACGACGGGCCCGGGCCCGGCCCGGCCCGGCCTTCGGGCTCAAAATCTAGGCCCGAGCCCGGCCCGGGGGCAGCGTCGGGCCGGGCCGGGTCGGGCTTTTTTGGGCCGGGCCGGCCGGGCGGGACTTCCCATGGCCAGGTATAGTTGAAGGTAAGCTTTTTCCTTGGGCAGCACTACGCGTCGCGAACAACTGGATACAATGTGGGATAGCCCTCAGATTCAGCTCCTAGCTTTGCAACAAGGGTGATGTTGCGCTTTGGATGTTCACAACAGAGTTTGAGTTGCGGAACTTTTGCAACAGAAGTTTTGTTGTAGACTTTTTTGCAACAGAGCTAATGTTGCAGATATTTTTGGCAGTGCTACGCGTGTGCGAATCTGCATCATCAAGTGGCCGAGCAGCGCTCTCCACCTTTGAAACAAAGTTTAAGTTGCAGGAACTTTTGCGACAGAGATCATGTTACGAAAACTTTATACTAATTGTTATGTTTCAGAAAACTTTTGCAACTGAAGTTGTGTTTCAGAAACTTTTACAACAGAGTTCATGTTGCAGAAAAATCGCCGCGCGCACATTGCACTGTTGTGTTTTCGCTGTAGCATTCCCCATGTTTTGGAAACATGGACGATATTGCGATCCGAGACTTCATCGATCGGCTCTTTTGCAAGAGCAGAGCTCGTAGCATCGGTGGTGGGCGATGGCCGTCGTCGTTGCAGCAACGCCGTTTTTTCACCACCGCCATCCAACCCCCTGAGCTGCCATCCTAAGCCTCGTGCATTAGGCGACGAGCAATGTTGGCCCTGCAACAACTGGCTTTGGTTTGTAGTAGCATGAGTAGTGGATGGTAGCAGGAGCTGGCAGTCGTGACCTGCTTACTTGAGTGGTTTCAATCTTGAGGTAACATGTGGTTTTTGGCTGGAGGAGCAATCGTATTGTCATGAGTGGGAGCTTGAAATGAATAGCACGTGCTAGTAGAAAGGAAGAGCAGCCGGAGCCAGTGAGGATAAGGATGCACTGTTAGAGCAT
Source organism: Triticum monococcum (assembly GCA_034509565.1). Taxonomy (NCBI): domain Eukaryota; kingdom Viridiplantae; phylum Streptophyta; class Magnoliopsida; order Poales; family Poaceae; genus Triticum; species Triticum monococcum. The sequence goes on from CM067844.1 coordinate 115,112,615, forward strand.
CTCCAATAGCTTGTCTATATGAATGTTTATGTTCGTTTTCCACGACGTGAGTTCAAAACAAGCGTCCAACAGCTTGTCTATATGATCGTTCAAATATACACATCCTCTAAATTGGCCTCGACAATGTCCATGCCTGAACAATGTGAAGGTGTTGTCTAAACTCAGCTGCAGTCATGATTTCTTCCTCTCTCTAGTGATGACCCACCTGTCATAGTCTCTGTATATAGACATTCTGATGCAAAATTAAATATGTATATGAAGGAATATTTTTAGACCATTGTCTATATAAATATATAGACATCTAAATATACACATGCTATTAAAGATGCTCTTACATGTTGATGTTTCCTGAGAGAGGGCGTGGGAGGTGGGACCAAGTGGGAGCGCCAAGCAGCCATGCGACTGAATCCGATCCGATGGCAACTCATCTGGCGGATGTCCACCACGGATCAGCCAGCTGAGGGAAAGAGTTTTCCTTTTTTTCTAGGAGATCTTTGTGAGTGGTTTTTTTAAGAGATCTTTTTGGGTGGTACTTTTTTTTGGGAAACTCTTACCATCACCCGACGAATCCAATGTTGGGCGTCCACCGCCTCCAGCACGTGACGCGTGTCCATGTGGACCCATTGCACCACTACATCCTTCTTTCTTTATCTCTTTCTCAGTCGGCTCTTTTTCCCAACTCTTGCAGCATGCCATGGCGGCCACCACCTCAAGCTTCTACAACTCCACTGCTCGCACGAGCCAGCCGGCCACCGCTGCGTGCGCCGGCAGCTGGTGTTCGCCGGCGAGGTAGGCTTCCTCCCTCTTACCATTCCTGCTCTTTTTCTCCTCCGCTCCCTCACTTCAAGTTGCTTTTCAGGCGAGGAACAACTCATCGTCGTGCTTCTGCAATAGCTGGAGTGGCGGCGCTACTGCTCTGTTGTGGTCGGCGTTGACGTGCTTGACGCATGCAATATGGTAGTTGTTTCCGCAATGCAGTCGTTTTTTCAGAAATTGTTTCTGCAATGCAGCCGTTGTCTCAGGAATAGTTTCTGCAATCTCCAAATTTTTGCAACATGGTAGTTGATTCTGTAACACATACGTTGTTTCAGGAATTGTTTTTGCAACGCGGCCGCTGTTTCTACAACGCGACCGTTTATTTCTGCAACTGGGTTGTTGTTTTAGAAATTAATGTATCGGGAAGATGACGCGCGCATGCTAGGAGTTAGATCAGACGGCTCGCGCACGGAGATCTGTCGGCTGTCGAAATGGTGGATGTTTACTAGACATCTACCGACGGACGGGTAGCGGCTCGCTTTTTTTTGGGTGGTAGTTTGCTTGGAGTCAAACCTGGCCGCCTGGCCGACCAGGCACGGGCCCTTTAGGGCATGTATAATGGGAGGCGTTAGGAGTGAGCGCCAGGATTTACATCCTGCCCAATCAGCGGTTAGAACCACAAATCCTGGCGTCTAACCCGGCGTCGATGCCAAAGCTGGAGGCGAGCGCTATGTTTTTTTCTTCCTTCGCGTGGGTTCAAAGCGATCATTAAGGCTAGTCATAACGGGGAGTAACTTACATTAAGGTCATGCATATGACACTAATTTTTGTTATTATCTTCATAGTGCAAAATAACAAATAAGTAGTATCATAGATGATTACATTTATTACATTATAGACTCATTTTGCTTTGGGTTGCGTTATGTTACAATAACATATTATGTTACTCCAAATACATCTCTCTTCATTAACTATATGCCATATAAACAAACTTGTCTTGAAATGCACTATGTTACTTGCTAAGTTACTCTTACTATGACCAGCCTAAGCGCCCGCAATGTACTCCCTCCGTCCGCGAATAAGTGTACATCTAGTTTTTGTTTTAAGTCAAAGTTTTAAAATTTTGACCAACTTTATAGAAAATAATAGTAGCATATATGACATCAAATTGATAGATTATCAAAGTACATTTCAAAACGAGTCTAGTGATACTAATTTGGTGTCATAAATGCTTTTACTTTTTCCTATAAAGATGTTCAAAACTTTGACTTAAGATAAAAGTTAGATGTACATTTATTCGGAGGGAGTAAGCGCCTGCCGTTGGAAGAGACAACGCTAGATTCTTGGGATATTTATTTTTTTCGTAATAAGCGCCGGTGCAGGCGCCTCCTATTGAAGATGCCCTTACAGTAAACGGGCCAGCCCGCGGCACGTTTGGCCCGCATGCTTTTTGGCCTAATGGGATTTTTTAGGATATTGGACTGTTTTGACCTAAATATAAAAATAAACGGCCACACCGTGCCGGCTCGCGGGATCAATCCTATTTGATACCCATAGGCGGCAAATAGCCGTCACGACGCCTGATGGTGGGGCGTGGTGAGCCAGTACAATTCCGGATTTCTCTCTTCGGGGGTCGCTGATGTTTCTAGTGCTATTAAGGTTGTTATTGCATGTGATTACAAGGTTGTAGTTGATGATATCGAGGAAAGAAGAGGATGCACCTATGCGGTCATTGTAAAAGAGTTCAGAATCAGGGCTAGTTCATTTGTTAGTTGTCACTTTTGATGGGAGAGCTTTGAATAGTGAAGCTCATAATTTTGCCAGACACTCTATTATGCTTAATCAGGGTTGCCGTTTGTGGCTTATTCATCCTTCTGACCCATCTTGTATTTCATTGAACAACCACATTGATCAACAAAGTGTTGGCAAATCAAGAATTTTTTTGTTATTTCTAGTGCTGGTTTTTTCTTTCGTTTCTTTTCTATATGGGTTTTCTTTTGGTCTTTTCCGTTCTTCACTAGAAGCAGGTTTTCTTTTGGGGTTTTTTGTGTGTGTGGGTTTTTAGTCGATTTTACCTTGTTGTTTTAAAAAAAGTTTTTTAATAATTCAAAACAAAAATAAATTAAAAAATGTTCATGTTTAAAAAAATGTTCGGCTATTTTAGCAATTGTTCAAAAAGTTAAAAAAATGTTTGGAATTAATTTGGAATTAAATAAAAACAAAATTTCAAAATTTGTGATTTTGATCTCCGAAACTAAAAACCAAATTTCCAAAATTTATATAAAAAACATTTTTATCAATACCCTTGCGCAGATACCTTGCACATCTATTTATGTGTTGATCCCCTATAGATAAAGAGAAAAAATGTAAATTTTTATTTGGGCTCTACCAATAAATTTATTGGTATTCGCATGTGTGTTGCGTTGTAGATCACCAATAAACTCATCCCAAAATACTTCCGCATGTGGGGCCCACATGTCGGTTATCCAACTTTTGTCCCTCTCGCTCTTCTTCCCAATCTCTCTCATAGCGTGAGGCGGGGACATGCGGGCCGACCGTGGGGGAAGCGACAGCAAGGACGGAAGGACGTGAGTGCCGGTGATGGGGTTGGCGACCACAGCGGTCGGGCCGAGGAAGCGCATGCCGGTGATGGGGGCGGTGGCAACGGCGGCCGGGGCAGGAGACACATGTTGGGGCGGGATTTGATAGTTGCTCGGTAATGTAGCTTTTATATGATGAGTTCCATCTGGCCCTTTTTGCATAAGGTGAGTTTTGGTGTTTTTTCTTGATTACAGAATAATAAGAAATGAGGAAAAGAATATGCTGAAGCGAGTTTTTCAAAAGAAAAAGAGATATGTTTGAGCATTTCTTTTGGCCTAACTTTTTGTATACCAGAAACCATTTTAGTTTTGTTTTCACCAAAACAATTTAAGTTTTTTTAGAAGGGTGGCCGAGGGGTAAAGGGATAGGATGTTTAGGGCATTGATGTCTACTACACAACCTTCTTCTTATAGATATTATTGGGCCTCCAAGTGCAGAGGTTTGTAGGACAGTAGCAAATTTCCCTCAAGTGGATGATTGTGACGCCTGGATAATTAAGCTACAGTAATTCCCTGCTAATGATGCCATGTCATCGTGATTACTGTTGTTAAATTCGCATTGGTTTGAATTCGGTCCAAATTCAAATTTAAATTAAAGTCAAGTTTCAAAATTATCAAACGTGCAAACAAAAAATGTTCAAGTTGTTGTAAATAATCCTGCCCCCCTCCCCTGGCTTCGGCCCAGCAGGCCACAGGCTGGCCCAGCTGCGGCCCACCCCGCCCCCTATATGGCCTCTCCAGGCCAAACCCTAACACCTCCCGATCCCCACTCCCCCACTCGCTCCACCCGCACGCCTCTCTCCCCTCCCTCCGTCTGGATCGGGGCAGAGGGCCCCGAACCCCTTCGCCACGCCGCCACCTCACCCGACTGCCCATCCTCGTCGGTGCCCGCCTCCCCGTCTCGTCCCGCATGAGCCACCGCCCTTTCCTCGACGCCACCACGTCGGTGCCACCTCGCCGACGCCGCCCGGCGCTACCCCGCCGTCGCCTTGCCCCTCCTCCCCGAAGCCCTTCCTCGTCGGGACGGCCCGAAGCCGCTGCCCCCTGGCGCCGCCCCGGCGTCGCCGCTCGCCGTCGTCGCACACCGACGCCTTCACCACCTCGTCACCGCTGGATCTCGCCTCCACACCTCTCCCTCGACGGCTCCGCCGCGCCTCGCCGGCCCCCTGTTCATCTACAACGGGGGTGAGACCCCCTCCTGTCCCCCTTTGTTCCTGTCATCACCGTGCACGCCCGCAATCCCGGTTGTCGCTGCTCGCGACGGTCACCCCGCGCCCTATTCGTGCGCTCGTGCTCACCGTCGCACTACTGCCCGTGGCGCGTGTTAGGCGCCCTGCACCGCATCCGCTGTCGCCCGCGCACCTACACAGTCGCCGGTGTCGTGGCGGCGCTCGCCCAGCTGGCCTGCTCTGTCCCCCTCGCCCGCCTGCCTTGCGCCGCTACTAGTGCCGCCTGCACTCGCCGCCGCCTCCCGCTACTGTCGCGTCGCCCCGCCTCCACCGCTGCTCGCTGTCGCCTCCCTGCCGCTGGCCCCGCCTGACTGGCCGCGCGCCCGCGTCCGGGGTCGGCCCTGCTCGGCTTGCAGTTCGGGCGATGACCCACGCACCCAACGCCCGTAACCCGCATCGGCCCCCAGGGGCCAATGACAAGTGGGGCTCTACCCCAGAACGTTTAATAAAAATAATAAAGTAAATTATCATAATTAATTAATTAATTAATTAATCATGTTAATTAATCTAATTAACCCTAATTAATTAACCTAATCACTTTAATTAAATTAACTAATCTTGTTTAGTTAACTAAGTCAATGACTAGTGGGACCCACATGTCAGCGACCCAGTCAACACCCCCTGTTGACTGCTGACATCATGCTGACGTCAGCAAACACTTTCTGGATATTGTTGATTTAAAATAATTAAATAAATCCTAAAAATGTTTTAAATCTTTTAAATTTTAATATAAAATAAACCGTAACTCGGATGAAAAAACTATGTACATGAAAGTTGCTCAGGACAACGAGACGAATCTGGATACGCAGCCCGTTCATCCGCCACGCATCCCTAGCATAGCGAACACGCAACTTTCCCCCTCCGGTTCATCTGCCCGAAAACGCGAAACACCGGGGATACTTTCCCGGATGTTTTCCCCCTTCACCGGTATCACCTCCTACCACGTTAGATCACACCCGACACATCTTATTGCCATGTTATGCTTTGTGGTCCTATGTTTGCTTTATATTTACTGTTTCTTCCCCCTCTTCTCTCCGGTAGACCCCGAGACCGATGCTGCCCTTGTGATCGACTACGTCGACGACGACCCCCCTCCTTGCCAGAGCAACCAGGCAAGAAAACCCCCTTGAGCATTCTGATATCGCCCATTTCTTTCCCTCTCATGCTTGCATTAGAACTGCTACTGCTTTCTGTATGATCCTACTCTGATGCATAGCCTGTTGTTGTTACCTGCTTTCATACCTTACCTGCTTATCCTAAACTGCTTAGTATAGGATGGTTAGTGATCCATCAGTGACCCCACCATGTCTTAGTTGCCCTACTTTATGTTCGATGACTCGATCAACGTGATCGACGTCCAGGCCCCGACACCACACATCACCCCCCTAGTTGTATGACTCTGCAGAGTTACCATCAAGTGCTGAGGGTGGAACCTCTTACATCACTCCTGATGAGATCTTCGTAGTGTAGCTATACGGTCAAGGTCATCGAGGGTGATTTCCTCCTTAACCACTTCTGTTACCGCTCTGTCGTGCAACCTCTCAAGTGTGAACCTCGAGGGTGGATCCTCTTACGTTCACCTTGATGATAACATCGAGTGGGATTCACCGGGGGTGATTCCTCGGGTTTTCCCCTTGGTGTTAGACACACAGTTACTATGGTTACTATGACTTTACACTAAGCCATGTTGCTAAAGGCGGGTCGACCCTGAGGGATACCCGCGCGAGCTTAATAGCGAGTGATGTGGAGTCGGGTTGACCTGGAAGGTGCCTGCGAGATACTTACGAGGCGTGGTCGGGCATTCTTAGTCCTTGCCGCAAGTACTCGTGACGGGGCGACGGGGTCACATCGATCGTGAGTCTCTGCTTGTTACCACGCGTTCCTAATCCACTACGATTTGGATATTTGATCCGAGGGGCCTCTCGCCTGATAGCACTAACCATCACGTGGGCATAGTATGGGCGTTCTGCGTCGTATGCATCAGCCGAAGCTTAATAGACGTCAGCGACTGAGCGGCGCGTGCCGGGTTGGACTGGTAAGCACCTTCCTTTTTGAAGGAGGTAGCTAGGTCTGCTCACCGGCCGCCCTCGCAATGTGCAGGAGTTCCTGGGGAGATGGCCCATGACCCCTGGGGGCATAGGTTTAGTCTGGCATGCTGGCCTCTCTATTAAGCCTAGGTCGGGTTGCGGCGTATTGTTTGGCCGAGGCCGGGCATGACCCAGGAAAGGGTGTCCGGCCAGAGTTAATCGAGCGTGGTGGGTAAGTTGGTGCACCCCTGCAGGGAAGAAAACATCTATCGATAGCCTGTCCTACGGTAACGGACACTTGGAGTTGTATCCCGGTCGATACAACTAGAACTGAATACTTGTGATGAGAATTGGATGGTGATGAGAATTAGATTGCGATGATAACTGGATAGTATGGCTCTGGGATTGCTTTCTCGCAGGGAGTCGAGAAAGGATCTCTGGCCGAGGTTGATAACACTACTACTACTTTACTTCATGGTACTCTATTCCCTCCTATTGCTGCAAGATGGTGGTTTCCAGAAGATGCTAGTCTTCGATAGGCTAGGCTTTCCCCCCTTCTCTTCTGGCATTCTGCAGTTTAGTCCACAGATACAGCCCATTTCCTTTGATACAAATGCATACTTAGTTTAGATCTGATGTAAGTCTTGCGAGTACTTTGGATGAGTACTCACAGTTGCTTTGCTACTTCTTTCCCCCCATACCCGATTGTTGCGACCAGATGACGGATCCCAAGAGCCAGATGACACCACTGATGACTACTACTACCCGGAGGATGCCTACTACTACGTGAAGACCGCTGACGACTTGGAGTAGTTAGGAGGCTCCCAGGCAGGAGGCCTTGCCTTTTCGATCGTTGTTGCTTTTGTGCTAGCCTTGTTAAGGCAATCTTGTCTAACTTATGTCTGTACTCAGATATTGTTGCTTCCGCTGACTCTTGTGTTTTCAAGCTTATGTATTCGAGCCCTCGAGGCCTCTGGCTTGTAATATAAAACTTGTATTATTTTAATTTGTGTCTAGAGTTGTGTTGTGATATCTTCCCGTGAGTCCTTGATCTTGATCGTACACATTTGCATGTATGATTAGTGTACGGTCAAATCGAGGGAGTCACAAGTTGGTATCAGAGCTGACTGCTTGTAGGAAGCCCCCTTTGCAACTCCTTGGCCGAAGTTGAGTCTAGTCGTCCAAAAACTGTTTTACTAACATGGCTGTGTGGCTTACAGGCCCACGTCGCCTTTGGGTGGTATTAGGATCTTTCACTCCTCGTCTATACTCTGGGACTCTAATTTCTCATCTATTCGGGTTAAACGATTTTGCTAACTCTGACATTAGGTTCTCTTAACCACTTCATCCCGGAGAGCCACTTCATTCCATATGATCGCCTGCTTCATCAGAAGACTTTGAAGATACTCTTCGATGTTCGTTTGAGGACTTGTGCCCATCGCTTTTGCAATTCCCTACCACCGAAATATCCTTATGGATAACTACACACACTTGCCAATCTTACATTCTATCCCATTGATCTTGTTATTACTAGATGCCCTGAACTACTCTCCTTTGTTTCGATAATCCTTTGAGCTTACTGCCTTCCAGTTCCTTGTCATCTGAATACCCCTACGGATAACTTTGTGCACCTATCGATGATCCGCTCATCCTCTGTTGATTCTTGTACTTCACAGAAGTCTTCGTAATACCATTCGTTCTTGTGAAAATCCTCAACAGCCTATTGTTCTGGAATTTCTTACTTGCTTGCATTATGGTTAATACCATAAGTCTAGTAATCTTACTGTCAGCCTTTGTCATTATCATCTTGAGTCCGTTGATACAATGTGTTGAGAATGCTCGCAATCCTCAATCAGATCCTAGAATTCTTCCTTCCGGCTCAGACGTCATTTTAACATGTGCTGAATCTCGATCAATCAAGTCGCCATCGATTTTACCCCTAAGGCTATGATACGTCTCCAACGTATCTATAATTTTTGATTGCTCCATGCTATATTATCTACTGTTTTGGACTATATTGGGCTTTATTTTCCACTTTTATATTATTTTTGGGACTAACCTATTAACCGGAGGCCCAGCCCAGAATTGTTGTTTTTTTGCCTATTTCAGTGTTTCGGATAAACAGAATATCAAATGGAGTCCAAACGGAATAAAATCTTCGGGAACGTGATTTTCTCACCGAACTTGATCCAGGAGACTTGGACCCTGCTCCAAGGAACAAAAGAGGCGGTCACGAGGGTGGGGGCGCCCCCCCTAGGGCGGGCCCCTACCTCGTGGGCCCCTCGTTGCTCCTCCGGCGTACTTCTTCCTCCTATATATACACACGTACCCCCAAACAATCAGAAGGGGAGCCAAAAACCTAATTCCACCGCCGCAACTTTTTGTATCCACGAGATCCCATCTTGGGGCCTGTTCCGGAGCTCCGCCGAAAGAGGGTTGTCATCACGGAGGGCTTCTACATCATCATAGCCTCTCCGATGAAGTGTGAGTAGTTTACCTCTGACCTTCGGGTACATAGTTAGTAGCTACTCCCTCCGTTCCCAAATACTTGTCTTTCTAGACATTTTAAATGACTACTACATACGGATGTATGTAGACATATTTTAGAGTGTAGATTCACTCATTTTGCTCCGTATGTAGTCACTTGTTAAAATGACTAGAAAGACAAGTATTTAGGAACGGAGGGAGTAGATGGCTTCTTCTCTCTCTTTGAATCTCAATACAAAGTTCTCCCCCTCTCTTGTGGAGATCTATTTGATGTAATCTTCTTTTTGCGGTGTGTTTGTTGAGACCGATAAATTGTGGGTTTATGATCAAGTCTATCTATGAATAATATTTGAATCTTCTCTGAATTCTTTTATGTATGATTGGTTATCTTTGCAAGTCTCTTCAAATTATCCGTTTGGTTTGGCCAACTAGATTGGTAGTTCTTGCCATGGGAGAAGTGCTTAGCTTTGGGTTCGATCTTGCGGTGTCCTTACCCAGTGAAAGAAGGAGCAGCAAGGCACGTATTGTATCGTTGCCATCGAGGATAACAAGATGGGGTTTATTTCATATTGCATGAATTTATCTCTCTACATCATGTCATCTTGCTTAAGGCGTTACTCTGTTTTTAACTTAATACTCTAGATGCATGCTGGATAGCGGTCGATGAGTGGAGTAATAGTAGTAGATGCAGAATCATTTCGATCTACTTGTCACGGACGTGATGCCTATATACATGATCATGCCTAGATATTCTCATAACTATGCTCAATTCTGTCAATTGCTCAATAGTAATTTGTTCACCCATCGTAGAATACTTATGCTCTTGAGAGAAGCCCTAGTGAAACCTATGGCCCCCGGGTCTATTCTCATCATATCAATTTCCATCACTTTAATCTTGCTTTACTTTTTACTTTGCTTTTACTTTTTACTTTGCATCTTTATACCAAAAATACCAAAATATTATATCTATCATATCTCACTCTCATAAGTGACCATGAAGGGATTGACAACCCCTAATCGCGTTGGTTGCGAGTAGCTATCGCTTTGTGCAGGTACGAGGGAGTTGAGCGTGGGCTCCTATTGGATTGATACCTTGGTTCTAAAAAACTGAGGGAAATACTTACGCTACTCTGTTGCATCATCCCTTCCTCTTCGGGGAAAACCAACGCAAGCTCAAGACGTAGCAGGCTATTCTACCTATCCATCCCTAATCAGAGCATTGCTTCTGATTCCTTGTCTTGGAATTCATAATTCCTTTGCAATTGAGCTTTGAGTTAGTCAGTTGTTTCTATAATATGATCTCCTTGCATTCTTTCTTCCTCTGGTTGAATATTGATGCTCACATCAGATCCCTTGTGGACCACCAGACCCCCCTTTTTCGGATTTTATCCGACAACGTTCTTCATATTCAATAAGCTTGTGAGCCTTTCCTCGGATACATAATGCTTTTGGTAAATTGTGTCCTCCGCTTTCTCAAGCATGCTCTACTACCGAGGTTGTGTTACTTATTCTCGAAATTTATGATATACGTTCCTAAGATGCCCCGATGGGTTGAACCTATGCCTTCCCTAATCTGTGTGAACTCGAAAGTTATGTGAGTTATACTCTACTGGCTTTTCGTCCGATAAAATTTCAATACTACAGCTTCAGCAAGAGCGAGAAGTAAAATGAAAGGTTATGCATTGTAGAAGTGGGAGTCGACCCTGAACCTTTGTGTTCATGCCCACGGACACGGTGTGGAACTTATCATGAAAGCTTCTTGCAAGGATATTTAATCATTTGAATATTCTTCCGGTATCATAAATTGGATCCCTTGTAGTTATGGTCCCGACCATATTTCCTCCTTGATCCCATTTACTGGGTAAGTTACAATTACTTATCCTCTGCAAATCATTCCCCCGTCCAACCTCTACTCCGATTTACCTTCTGGTATTACACCTAGTACTTGATACTGGGAAGCTTTATACCCCATCGCATCATTCCTAGCCTGAACGGCTATATTTTTTTTCATGTCAACTTTTTAACTGTGCTACCCGGTCCTTATGCCCGGAGCAACTTCCGACGATGAGCTAAGCTTACGTCAATCTTCCCCATCTTATCATTTCGCCTTGAACAGCAAGCTTAATTTCGAGTTTGTGTCGTACCCATGGTTCCAATAACCTTTCGCTTCATCATTCCTTTGACTGGATGTCATCGCCGCTCGATTACATCTTCATGAAATCTCTCGACAAATGTGTCGTGGTCATCATCAACATTCCGAGCCTTTCCAGAATATCAATCAAATAATGAGGAGAAATACAATCCTTCCCCTCGATGATTGATGTTATCATCGACAACATTCTTGCCTTCCCCAACACAAACTTGTTCATATAATTTTGGAAATACATCCTTTCTGGCATGTCGATGGATTGTAGTTGAGCCCGTCGGCCACTCTCTTATCTTTTCCCTACTAAAATTGTATGACTTATTTTCTAAGTTGTTTTCGATGGATCCTTGGTGTATCGAAAGTCTGACCTTTGCTTGAAACCATGTCAATGCTATCTCGAAGCATGTCTATGGTGATCCGATCTCCTTTGAGAACATTTGAAGCACGATACTAAATTTCTTTATCAATTATCCAAACACCGTTGTATGGGTAATGTCAGGAATTTTCTTCCCCCTTACCTAAATGGTTCTATACTTCTATCCTGTCATGGATATCATGCTCTGCTTGTCATTGGGAAGGATATACCCCTGAAACCTGATGATCACATTTTCCTTTCCATTGGTTTGTTTGACCTTTCTAGTGATCTATATGATATAAGCAGAAATATTTCCCTACTTATGTAAACACCTCGGTGTACAAACTGTCAGTAAGACCCTGTTACTATTGTGGACGACTTTCCGGTAGCCACCGATGGACGAGAACTTTGCCTATTGGTCCGCCTCGTTCAACGAGTAGGAGAATGGTTCTCTTCGTCCCTCGCCCTTGGTACCGACGATTGTTGCCGACATAACTGGCAGGCTACCCTCTGACATGCCTTGCTATCATGACCGTTCAAAATGAATAGCGCCTTTCCTTCTTTTAACCCACATGGTGGGCCCATAACTCACAGTTCCACAGGATCGAAACCTGACTCTCCTGTACAACCTTGATGCCGAAGTATTCTTTACACTTGGCTTCATATAATGTCATGAGCCCCCTTCCGAGAGATGATCTATTCCCGATGCTCTGAACCCATTTCTCACACTCTGTTCAGGTATCAATCGTTTGTCTATTCGGTTGTAACTTCCTATTGTACCTTCATATTTTGCTCTCGATGTTTTCTTAAGTTTCAACTCGAGAGATACTCCTGCCACATCCCCTGAATTATTAACCAGATAATTAACCCTATAAGGGTCAGTTCTCCCGAAGTTAATCTTTACTTCCGCACTTAAATCTTGGGATGAGATTTCTTGTAGTGGAGGAGAATTGTGACGCCCGGATAATTAAGCTACAGTAATTCCCTGCTAATGATGCCATGTCATCATGATTACTGTTGTTAAACTCGCGTTCGTTTGAATGCGGTCCAAATTCAAATTTAAATTAAAGTCAAGTTTCAAAATTATCAAACGTGCAAACAAAAAATGTTCAAGTTGTCGTAAATAATCATTTGGTAATATTAGTGGGAATCAACTTTTTACAAAATGGCTAAATGCTCTAACAATAAAATAAAACAGAAAAGGAAATAAAGAAAAGAAAATAAAAGGAATTACATAAAAAAAGAGAAAACCCCCTGCCCCCTGGGCTTCGGCCCAGCAGGCCACAGGCTGGCCCAGCTGCGGCCCACCCCGCCCCCTATTTGGCCTCCCCAGGCCAAACCCTAACCCCTGCCGATCCCCACTCCCCCAACTCGCTCCACCCGCACACCTCCCCCCCCATCTGGATTAGAGCAGAGGTGTTGGGGAACGTAGCAGAAATTCAAAATTTTCCTACGTGTCACCAAGATCTATCTATGGAGAAACCAACAACGAGGGGAAGGAGAGTGCATCTACATACCCTTGTAGATCGCTAAGCGGAAGCGTTCAAGAGAACGGGGTTGAAGGAGTCGTACTCGTCGTGATCCAAATCACCGGAGATCCTAGTGCCGAACGGACGGCACCTCCGCGTTCAACACACGTACAGCCCGGTGACGTCTCCCATGCCTTGATCCAGCAAGGAGAGAGGGAGAGGTTGAGGAAGACTCCATCCAGTAGTAGCACAACGGCGTGGTGGTGGTGGAGGAGCGTGGTGATCTAGCAGGGCTTCGCCAAGCACTACGAGAGACGAGGAGAAAGAGAGGTAGGGCTGCACCAACAGGGAGAGGAACTCGTGTGTATTGGGCAGCCCAAACCTCAACTATATATAGGGGAAGGGGAGGGGCTGCGCCCCCACCTAGGGTTCCCTCCCTAGGGGTGGCGGCAGCCCCCTAGATCCCATCTAGGGGCGGCCAAGGGGAGGGGAGAGGGGGAGGCGCACCAGGGTGGGCCTTAGGGCCCATCTTCCTTGCCCCCTTCCCCACTTCCTTGCGCCTTGGGCCTTGGTGGGGGGGCGCACGAGCCCACCTGGGGCTGGTCCCCTCCCACACTTGGCCCATGCAGCCCTCCGGGGCTTGTGGCCCCACTTGGTGGACCCCTGGGACCCTCCCGGTGGTCCCGGTACGTTACCGATAAAACCCGAAACTTTTCCGGTGACCAAAACAGGACTTCCCATATATATAAATCTTTACCTCCGGACCATTCCGGAACTCCTCGTGACGTCCGGGATCTCATCCGGGACTCCGAAAAACATTCGGTAACCACATACAAACTTCTTTATAACCCTAGCGTCATCGAACCTTAAGTGTGTACACCCTACGGGTTCGGGAACCATGCAGACATGACCGAGACGTTCTCCGGTCAATAACCAACAACGGGATCTGGATACCCATGTTGGCTCCCACATGCTCCATGATGATCTCATCGGATGAACCACGATGTCAAGGACTTAATCGATCCCGTATACAATTCCCTTTGTATATCGGTACGATACTTGCCCGAGATTCGATCGTCGGTATCCTGATACCTTGTTCAATCTCGTTACTGGCAAGTCTCTTTACTCATTCCGTAACACATCATCCCGTGATCAACTCCTTGGTCACATTGTGCACATTATGATGATGTCCTACCGAGTGGGCCCAGAGATACCTCTCCGTTTACACGGAGTGACAAATCCCAGTCTCGATTCGTGCCAACCCAACAGACACTTTCGGAGATACCTGTAGTGTACCTTTATAGCCACCCAGTTACGTTGTGATGTTTGGCACACCCAAAGCACTCCTACGGTATCCGGGAGTTGCACAATCTCATGGTCTAAGGAAATGATACTTGACATTAGAAAAGCTTTAGCATACGAACTACATGATCTTGTGCTAGGCTTAGGATTGGGTCTTGTCCATCACATCATTCTCCTAATGATGTGATCCCGTTATCAATGACATCCAATGTCCATGGTCAGGAAACCGTAACCATCTATTGATCAACGAGCTAGTCAACTAGAGGCTTACTAGGGACATGGTGTTGTCTATGTATCCACACATGTATCTGAGTTTCCTATCAATACAATTCTAGCATGTATAATAAACGATTATCATGAACAAGGAAATATAATAATAATCAATTTATTATTGCCTCTAGGGCATATTTCCAACAGTCTCCCACTTGCACTAGAGTCAATAATCCAGTTCACATCGATATGTGATTAACACTCAAGGTCACATCCCCATGTGACTAACACCCAAAGAGTTTACTAGAGTCAATAATCTAGTTCACATTACCATGTGATTAACACTCGATGAGTTCTGGGTTTGATCATGTTATGCTTGTGAGAGATGTTATAGTCAACGGGTCTGAATCTTTCAGATCCGTGTGTGCTTTACAAATCTCTATGTCATTCCTAGATGCAGCTACCACGTTCTATTGGGAGCTATTCCAAATAACTGTTCTACTATACGAATCGAGTTTACTACTCAGAATAATCTGGATTAGTGTCAAAGTTTGCGTCGGCGTAACCCTTTACGATGAACTCTTTTTACCACCTCCATAATCGAGAAAATTCCTTAGTCCACTAGTTACTAAGGATAACTTTGACTGCTGTCCTGTGATCCATTCTTGGATCACTCTTGTACCCCTTGACTGACTCATGGCAAGGCACACTTCAGATGCGGCACACAGCATAGCATACTGTAGAGAGCCTTTGACAAAAGCATAGGGGACGACCTTCGTCCTTCCTCTTTCTTCTGCCGTGGTCGAGCTTTAAGTCTTAACTTCATACCTTACAACTCTGGCAAGAACTCCTTCTTTGACTGATCCATCTTGAACACCTTCAAGACCATGTCAAGGTATGTGCTCATTTGAAAGTACCATTAAGCGTTTTGATCTATCCTTATAGATCTTGATGCTCAATGTTCAAGTAGCTTAATCCAGGCTTTCCATTGAAAAACACTTTTCAAATAACTCTGCATGCTTTCTAGAAATTCTACATCATTTTCGATCAACAATATGTTAACAACATATACTCATCAGAAATTCTATAGTGCTCCCACTCACTTCTTTGGAAATACAAGTTTCTCGTAAACTTTGTATACAGCCAAAACTTTGATCATCTCATCAAAGCATACATTCCAACTCCGAGATGCTTACTCCAGTCCTTAGAAGGATTGCTGGAGCTTTGCATACTTGTTAGCATCTTTCAGGATTGACAAAACCTTCCGGTTGTATCACATACAACCTTTCCTCAAAATCGTCGAGGAAACAATGTTTTGACATCCTATCTGCAAGATTTCATAAATAATGCAGTAATTGCTAATATAATTCCAACAGACTCTTAGCATCGCTACGAGTGAGAAAGTCTCATCGTAGTCAACTCCTTGAACTTGTCGGAAAACATCTTAACGACAGGTCGAGCTTTCTTAATGGTGATACTTACCATCATTGTCTGTCTTCCTTTTAAAATCCATCTGTACTCAACAGCCTTACGACCATCGATCCGTTCTGCCAAAGTCTACACTTTGTTTTCATACATGGATCCTCTCTCGGATTTTATGGCCTCGAGCCATTTATCGGAATCCGGGCCCACCATCGCTTCTCCATAGCTCGTAGGTTCATTGTTGTCTAGCAACATGACTTCCAAGACAGGATTACGTACCACTCTGAAGTAGTACGCATCCTTGTCATCCTACGAGGTTTGATAGTGACTTGATCTGAAGTTTCATGATCACTATCATAAGCTTCCACTTCAATTGGTGTAGATGCCACAGGAACAACTCCCTGTGCCCTGCCGCACACTAGTTGAAGAGACGGTTCAATAACCTCATCAAGTCTCCACCATCCTCCCACTCAATTCTTTCGAGAGAAACTTTTCCTCGAGAAAGGACCCGATTCTAGAAACAATCCCTTATTGCTCTCGGATCTGAGACAGGAGGTATACCCAATTGTTTTGGGTGTCCTATGAAGATGCATTCATCCGCTTTGGGTTCGAGCTTATCAGCCTGAAATGTTTTTCATATAAGCGTCGCAGCCCCAAACTTTTACCAAATGACAACTTAGGTTTCTCTAAACCATAGTTCATACGGTGTCATCTCATCGGAATTACGTGGTGCCTTATTTAAAGTGAATGTGGTTGTCTCTAATGCCTAACCCATAAACTATCGTGGTCATTCGATAAGATACATCATGGTATGCATCATATCCAATAGGGTGCAGTTATGATGTTCAGACTGTTGTGGAACGTAGCAGAAATTCAAAATTTTCCTATGTGTCACCAAGATCTATCTATGGAGAGACTAGCAATGAGGGGAAGGAGAGTGCATCTACATACCCTTGTAGATCACTAAGCGGAAGCGTTCAAGTGAACGGGGTTGATGGAGTCGTACTCGTCGTGATCCAAATCACCGAAGATCCTAGTGCCGAACGGACGGCACCTCCGCGTTCAACACACGTACAGCCCGGTGACGTCTCCCACGCCTTGATCCAGCAAGGAGAGAGGGAGAGGTTGAGGAAGACTTCATCCAACAGCAGCACAACGGCGTGGTGGTGGTGGAGGAGCGTGGCTATCCTGCAGGGCTTCGCCAAGCACCACAGAAGAGGAGGAAGAAGAGACGCAGGGCTGCACCAACGAGAGATTGAATCATGTGTCTGGGCAGCCCCTGTTGGGGAACGCAGTAATTTCAAAAAATTTCCTACGCACACGCAAGATCATGGTGATGCACAGCAACGAGAGGGGAGAGTGTTATCTACGTACCAACGCAGACCGACTGCGGAAGCGATCTCACAACATAGAGGAAGTAGTCGTACGTCTTCTTCCCGATCCGACCGATCCAAGCACCGTTACTCCGGCACCTCCGAGTTCTTAGCACACGTTCAGCTCGATGACGTTCCTCTAGCTCCGATCTAGCAAAGCGTCGAGGAAGAGTTTCGTCAGCACGACGGCGTGATGACGATCTTGATGTACTACCGACGCAGGGCTTCGCCTAAGCACTACAACGGTACGATCGAGGTGGAATTTGGTGGCAGGGGGCACCGCACATGGCTAAGGAACGATCTCAAGGATCAAGTTGTGTGTCTTGGGGTGCCCCCTGCCCCCGTATATAAAGGTTGGAGGGAGGAGGGCTGGCCGGCCAAAGAGGTGTAGGCGCAGGAGGAGTCCTACTCCTACCGGGAGTAGGACTCCCCCCTCCAATCCTAGTCCAACTAGGAAACCTTCAAAGGGGAGAGAGAGAGAGGTGGCCGGCCCCTCTCCTAGTCCTAATAGGACTAGGGAGAGGGGGGGAGGCGCAGCCCTAAGTGGGCTGCCCTCTCACCTTTCCACTAAGGCCCATGTTGGCCCATTTGGCTCCCGGGGGGTTCCGGTAACCCTCCCGGTAATCCGGTAAAATCCCGATTTCACCCGGAACACTTCCGATGTCCAAACATAGGCTTCCAATATATCAATCTTTACGTCTCGACCATTTCGAGACTCCTCGTCATGTCCGTGATCTCATCCGGGACTCCGAACAACCTTCGGTACATCAAAATGCATAAACTCATAATAACTGTCATCGTAACGTTAAGCGTGCGGACCCTACGGTTCGAGAACAATGTAGACATGACCAAGACACGTCTCCGGTCAATAACCAATAGCGGGACCTGGATGCCCATATTGGCTCCTACATATTCTACGAAGATCTTTATCGGTCAGACCGCATAACAACATACGTTGTTCCCTTTGTCATCGGTATGTTACTTGCCCGAGATTCGATCGTCGGTATCCAATACCTAGTTCAATCTCGTTACCGGCAAGTCTCTTTACTCGTTCCGTAATACATCATCTCACAACTAACTTATTAGTTGCAGTGCTTGCAAGGCTTATGTGATGTGCATTACCGAGAGGGCCCAGAGATACCTCTCCGACAATCGGAGTGACAAACCCTAATCTCGAAATACGCCAACCCAACATCTACCATTGGAGACACCTGTAGTACTCCTTTATAATCACCCAGTTACGTTGTGACGTTTGGTAGTACCCAAAGTGTTCCTCCGGTAAACGGGAGTTGCATAATCTCATAGTTATAGGAACATGTATAAGTCATGAAGAAAGCAATAGCAACATACTAATCGATCGGGTGCTAAGCTAATGGAATGGGTCATGTCAATCAGATCATTCAACTAATGATGTGACCTCGTTAATCAAATAACAACTCTTTGTTCATGGTCAGGAAACATAACCATCTTTGATTAACGAGCTAGTCAAGTAGAGGCATACTAGTGACACTCTGTTGGTCTATGTATTCACACATGTATTATGTTTCCGGTTAATACAATTCTAGCATGAATAATAAACATTTATCATGATATAAGGAAATAAATAATAACTTTATTATTGCCTCTAGGGCATATTTCCTTCAGTCTCCCACTTGCACTAGAGTCAATAATCTAGTTCACATCGCCATGTGATTTAACAGCAATAGTTCACATCACCATGTGATTAACACCCATAGTTCACATCGTCATGTGACCAACACTCAAAAGGTTTACTAGATTCAGTAATCTAGTTCACATATCTTTGTGATTAACACCCAAAGAGTACTAAGGTGTGATCATGTTTTGCTTGTGAGATAATTTTAGTCAACGGGTCTGTTACATTCAGATCCGTAAGTATTTTGCAAATTTCTATGTCAACAATGCTCTGCATGGAGCTACTCTAGCTAATTGCTCCCACTTTCAATATGTATCCAGATTGAGACTTAGAGTCATTTAGATTAGTGTCAAAACTTGTATCAGCTCAACCCTTTACGACGAACCTTTTGTCACGTCCATTATCGAGAAACATATCCTTATTTCACTAAGGATAATTCTGACCGCTGTCCAGTGATCTACTCCTAGATCACTATTGTACTCCCTTGCCAAATCAGTGCAGGGTATACAATAGATCTGGTAAATAGCATGGCATACTTTATAGAACCTATGAATGAGGCATAGGGAATGACTTTCATTCTCTTTCTATCTTCTGCCGTGGTCGGGCTTTGAGTCTTTACTCAACTTCACACCTTGTAACACAGGCAAGAAACCTTTTCTTTGGCTGTTCCATTTTGAACTACTTCAAAATCTTGTCAAGGTATGTACTTATTGAAAAACTTATCAAGCGTCTTGATCTATCTCTATAGATCTTGAAGCTCAATATGTAAGCAGCTTTACTGAAGTCTTTCTTTGAAAAAACTCCTTTCAAACACTCCTTTATGCTTTACAGAATAATTCTACATTATTTCCGATCAACTCTATCAGAAATGCTGTAGTGCTCCCACTCACTTTATTGTAAATACAGGCTTCACCGCAAGTCTGTATAAATCTATATGCTTTGATCAACTTATCAAAGCGTATATTCCAACTCCGAGATGCTTGCACCAGTCCACAGATGGATCGCTGGTGCTTGCACATTTTGTTAGCACCTTTTGGATTGACAAAACCTTCTAGTTGCATCACATACAACTCTTCTTTAATAAATCCATTAAGGAATGCAGTTTTGTTTATCCATTTGCCAGATTTCATAAAATGCGGCAATTGCTAACATGATTTGGACAGACTTTAAGCATAGATACTAGTGAGAAAATCTCATCGTAGTCAACACCTTGAACTTGTCGAAAACCTTTTGCGACAATTCTAGCTTTGTAGATAGTAACACTACTATCAGCATCCGTCTTCCTCTTGAAGATCCATTTATTTTCTATGGCTTGCCGATCATCGGGCAAGTCAATCAAAGTCCATACTTTGTTCTCATACATGGATCATATCTCAGATTTCATGGCTTCAAGCCACTTTGCGGAATCTGGGCTCACCATCGCTTCTTCATAGTTCGTAGGATCATCATGATCTAGTAGCATGACTTCCAGAACAGGATTACCGTACCACTCTGGCGCGGATCTTACTCTGGTTTACCTACGAGATTTGGTAGTAACTTGATCTGAAGTTACATGATCATCATCATTAGCTTCCTCACTAATTGGTGTAGTAGTCACAGGAACAGATTTCTGTGATGAACTACTTTCCAATAAGGGAGCAGGTACAGTTACCTCATCAAGTTCTACTTTCCTCCCACTCACTTCTTTCGAGAGAAACTCCTTCTCCAGAAAGTTTCCGAATTTAGCAACAAAAAGTCTTGCCTTCGGATCTGTGATAGAAGGTGTATCCAATAGTTTCCTTTGGATATCCTATGAAGACGCACTTCTCCGATTTGAGTTTGAGCTTATCAGGATGAAACTTTTTCATATAAGCATCACAACCCCAAACTTTAAGAAACGACTACTTTGGTTTCTTGCTAAACCACAGTTCAGATTGTGTCGTCTCAACGGACTTAGATGGTGCTCCTTTTTAACGTGAATGCAGCTGTCTCTAATGCATAATCCCAAAACGATAGTGGTAGATCAGTAAGATACATCATAGATTGCACTATATTCAATAAAGTACGGTTATGACGTTCGGACACACCATTATGATGTGGTGTTCCAGGTGGCGTGAGTAGTGAAACTATTTCACATTGTTTTAACTGAAGACCAAACTCGTAACTCAAATACTCTTTTCCACGATCAGATCGTAGAAACTTTATTTTCTTGTTACGATGATTTTCCACTTCACTCTGAAATTATATGAACTTTTCAAATGTTTCAGACTTATGTTTCATCAAGTAGATATACTCATATCTGCTCAAATCATCTGTGAAGATCAGAAAATAATGATACCTGTCGCGATCCTCAATATTCATCGGACCACATACATCAGTATGTATGATTTCCAATAAATCTTTTCTCGCTCCATTGTTCCGGAGAACGGCGTTTTAGTCATCTTGCCCAAAAGGCATGGTTCGCAAGCATCAACTGATTCATAATCAAGTGATTCCAAAAGCCCATCAGCATGGAGTTTCTTCATGCGCTTTACACCAATATGACCTAAACGGTAGTGCCACAAATAAGTTGCACTATCATTATTAACTTTGCATCTTTTGGTTTCAATAATATGAATATGTGTATTATTAATATCGAGATCCAATGAACTATTTTCATTGGGTGTTTAACCATATTAGGTTTTATTCATGTAAACAGAACAACAATTTATTCTCTTACTTAAATGAATAACCGTATTACAATAAACATGATCAAATCATATTCATGTTCAACGCAAACACCAAATAACACTTATTTAGGTTCAACACTAATCCCGAAATTATAGGGAGTGTGCGATGATGATCATATCAATCTTGGAACCACTTCCAACACACATCGTCACTTCACCCTTAACTAGTCTCTGTTTATTCTGCAACTCCCGTTTCGAGTTACTAATCTTAGCAACTGAACTAGTATCAAATACTGAGGGTTTGCTATAAACACTAGTAAAGTACACATCAATAACATGTATATCAAATATACTTATGTTCACTTTGCCATCCTTCTTATCCGCCAATCACTTGGGGTAGTTCCGCTTCTAGTGACCAGTCCCTTTGCAGTAGAAGCACTTAGTCTCAGGCTTAGGATCAGACTTGGGCTTCTTCACTTGAGCAGCAACTTGCTTGCCGTTCTTCTTGAAGTTCCCCTTCTTCCCTTTGCCCTTTTCTTGAAACTAGTGGTCTTGTCAACCATCAACACTTGATGTTTTTCTTGATTTCTACCTTCGTTGATTTCAGCATCACGAAGAGCTTAGGAATTACTTTTGTCATCCCTTGCATATTATAGTTCATCACAAAGTTCTACTAACTTGGTGATGGTGACTAGAGAATTCTGTCAATCACTATCTTATCTGGAAGATTAACTCCCACTTGATTCAAGCGATTGTAGTACTCAGACAATCTGGGCACATGCTCACTAGTTGAGCGATTCTCCTCCATATTTTAGCTATAGAACTTGCTGGAGACTTCATGTCTCTCAACTCGGGTATTTGCTTGAAATATTAACTTCAACTCCTGGAACATCTCATATGGTCCATGACGTTCAAAACGTCTTTGAAGTCCCGATTCTAAGCCGTTAAGCATGGTGCACTAAACTATCAAGTAGTCATCATATTGAGCTAGCCAAACGTTCATAACGTCTGCATCTGCTCCTGCAATAGGTCTGTCACCTAGCGGTGCATCAAGGACATATTTCTTCTGTGCAGCAATGAGGATAAACCTCAGATCACGGATCCAATCCGCATCATTGCTACTAACATCTTTCAACACAATTTTCTCTAGGAACATATCAAAATAAACACAGGGAAGCAACAACGCGAGCTATTGATCTACAACATAATTTGCAAAATACTACCAGGACTAAGTTCATGATAAATTTAAGTTCAATTAATCATATTACTTAGGAACTCCCACTTAGATAGACATCCCTCTAATCTTCTAAGTGATCACGTGATCCAAATCAACTAAACCATAACCGATCATCACGTGAGATGGAGTAGTTTTCAATGGTGAACATCGTCATGTTGATCATATCTACTATATGATTCACGCTCGACCTTTCGGTCTCTGTGTTCCGAGGCCATATCTGCATATGCTAGGCTCGTCAAGCATAACCTGAGTATTCTGCGTGTGCAAAACTGGCTTGCACCCGTTGTAGATGGACGTAGAGCTTATCACACCCGATCATCACGTGGTGTCTGGGCACGACGAACTTTGGCAACGGTGCATACTCAGGGAGAACACTTCTTGATAATTTAGTGAGAGATCATCTTATAATGCTACTGTCAATCAAAGCAAGATAAGATGCATAAAAGGATAAACATCACATGCAATCAATATAAGTGATATGATATGGCCATCATCATCTTGTGCTTGTGATCTCCATCTTCGAAGCACCGTCATGATCACCATCGTCACCGGCGCGACACCTTGATCTCCATCGTAGCATCGTTGTCGTCTCGCCAATCTTATGCTTTCACGACTATTACTACCGTTTAGTAATCTAGTAAAGCATTACATCGCGATTGCATTGCATACAATAAAGCGACAACCATATGGCTCCTGCCAGTTGCCGATAACTTAGTTACAAAACATGATCATCTCATACAATAAAATCAGCATCATGCCTTGACCATATCACATCACAACATACCCTGCAAAAACAAGTTAGACGTCCTCTATTTTGTTGTTGCAAGTTTTACGTGGCTGCTACGGGCTTAAGTAAGAACTCATCTCACCTACGCATCAAAACCACAACGATAGTTCGTCAAATAGACTCCGTTTTAACCTTCTCAAGGACCGGGCGTAGTCACACTTGGTTCAACTAAAGTTGGAGAAACAGTCACCCGCAAGTCACCTGTGTGCAAAGCACGTCGGGGAAACCGGTCTCGCGTAAGCGTACGCGTAAGCTTGGTCCGGGCCGCTTCATCCAACAATACCGCCGAACCAAAGTATGACATGCTGGTAGGCAGTATGACTTGTATCGCCCACAACTCACTTGTGTTCTACTCGTGCATATAACATCAAACCATAAAACCTAGGCTCTGATACCACTGTTGGGGAACGCAGTAATTTCAAAAATTTTCCTACGCACACGCAAGATCATGGTGATGCACAGCAACGAGAGGGGAGAGTGTTATCTACGTACCAACGCAGACCGACTGCGGAAGCGATCTCACAACGTAGAGGAAGTAGTCGTACGTCTTCTTCCCGATCCGACCGATCCAAGCACCGTTACTCCGGCACCTCCGAGTTCTTAGCACACGTTCAGCTCGATGACGTTCCTCTAGCTCCGATCCAGCAAAGCGTCGAGGAAGAGTTTCGTCAGCACGACGGCGTGATGACGATCTTGATGTACTACCGACGCAGGGCTTCGCCTAAGCACTACAACGGTACGATCGAGGTGGAATTTGGTGGCAGGGGGCACCGCACATGGCTAAGGAACGATCTCAAGGATCAAGTTGTGTGTCTTGGGGTGCCCCCTGCCCCCGTATATAAAGGTTGGAGGGAGGAGGGCTGGCCGGCCAAAGAGGTGTAGGCGCAGGAGGAGTCCTACTCCTACCGGGAGTAGGACTCCCCCCTCCAATCCTAGTCCAACTAGGAAACCTTCAAAGGGGAGAGAGAGAGAGGTGGCCGGCCCCTCTCCTAGTCCTAATAGGACTAGGGAGAGGGGGGGAGGCGCAGCCCTAAGTGGGCTGCCCTCTCACCTTTCCACTAAGGCCCATGTTGGCCCATTTGGCTCCCGGGGGGTTCCGGTAACCCTCCCGGTAATCCGGTAAAATCCCGATTTCACCCGGAACACTTCCGATGTCCAAACATAGGCTTCCAATATATCAATCTTTACGTCTCGACCATTTCGAGACTCCTCGTCATGTCCGTGATCTCATCCGGGACTCCGAACAACCTTCGGTACATCAAAATGCATAAACTCATAATAACTGTCATCGTAACGTTAAGCGTGCGGACCCTACGGTTCGAGAACAATGTAGACATGACCAAGACACGTCTCCGGTCAATAACCAATAGCGGGACCTGGATGCCCATATTGGCTCCTACATATTCTACGAAGATCTTTATCGGTCAGACCGCATAACAACATACGTTGTTCCCTTTGTCATCGGTATGTTACTTGCCCGAGATTCGATCGTCGGTATCCAATACCTAGTTCAATCTCGTTACCGGCAAGTCTCTTTACTCGTTCCGTAATACATCATCTCACAACTAACTTATTAGTTGCAGTGCTTGCAAGGCTTATGTGATGTGCATTACCGAGAGGGCCCAGAGATACCTCTCCGACAATCGGAGTGACAAACCCTAATCTCGAAATACGCCAACCCAACATCTACCATTGGAGACACCTGTAGTACTCCTTTATAATCACCCAGTTATGTTGTGACGTTTGGTAGTACCCAAAGTGTTCCTCCGGTAAACGGGAGTTGCATAATCTCATAGTTATAGGAACATGTATAAGTCATGAAGAAAGCAATAGCAACATACTAAACGATCGGGTGCTAAGCTAATGGAATGGGTCATGTCAATCAGATCATTCAACTAATGATGTGACCTCGTTAATCAAATAACAACTCTTTGTTCATGGTCAGGAAACATAACCATCTTTGATTAACGAGCTAGTCAAGTAGAGGCATACTAGTGACACTCTGTTGGTCTATGTATTCACACATGTATTATGTTTCCGGTTAATACAATTCTAGCATGAATAATAAACATTTATCATGATATAAGGAAATAAATAATAACTTTATTATTGCCTCTAGGGCATATTTCCTTCAGCCCCCCCTAGGCCTCATATATATAGGGGAAGGGGAGGGCTGCGCCCCCTCTAGGGTTCCCACCCCTAGGGGGGCGGCAGCCCTAGATGGCCAAGGGGTGGTGGCCAAAGGGGGGAAGGAGAAGGAGGCGCAGGGTGTATGGGCCTTAGGGCCCATATGCCCTTAGGGTTTGCCCCCTCTCCCTTCTAGGCGCATGGGCCTTAGTGGGGCTGGTGCCCTTGGCCCATGTAGGCCAAGGAGCACTCCCTACAGCCCATGTGGACCCCCGGGGCAGGTGGCCCCACTTGGTGGACCCCCGGGACCCTCCCGGTGGTCCCGGTACGTTACCGATAAACCCCGAAACTTTTCCGGTGACCAAAACAGGACTTCCCATATATAAATCTTTACCTCCAGACCATTCCGGAACTCCTCGTGACGTCCGGGATCTCATCCGGGACTCCGAACAACATTCGGTAACCACATACAAACTTCCTTTATAACCCTAGCGTCATCGAACCTTAAGTGTGTAGACCCTACGGGTTCGGGAGACATGCAGACATGACCTTGACGTTCTCCGGTCAATAACCAACAGCGGGATCTAGATACCCATGTTGGCTCCCACATGTTCCACGATGATCTCATCGGATGAACCACGATGTCAAGGACTTAACAATCCCGTATACAATTCCCTTTGTCTATCGGTACGATACTTGCCCGAGATTCGATCGTCGGTATCACGATACCTTGTTTAATCTCGTTACCGGCAAGTCTCTTTACTCGTTCTGTAACACATCATCCCGTGATCAACTCCTTGATCACATTGTGCACATTATGATGATGTCCTACCGAGTGGGCCCAGAGATACCTCTCCGTCACACGGAGTGACAAATCCCAGTCTCGATTCGTGCCAACCCAACAGACACTTTCGGAGATACCCGTAGTGTACCTTTATAGCCACCCAGTTACATTGTGATGTTTGGCACACCCAAAGCATTCCTATGGTATCCGGGAGTTGCACAATCTCATGGTCTAAGGAAATGATACTTGACATTAGAAAAGCTTTAGCATACGAACTACACGATCTTTGTGCTAGGCTTAGGATTGGGTCTTGTCCATCACATCATTCTCCTAATGATGTGATCCCGTTATCAACGACATCCAATGTCCATGGTCAGGAAACCGTAACCATCTATTGATCAACGAGCTAGTCAACTAGAGGCTTACTAGGGACATGGTGTTGTCTATGTATCCACACATGTATCTGAGTTTCCTATCAATACAATTCTAGCATGGATAATAAACGATTATCATGAACAAGGAAATATAATAATAATAAATTTATTATTGCCTCTAGGGCATATTTCCAACAGTCTCCCACTTGCACTAGAGTCAATAATCTAGTTCACATCGCCATGTGATTAACACTCACAGGTCACATCGCCATGTGACTAACACCCAAGAGTTTACCAGAGTCAATAATCTAGTTCACATCACTATGTGATTAACACTCAATGAGTTCTGGGTTTGATCATGTTGCTTGTGAGAGAGGTTTTAGTCAACGGGTCTGAACCTTTCAGATCCGTGTGTGCTTTACAAATCTCTATGTCATCTCCTAGATGTAGCTACCACGTTCTATTTGGAGCTATTCCAAATAACTGTTCTACTTGGAGCTATTCTAAATTGTTGCTCCATTATACGTATCCGGTATCTCTACTCAGAGCTATCCGGATAGGTGTTAAGCTTGCATCGACGTAACCCTTTACGATGAACTCTTTTACCACCTCCATAATCGAGAAAAATTCCTTAGTCCACTAGTTACTAAGGATAACTTTGACCGCTATCCTGTGATCCATTCTTGGATCACTCTTGTACCCCTTGACTGACTCATGGCAAGGCACACTTCAGGTGCGGTACACAGCATAGCATACTGTAGAGCCTATGTCTTAAGCATTGGGGACGACCTTCGTCCTTTCTCTCTATTCTGCCGTGGTCGAGCTTTAAGTCTTAACTTCATACCTTACAACTCAGGCAAGAACTCCTTCTTTGACTGGTCCATCTTGAACACCTTCAAGATCATGTCAAGGTATGTGCTCATTTGAAAGTACCATTAAGCGTTTTGATCTATCCTTATAGATCTTGATGCTCAATGTTCAAGTAGCTTAATCCAGGCTTTCAATTGAAAAACACTTTCCAAATAACCCTATATGCTTTCCAGAAATTCTACATCATTTCTGATCCATAATATGTCAACAACATATACTCATCAGAAATTCTATAGTGCTCCCACTCACTTCTTTGGAAATACAAGTTTCTCATAAACTTTGTATAAACCCAAAATCTTTGATCATCTCATCAAAGCATACATTCCAACTCCGAGATGCTTACTCCAGTCCTCAGAAGGATAGCTGGAGCTTTGCATACTTATTAGCATCTTTCAGGATTGACAAAACCTTCCGGTTGTATCACATACAACCTTTCCTCAAGAAAATCGTCGAGGAAACAATGTTTTGACATCCCATCTGCAAGATTTCATAAATAATGCAGTGGTCGCTAATGTAATTCCAACAGACTCTTAGCATCGCTACGAGTGAGAAAGTCTCATCGTAGTCAACTCCTTGAACTTGTCGGAAAACATCTTAACGACAAGTCGAGCTTTCTTAATGGTGATACTTACCATCATTGTCCGTCTTCCCTTTAAAATCCATCTGTACTCAATAGCCTTACGACCATCAAGTAGTTCTTCCAAAGTCTACACTTTGTTTTCATACATGGATCCTCTCTCGGATTATATGGCCTCGAGCCATTTATCGGAATCCGGGCCCACCATCGCTTCTCCATAGCTTGTAGGCTCATTGTTGTCTAGCAACATGACTTTCAAGACAGGATCACGTACCACTCTGAAGTAGTACGCATCCTTGTCATCCTACGGGGTTTGGTAGTGACTTGATCTGAAGTTTCATGATCACTATCATAAGCTTCCACTTCAATTGGTGTAGGTGCCACAGGAACAACTTCCTGTGCCCTGCCACACACTAGTTGAAGAGACGGTTCAATAACCTCATCAAGTCTCCACCATCCTCCCACTTAATTCTTTTGAGAAAAACTTTTCCTCGAGAAAGGACCCGATTTTAGAAACAATCCCTTATTGCTTTCGGATCTGAGACAGGAGGTGTGCCCAACTGTTTTGGGTGTCCTATGAAGATGCATTTATCCGCTTTGGGTTCGAGCTTATCAGCCTGAAACTTTTTCACATAAGCGTCGCAGCCCCAAACTTTTAAGAAATGACAGCTTAGGTTTTCTCTAAACCATAGTTCATACGGTGTCATCTCATCGGAATTACGTGGTGCCCCTTTTAAAGTGAATGTGGTTGTCTCTAATGCCTAACCCATAAACTATCGTGGTAATTCGATAAGAGACATCACGGTATGCATCATATCCAATAGGGTGCAGCTATGATGTTCGGACACACCATCACACTATGGTGTTCCAGGCTGTATTAGTTGTGAAACAATTTCCATAATGTCTTAATTCTGTGCCAAACTCGTAATTCAGATATTCATCTCTATGATCATATCATAGATCTTTTATCCTCTTGTCATGACGATCTTTCAACTTCACCCTGAAATTACTTGAACCTTTCAATAATTCAGACTCGTGATTCATCAAGTAAATATACTCAACATCTACTCAAATCATCTGTGAAGTAAGAACATAACGATATCCACTACACGCCTCAGCACTCATTGGACTGCACACATCAAAATGTATTACTTCCAATAAGTTGCTTTCTAGTTCCATTTTACTGAAAACGAGGCTTTCAGTCATCTTGCCCATGTGGTATGATTTGCATGTCTCAAGTGATTCAAAATCAAGTGAGTTCAAACGGTCCATCTACATGGAGTTTCTTCATGCATATACACCAATAGACATGGTTCGCATGTCTCAAACTTTTCAAAAACGAGTGAGCCCAAAGATCCATCAACATGGAGCTTCTTCATGCGTTTTATACCGATATGACTTACGTGGCAGTGCCACAAGTAGGTGGTACTATCATTACTATCTTTTGGCATGAACATGTGTATCACTACGATCGAGATTCAATAAACCATTCATTTAAGGTGCAAGACCATTGAAGGTATTATTCAAATAAACAGAGTAACCATTATTCTCCTTAAGTGAATAACCGTATTGCAATAGACATAATCCAATCATGTCTATGCTCAATGCAAACACCAATCTCGATTGTAGAGGGAGCGAGCGATGCTTGATCATATCAACATTGGAAACACTTCCAACACATATCGTCAGCTCACCTTTAGCTAGTCTCCGTTTATTCCGTAGCTTTTATTTCGAGTTACTAACACTTAGCAACCGAACCGGTATCTAATACCCTGGTGCTACTAGGAGTACTAGTAAAGTACACATCAACACAATGTATATCCAATATACTTCTATCGACCTTGCCAGCCTTCTAATCTACCAAGTATCTAGGGTAATTCTGCTCTAGTGGTTGTACCCCTTATTACAAAAGCACTTAGTCTCGGGTTTGGGTTCAACCTTGGGTTTCTTCACTAGAGCAGCAGCTGAATTGCCGTTTTATGAAGTATCCCTTCTTGCCCTTGCCCTTCTTGAAACTAGTGGTTTCACCAACCATCAACAATTGATGCTCCTTTTGATTTCTACTTTCGCGGTGTCAAACATCGCGAATAGATGTATTATAGTTCATGACGAAGCTCTAGCAGCTTGGTGGTAATGACTTCGGAGAAACATCACTATCTCATCTGGAAGATCAACTCCCACTCGATTCAAATGATTGTTGTACTCAGACAATCTGAGCACAAGCTCAACAATTGAGCTTTTCTCCTTAGTTTGCAGGCTAAGAAAATCGTCGGAGATCTTATACCTCTTGACGTGGGCACGAGCCTGAAATCCCAATTTCAGCCCTCAAAACATCTCATATGTCTCGCGACGTTTCAAAACTGTCTTTGGTGCCTCAACTCTAAACCGTTTAACTGAACTATCATGTAGTTATCAAAACGTGTATGTCAGATGTTCACAACATCTACAGACGACGTTCGAGGTTCAGCACATTGAGCGGTGCATTAAGGACATAAGCCTTCTAAGAAGCAATGAGGACAATCCTCAGTTTACGGACCTAGTCCGCATAATTGCTACTATCAACTTTCAACTAATTTTTTCTAGGAACATATCTAAATAGTAGAACTATAGCGTGAGCTACGACATAATTTGCAAAATCCTTTTGACTATGTTCAGGATAATTAAGTTCATCTTATGAACTCCCACTCAGATAGACATCCCTCTAGTCATCTAAGTGATTACATGATCCGAGTCAACTAGGCCGTGTCTGATCATCACGTGAGACGGACTAGTCAACATCGGTGAACATCTTCATGTTGATCGTATCTTCTATACGACTCATGCTCGACCTTTCGGTCTTCTGTGTTCCGAGCCCATGTCTGTACATGCTAGGCTCGTCAAGTCAACCTAAGTGTTTGCATGTGTTCCGAGGCCATGTCTGTACATGCTAGGCTCATCAACACCCGTTGTATGTGAACGTTAGAATCTATCACACCCGATCATCACGTGGTGCTTCGAAACGACGAACTGTAGCAATGGTGCACAGTTAGGGGAGAACACTTCTTGAAATTTTAATGAGGGATCATCTTATTTACTACCGTCGTTCCAAGCAAATAAGATGTATAAACATGATAAACATCGCATGCAATCAAATAGTGACATGATATGGCCAATATCACTTTGCTCCTTTTGATCTCCATCTTCGGGGCTCCATGATTATCATCGTCACCGGCATGACACCATGATCTCCATCATCGTGTCTTCTTGAAGTTGTCACGTCATCTATTACTTCTACTACTACAGCTAACGGTTAGCAATAAAGTAAAGTAATTACATGACGTTTATGTTGACACGCAGGTCATAAATAAATAAAGACAACTCCTATGGCTCCTGCCGGTTGTCATACTCATCGACATGCAAGTCGTGATTCCTATTACAAGAACATGATTAATCTCATACATCACATATCATTCATCACATTCTTCATGGCCATATCACATCACATAGCATACCCTGCAAAAACAAGTTAGACGTCCTCTAATTGTTGTTTGCATGTTTTACGTGGCTGCTATGGGTTTCTAGCAAGAACGGTTCTTACCTACGCAAAGACCACAACGTGATATGCCAATTGCTATTTACCCTTCATAAGGACCCTTTTCATCGAATCCGATCCGACTAAAGTGGGAGAGACAGACACCCGCTAGCCACCTTATGCAACTAGTGCATGTCAGTCGGTGGAACCAGTCTCACGTAAGAGTACGTGTAAGGTCGGTCCGGGCCGCTTCATCCCACAATGCCGCCGAATCAAGATAAGACTAGTAACGGCAAGCATATTGAACAAAATCAACGCCCACAACTACTTTGTGTTCTACCCGTGCATAGAATCTACGCAATAGACCTAGCTCATGATGCCACTGTTGTGGAACGTAGCAGAAATTCAAAATTTTCCTACGTGTCACCAAGATCTATCTATGGAGAGACTTGCAACGAGGGGAAGGAGAGTGCATCTACATACCCTTGTAGATCACTAAGCGGAAGCGTTCAAGTGAACGGGGTTGATGGAGTCGTACTCGTCGTGATCCAAATCACCGAAGATCCTAGTGCCGAACGGACGGCACCTCCGCGTTCAACACACTACAACCCGGTGACGTCTCCCACGCCTTGATCCAGCAAGGAGAGAGGGAGAGGTTGAGGAAGACTTCATCCAACAGCAGCACAACGGCGTGGTGGTGGTGGAGGAGCGTGGCTATCCTGCAGGGCTTCGCCAAGCACCACAGAAGAGGAGGAAGAAGAGACGCAGGGCTGCACAAACGAGAGATTGAATCACGTGTCTAGGCAGCCCCCCTAGGCCTCATATATATAGGGGAAGGGGAGGGCTGCGCCCCCTCTAGGGTTCCCACCCCTAGGGGGGGCGGCAGCCCTAGATGGCCAAGGGGAGGCGGCCAAAGGGGGGAAGGAGAAGGAGGCGCAGGGTGTATGGGCCTTAGGGCCCATATGCCCTTAGGGTTTGCCCCCTCTCCCTTCTAGGCGCATGGGCCTTAGTGGGGCTGGTGCCCTTGGCCCATGTAGGCCAAGGAGCACTCCCTACAGCCCATGTGCCCCCCCGGGGCAGGTGGGCCCACTTGGTGGACCCCCGGGACCCTCCCGGTGGTCCCGGTACGTTACCGATAAACCCCGAAACTTTTCCGGTGACCAAAACAGGACTTCCCATATATAAATCTTTACCTCCGGACCATTCCAGAACTCCTCGTGACGTCCGGGATCTCATCCGGGACTCCGAACAACATTCGGTAACCACATACAAACTTCCTTTATAACCCTAGCGTCATCAAACCTTAAGTGTGTAGACCCTACGGGTTCGGGAGACATGCAGACATGACCGAGACGTTCTCCGGTCAATAACCAACAGCGGGATCTGGATACCCATGTTCGCTCCCACATGTTCCACGATGATCTCATCGGATGAACCACGATGTCAAGGACTTAATCAATCCCGTATACAATTCCCTTTGTCTATCGGTACGATACTTGCCCGAGATTCGATCGTCGGTATCACGATACCTTGTTTAATCTCGTTACCGGCAAGTCTCTTTACTCGTTCCGTAACACATCATCCCGTGATCAACTCCTTGATCACATTGTGCACATTATGATGATGTCCTACCGAGTGGGCCCAGAGATACCTCTCCGTCACACGGAGTGACAAATCCCAGTCTCGATTCGTGCCAACCCAACAGACACTTTCGGAGATACCCGTAGTGTACCTTTATAGCCACATAGTTACGTTGTGACGTTTGGCACACCCAAAGCATTCCTATGGTATCCGGGAGTTGCACAATCTCATGGTCTAAGGAAATGATACTTGACATTAGAAAAGCTTTAGCATACGAACTACACGATCTTTGTGCTAGGCTTAGGATTGGGTCTTGTCCATCACATCATTCTCCTAATGATGTGATCCCGTTATCAACGACATCCAATGTCCATGGTCAGGAAACCGTAACCATCTATTGATCAACGAGCTAGTCAACTAGAGGCTTACTAGGGACATGGTGTTGTCTATGTATCCACACATGTATCTGAGTTTCCTATCAATACAATTCTAGCATGGATAATAAACGATTATCATGAACAAGGAAATATAATAATAATCAATTTATTATTGCCTCTAGGGCATATTTCCAACACGGACACACCATCATACTATGGTGTTTCAGGCTGTATTAGTTGTGAAACAATTTCCACAATGTATTAATTCTGTGCCAAACTCGTAATTCAGATATTCATCTCTATGATCATATCATAGATATTTTATCCTCTTGTCACGACGATCTTTCAACTTCACCCTGAAATTACTTGAACCTTTCAATAATTCAGATTCGTGATTCATCAAGTAAATATACTCAACATCTACTCAAATCATCTATGAAGTAAGAACATAACGATATCCACTACACGCCTCAGCACTCATTGGACTGCACACATCAAAATGTATTACTTCCAACAAGTTGCTTTCTAGTTCCATTTTACTGAAAACGAGGCTTTCAGTCATCTTGCCCATGTGGTATGATTTGCATGTCTCAAGTGATTCAAAATCAAGTGAGTCCAAACGGTCCATTTGCATGGAGTTTCTTCATGCATATACACCAATAGACATGGTTCGCATGTCTCAAACTTTTCAAAACGAGTGAGCCCAAAGATCCATCAACATGGAGCTTCTTCATGCGTTTTATACCGATATGACTTACGTGGCAGTGCCACAAGTAGGTGGTACTATCATTACTATCTTATATCTTTTGGCATGAACATGTGTATCACTACGATCGAGATTCAATAAACCATTCATTTTAGGTGCAAGACCATTGAAGGTATTATTCAAATAAACAGAGTCACCATTATTCTCCTTAAATGAATAACCGTATTGTGATAGACATAATCCAATCATGTCTATGCTCAACGCAAACACCAATCTCGATGGTAGAGGGAGCGTGCGATGCTTGATCACATCAAGCTTGGGAAAAACTTCCAACACATATCGCCAGCTCACCTTTAGCTAGTCTCCGTTTACTCCGCAGCCTTTTATTTCGAGTTTACTAACACTTAGCAACCGAACCGGTATCTAATACCATGGTGCTACTAGGAGTACTAGTAAAGTACACATTATCACAATGTATATCCAATATACTTCTATCGACCTTGCCAGCCTTCTCATCTACCAAGTATCTAGGGTAATTCTGCTCCAGTGGCTGTTCCCCTTATTACAGAAGCACTTAGTCTCGGGTTTGGGTTCAACCTTGGGTTTCTTCACTAGAGCAGCAGCAGATTTGCCGTTTCATGAAGTATCCCTTCTTGCCCTTA
Organism: Triticum monococcum; assembly: GCA_034509565.1. Taxonomy (NCBI): domain Eukaryota; kingdom Viridiplantae; phylum Streptophyta; class Magnoliopsida; order Poales; family Poaceae; genus Triticum; species Triticum monococcum. The sequence goes on from CM067844.1 coordinate 115,147,886, forward strand.
CCCTTCTTGAAACTAGTGGTTTCACCAACCATCAACAATTGATGCTCCTTCTTGATTTCTACTTTTGTGGTGTCAAACATCGCGAATATATCAAGGATCATCATATATGTCCCTAATATATTATAGTTCATCACGAAGCTCTAGCAGCTTGGTGGTAATGACTTTGAAGAAACATCACTATCTCATCTGGAAGATCAACTCCCACTCGATTCAAATGATTGTTGTACTCAGACAATCTGAGCACAAGCTCAACAATTGAGCTTTTCTCCCTTAGTTTGCAGGCTAAGAAAATCGTCGGAGGTCTTATACCTCTTGACGTGGGCACGAGCCTGAAATCCCAATTTCAGCCCTCGAAACATCTCATATGTTTCGCGACGTTTCAAAACGTCTTCGGTGCCTCAACTCTAAACCGTTTAACTGAACTATCACGTAGTTATCAAAATGTATATGTCAGATGTTCGCAACATCCATAGACGACGTTCGAGGTTCAGCACACTGAGCGGTGCATTAAGGACATAAACCTTCTATGAAGCAATGAGGACAATCCTCAGTTTACGGACCTAGTCCGCATAATTGCTACTATCAACTTTCAACTAAATTTTCTCTAGGAACATATCTAAACAGTAGAACTATAGCGTGAGCTACGACATAATTTGCAAAGTCCTTTTGACTATGTTCAGGATAATTAAGTTCATCTTATGAACTCCCACTCAGATAGACACCCCTCTAGTCATCTAAGTGATTACATGATCCGAGTCAACTAGGCCGTGTCCGATCATCACGTGAGACGGACTAGTCAACATCGGTGAACATCTTCATGTTGATCGTATCTTCTATACGACTCATGCTTGACCTTTCAGTCTCTTGTGTTCCGAGGCCATGTCTGTACATGCTAGGCTCGTCAAGTCAACCTAAGTGTTTCGCGTGTGTAAATCTGGCTTACACCCGTTGTATGTGAACGTAAGAATCTATCACACCCGATCATCACGTGGTGCTTCGAAACGACAAACTTTCGCAACGGTGCACAGTTAGGGGGAACACTTTCTTGAAATTTTAATGAGGGATCATCTTGTTTACTACCGTCGTTCTAAGCAAATAAGATGCAAAAACATGATAAACATCACATGCAATCAAAAGGTGACATGATATGGCCATCATCACTTTGCTCCTTTTGATCTCCATCTTCGGGGCTCCATGATCAGCATCGTCACCGGCATGACACCATGATCTCCATCATCATGATCTCCATCATCGTGTCTTCATGAAGTTGTCTCGCCAACTATTACTTCTAGTACTACAGCTAACGGTTAGCAATAAAGTAAAGTAATTACATGGCATTGTTCAATGACACGCAGGTCATATAATAAATAAAGACAACTCCTATGGCTCCTGCCGGTTGTCATACTCATCGACATGCAAGTCGTGATTCCTATTACAAGAACATGATCAATCTCATACATCACATATCATTCATCACATTCTTCTTGGCCATATCACATCACATAGCATACCCTGCAAAAACAAGTTAGACGTCCTCTAATTGTTGTTTGCATGTTTTACGTGGCTGCTATGGGTTTCTAGCAAGAACGTTTCTTACCTACGCAAAAACCACAACGTGATATGCCAATTGCTATTTACCCTTCATAAGGACCCTTTTCATCGAATCCGACCCGACTAAAGTGGGAGAGACAGACACCCGCTAGCCACCTTATGCAACTAGTGCGTGTCAGTCGGTGGAACCAGTCTCACGTAAGAGTACGTGTAAGGTCGGTCCAGGCCGCTTCATCCCACAATGCCGCCGAATCAAGATTGGACTAGTAACGGTAAGCATATTGAACAAAATCAACGCCCACAACTACTTTGTGTTCTACTCGTGCATAGAAACTACGCATAGAACTAGCTCATGATGCCACTGTTGGGGAACGTAGCAGAAATTCAAAATTTTCCTACGTGTCACCAAGATCTATCTATGGAGAAACCAGCAACGAGGGGAAGGAGAGTGCATCTACATACCCTTGTAGATCGCTAAGCGGAAGCGTTCAAGAGAATGGGGTTGAAGGAGTCGTACTCGTCGTGATCCAAATCACCGGAGATCCTAGTGCCGAACGGACGGCACCTCCGCGTTCAACACACGTACAGCCCGGTGACGTCTCCCATGCCTTGATCCAGCAAGGAGAGAGGGAGAGGTTGAGGAAGACTCCATCCAGTAGTAGCACAACGGCGTGGTGGTGGTGGAGGAGCGTGGTGATCTAGCAGGGCTTCGCCAAGCACTACGAGAGACGAGGAGAAAGAGAGGTAGGGCTACACCAACAGGGAGAGGAACTCGTGTGTATTGGGCAGCCCAAACCTCAACTATATACAGGGGAAGGGGAGGGGCTGCGCCCCCACCTAGGGTTCCCTCCCTAGGGGTGGCGGCAGCCCCCTAGATCCCATCTAGGGGCGGCCAAGGGGAGGGGAGAGGGGGAGGCGCACCAGGGTGGGCCTTAGGGCCCATCTTCCCTAGGGTGTGCCCCCTTCCCCTCTTCCTTGCGCCTTGGGCCTTGGTGGGGGGGCGCACCAGCCCACCTGGGGCTGGTCCCCTCCCACACTTGGCCCATGCAGCCCTCCGGGGCTTGTGGCCCCACTTGGTGGACCCCCGGGACCCTCCCGGTGGTCCCGGTACGTTACCGATAAAACCCGAAACTTTTCCGGTGACCAAAACAGGACTTCCCATATATAAATCTTTACCTCCGGAACTCCTCGTGACGTCCGGGATCTCATCCGGGACTCCGAACAACATTCGGTAACCACATACAAACTGCCTTTATAACCCTAGCATCATCGAACCTTAAGTGTGTAGACCCTACTGTTGGGGAACGTAGTAATTTCAAAATTTTCCTACGCACACGCAAGATCATGGTGATGCATAGCAACGAGGGGGAGAGTCTGATCTACGTACCCTTGTAGATCGCAACGGAAGCGTTGACACAACGTAGAGGAAGTAGTCGTACGTCTTCTTCCCGATCCGACCGATCCAAGCACCGTTACTCCGGCACCTACGAGTTCTTAGCACACGTACAGCTCGATGACGATCCCCGGGCTCCGATCCAGCAAAGCTTCGGGGAGGAGTTCCGTCAGCACGACGGCGTGGTGACGATCTTGATGTTCTACCGACGCAGGGCTTCGCCTAAGCACTACAACGATATGATCGAGGTGGAATATGGTGGCAGGGGGCACCGCACACGGCTAAGGAACGATCACAATGATCAACTTGTGTGTCTAGAGGTGCCCCCTGCCCCTGTATATAAAGGAGCAAGGGGGGAGAGGTGCGGCCAGCCTTGGGGCGCGCCAGGAGGAGTCCTACTCCTACCGGGAGTAGGACTCCCCCCCCCCCAAATCCTAGTTGGAATAGGATTCATCAAGGGGGAAAGAGAGAGAGGGGGGCCGGCCACCTCTCCTAGTCCTAATAGGACTAGGGGAGGGGGGAGGCGCGCGGCCACCTTGGGCTGCCCCCTTCTCCTTTCCACTAAGGCCCACTATGACCCATATGATTCCCGGGGGGTTCCGGTAAAATCCCGATTTCACCCGGAACACTTCCGATGTCCAAACATAGGCTTCCAATATATCAATCTTTATGTCTCGACCATTTCGAGACTCCTCGTCATGTCCGTGATCACATCCGGGACTCCGAACAACCTTCGATACATCAAAATGCATAAACTCATAATAACTGTCATCGTAACGTTAAGCGTGCGGACCCTACGGTTCAAGAACAATGTAGACATGACTGAGACAGATCTCTGGTCAATAACCAATAGCGGGACCTGGATGCCCATATTGGTTCCTACATATTCTACGAAGATCTTTATCGGTCAGACCGCATAACAACATACGTTGTTCCCTTTGTCATCGGTATGTTACTTGCCCGAGATTCGATCGTCGGTATCCAATACCTAGTTCAATCTCGTTACCGGCAAGTCTCTTTACTCGTTTCATAATACATCATCCCGCAACTAACTCATTAGTTGCAATGCTTGCAAGGCTTAAGTGATGTGCATTACCGAGAGGGCCCAGAGATACCTCTCCAACAATCGGAGTGACAAATCCTATTCTCGAAATACGCCAACCCAACATCTACCATTGGAGACACCTGTAGTACTCCTTTATAATCACCCAGTTACGTTGTGACGTTTGGTAGCACCCAAAGTGTTCCTCCGGCAAACGGGAGTTGCATAATCTCATAGTTACAGGAACATGTATAAGTCATGAAGAAAGCAATAGCAACATACTAAACGATCGGGTGCTAAGCTAATGGGATGGGTCATGTCAATCACATCATTCAACTAATGATGTGACCTCGTTAATCAAATAACAACTCTTTGCTCATGGTTAGGAAACATAACCATCTTTGATTAACGAGCTAGTCTAGTAGAGGCATACTAGTGACACTCTGTTTGTCTATGTATTCACACATGTATTGTGTTTCCGCTTAATACAATTCTATCATGAATAATAAACATTTATCATGATATAAGGAAATAAATAATAACTTTTATTATTGCCTCTAGGGCATATTTCCTTCAGTCTCCCACTTGCACTAGAGTCAATAATCTAGATTACACAGTAATGATTCTAACACCCATGGAGCCTTGGTGCTGATCATGTTTTGCTCGTGGAAGAGGCTTAGTCAACGGCTCTGCAACATTCAGATCCGTATGTATCTTGCAAATCTCTATGTCTCCCACCTGGACTAGATCCCGGATGGAATTGAAGCGTCTCTTGATGTGCTTGGTCCTTTTGTGAAATCTGGATTCCTTTGCCAAGGCAATTGCACCAGTATTGTCACAAAAGATTTTCATTGGACCCGATGCACTAGGTATGACACCTAGATCGGATATGAACTCCTTCATCCAGACTCCTTCGTTCGTTGCTTTCGAAGCAGCTATGTACTCAGCTTCACATGTAGATCCCGCTACGACGCTTTGTTTAGAACTGCACCAACTGACAGCTCCACCGTTTAATGTAAACATGTATCCGGTTTGCGATTTAGAATCGTCCGGATCAGTGTCAAAGCTTGCATCAATGTAACCTCTTACGGTGAGCTCTTTGTCACCTCCATATACGAGAAACATATCCTTAGTCCTTTTCAGGTATTTCAGGATGTTCTTGACCGCTGTCCAGTGATCCACTCCTGGATTACTTTGGTACCTTCCTGCTAAACTTATAGCAAGGCACACATCAGGTCTGGTACACAGCATTGCATACATGATAGAGCCTATGGCTGAAGCATAGGGAACATCTTTCATTTTCTCTCTATCTTCTGCAGTGGTTGGGCATTGAGTCTGACTGAACTTCACACCTTGTAACACAGGCAAGAACCCTTTCTTTGCTTGATCCATTTTGAACTTCTTCAAAATCTTGTCAAGGTATGTGCTTTGTGAAAGTCCAATTAAGCGTCTTGATCTATCTCTATAGATCTTTATGCCTAATATGTAAGCAGCTTCACCGAGGTCTTTCATTGAAAAACTTTTATTCAAGTATCCCTTTAAGCTATCCAGAAATTCTATATCATTTCCAATCAGTAATATGTCATCCACATATAATATCAGAAATGCTACAGAGCTCCCACTCACTTTCTTGTAAATACAGGCTTCTCCGAAAGTCTGTATAAAACCAAATGCTTTGATCACACTATCAAAGCGCTTATTCCAACTCCGAGAGGCTTGCACCAGTCCATAAATGGATCGCTGGAGCTTGCACACTTTGTTAGCTCCCTTTGGATCGACAAAACCTTCCGGTTGCACCATATACAACTCTTCTTCCAGAAATCCATTCAGGAATGCAGTTTTGACATCCATCTGCCAAATTTCATAATCATAAAATGCGGCAATTGCTAACAAGATTCTGACAGACTTAAGCATCGCTACGGGTGAGAAGGTCTCGTCGTAGTCAACTCCTTGAACTTGTCGAAAACATTTTGCAACAAGTCGAGCTTTGTAGACAGTAACATTACCATCAGTGTCAGTCTTCTTCTTGAAGATCCATTTATTTTCAATCACTTGCCGATCATCGGGCAAGTCAACCAAAGTCCATACTTTGTTCTCATACATGGATCCCATCTCAGATTTCATGGCTTCAAGCCACTTTGCGGAATCTGGGCTCACCATCGCTTATTCATAGTTCGTAGGTTCACCATGATCTAGTAGCATGATTTCCAGAACTGGATTACTGTACCACTCTGGTGCGGATCTCACTCTGGTTGATCTACGAGGTTCAGTAGCATCTTGTTCTGAAGTTTCATGATCATGATCATTAACTTCCTCACTTATTGGTGTAGGTGTCGCAGAAACAGTTTTCTATGATGTACTACTTTCCAACAAGGGAGCAGGTACAGTTACCTCGTCAAGTTCTACTTTCCTCCCACTCACTTCTTTCGAGAGAAACTCCTTCTCTAGAAAGGATCCATTCTTAGCAACGAATGTCTTGCCTTCGGATCTGTGATAGAAGGTGTACCCAATAGTCTCCTTTGGGTATCCTATGAAGACACATTTCTCCGATTTGGGTTCGAGCTTATCAGGTTGAAGCTTTTTCACATAAGCATCGCAGCCCCAAACTTTAAGCAATGACAACTTTGGTTTCTTGCCAAACCACAGTTCATAAGGCGTCGTCTCAACGGATTTTGATGGTGCCCTATTTAACGTGAATGCGGCCGTCTCTAGAGCGTATCCCCAAAACGATAGCGGTAAATCAGTAAGAGACATCATAGATCGCACCATATCTAGTAAAGTACGATTACGACGTTCGGACACACCATTACGCTGTGGTGTTCCGGGTGGCGTGAGTTGCGAAACTATTCCACAATTTTTTCAAATGTATACCAAACTCGTAACTCAAATATTCTCCTCCACGATCAGATCGTAGAAACTTTATTTTCTTGTTACGATGATTTTCAACTTCACTCTGAAATTCTTTGAACTTTTCAAACGTTTCAGACTTATGTTTCATTAAGTAGATATACCCATATCTGCTTAAATCATCTGTGAAAGTGAGAAAATAACGATATCCGCCACGAGCCTCAATATTCATCGGACCACATACATCGGTATGTATGATTTCCAACAAATCTGTTGCTCTCTCCATAGTACCGGAGAACGGTGTTTTAGTCATCTTGCCCATGAGGCACGGTTCGCAAGTACCAAGTGATTCATAATCAAGAGGTTCCAAAAGCCCATCAGTATGGAGTTTCTTTATGCGCTTTACACCGATATGACCTAAACGGCAGTGCCACAAATAAGTTGCACTATCATTATCAACTCTGCATCTTTTGGCTTCAACATTATGAATATGTGTGTTACTACTATCGAGATTCATCAAAAATAGACCACTCTTCAAAGGTGCATGACCATAAAAGATATTACTCATATAAATAGAACAACCATTATTCTCTGATTTAAATGAATAACCGTCTCGCATCAAACAAGATCCAAATATAATGTTCATGCTTAACGCTGGCACCAAATAACAATTATTTAGGTCTAATATTAATCCCGAAGGTAGATGTAGAGGTAGCGTGCCGACCGCGATCACATCGACTTTGGAACCGTTTCCCACGCGCATCGTCACCTTGTCCTTCGCCAGTGTTCGCTTAATCCGTAGTCCCTATTTCGAGTTGCAAATATTAGCAACAGAACCAGTATCAAATACCCAGGTGCTACTGCGAGCTCTAGTAAGGTACACATCAATAACATGTATATCACATATACCTTTGTTCATCTTGCCATCCTTCTTATCCGCCAAATACTTGGGGCAGTTCCGCTTCCAGTGACCAGTCTGCTTGCAGTAGAAGCACTCAGTTTCAGGCTTAGGTCCAGACTTGGGTTTCTTCTCCTGAGCAGCAACTTGCTTGCCGTTCTTCTTGAAGTTCCCCTTCTTCTTCCCTTTGCCCTTTTTCTTGAAACTAGTGGTCTTGTTAACCATCAACACTTGATGCTCCTTTTTGATTTCTACCTCCGCAGCTTTCAGCATTGCGAAGAGCTCGGGAATAGTCTTGTTCATCCCTTGCATATTATAGTTCATCACGAAGCTCTTGTAGCTTGGTGGCAGTGATTGGAGAATTCTGTCAATGACGCAATCATCTGGAAGATTAACTCCCATCTGAATCAAGTGATTGTTATACCCAGACATTTTGAGTATATGCTCACTGACAGAACTGTTCTCCTCCATCTTGCAGCTATAGAACTTATTGGAGACTTCATATCTCTCAATCCGGGCATTTGCTTGAAATATTAACTTCAACTCCTGGAACATCTCATATGCTCCATGACGTTCAAAACGTCGTTGAATTCCCGATTCTAAGCCGTAAAGCATGGCACACTGAACTATCGAGTAGTCATCAGCTTTGCTCTGCCAGACGTTCATAACATCTGGTGTTGCTCCAGCAGCAGGCCTGGCACCCAGCGGTGCTTCCAGGACGTAATTCTTCTGTGCAGCAATGAGGATAATCCTCAAGTTACGGACCCAGTCCATGTAATTGCTACCATCATCTTTCAACTTTGCTTTCTCAAGGAACGCATTAAAATTCAACGGAACAACAACATGAGCCATCTATCTACAATCAACATAAACAAGCAAGATACTATCAGGTACTAAGTTCATGATAAGTTTAAGTTCAATTAATCAAATTACTTAAGAACTCCCACTTAGATAGACATCCCTCTAATCCTTTAAGTGATTACGTGATCCAAATCAACTAAACCATAACCGATCATCACGTGAGATGGAGTAGTTTTCAATGGTGAACATCGTTATGTTGATCATATCTACTATATGATTCACGCTCGACCTTTCGGTCTCCAATAATAATAATCAATTTATTATTGCCTCTAGGGCATATTTCCAACAAGAGGGCCCCGAACCCCTTCGCCACGCCGCCACCTCGCCTGACTGCCCACCTCGTTGGTGCCCGCCTCCCCGTCTCGTCCCGCACGACGCCGCCGCCCTTTCCTCGATGCCACCACGCAGGTGCCACCTCGCCGATGCCGCCCGGCGCTACCCCGCCGTCACCTTGCCCCTCCTTCCTGAAGCCCTCCCTCGTCGGGACGGCCCGAAGCCGCTGCCCCCTGGCGTCGCCGCTCGCCGTCGCCGGACCCCAACGCCTTCACCACCTCGTCACCGCTGGATCTCGCCTCCACACCTCTCCCTCGACGGCTCCGCCGCGCCTCGCCGACCCCCTGTTCATCTACAACAAGGGTGAGAACCCCTCCTGTCCCCCCTTGTTCCTGTCATCACCGTGCACGCCCCGCGATCCCGGTTGTCGCTGCTCGCGACGGTCACCCCGCGCCCTATTCGTGCGCTCGTGCTCACCGTCGCACTACTGCCTGTGGCGCGTGTTAGGCGCCCTGCACCGCATCCGATGTCGCCCGCGCACCTACACAGGCGTCGGTGCCGTGGCGGCGCTCGCCCTGCTGGCCTGCTCTGTCCCCCTTGCCCGCCTGCCTTCCGCCGCTGCTAGTGCCGCCTGCGCTCGCCGCCGCCTCCCGCTACTGCCGCACCGCCTCGCCTCCACCGCTGCTCGCTGTCGCCTCCCTGCCGCTGGCCCCGCCTGACTGGCCTCGCTCGGTCGCCTGGCCGCGTGCCTGCGTCCGGGGCCGGCCCTGCTCGGCTCGCTATTCGGGCGATGCCCCACGCACCCAATGCCCGTAACCCGCATCGGCCCCCACGGGCCAATGACAAGTGGGGCTCTGCCCAGAACGTTTTTAAAAATAATAAAAAAGTAAATTATAATAATTAATTAATTAACTTAATTAATCTTGTTAATTAATCTAATTAAGCCTAATTAATTAACCTAATCACTTTAATTAAATTAACTAATCTTATTTAGTTAACTAAGTCAATGACTAGTGGGACCCACACGTCAGCGACCCAGTCAACACCCCCTGTTGACTGCTGACGTCAGCAAACACTTTCTGGATATTGTTGATTTAAAACAATTAAATAAATCCTAAAAATGTTTTAAATCTTTTAATTTTAATATAAAATAAATCGTAACTCGAATGGAAAAACTTTGTACATGAAAGTTGCTCAGAACGACGAGACGAATCCGGATACGCAACCCGTTCATCCGCCACGCATCCCTAGCATAGCGAACACGCAACTTTCTCCCTCCGGTTCATTTGTCCGAAAACGCGAAACACCGGGGATACTTTCTCGGATGTTTCCCCCCTTCGCCGGTATCACCTCCTATCGCGTTAGGTCACCCCGGCACATCTTATTGCCATGTAATGCTTTGTGGTGCTATGTTTGCTTTATATTTACTGTTTCTTCCCCCTCTTCTCTCCGGTAGACCCCGAGACCGATGCTGCCCTTGTGATTGACTACGTCGACGACGACCCCCCTCCTTGCCAGAGCAACCAGGCAAGCAAACCCCCTTGAGCATTCCGATATCGCCCATTTCTTTCCCTCTCATGCTTGCATTAGAACTGCTACTGCTTTCTGTATGATCCTACTCTGATGCATAGCATGTTGTTGTTACCTGCTTTTATACCTTGCCTGCTTATCCTAAACTGCTTAGTATAGGATGGTTAGTGATCCATCAGTGACCCCACCTTGTCCTAGTTGCCCCACTTTATGTTCGATGAGTCGACCAACGTGATCGACGTCCAGGCCCCGACACCACACATCACCCCCCTAGTTGTACGACTCTGCAGTTTACCATCGAGTGCCGAGGGTGGAACCTCTTACATCACTCCTGATAAGATCTTTGTAGTGTAGCTATACGGTTGAGGTCATCGAGGGTCATTTCCTCCTTAACCACTTCCGTTACCGCTCTGTCGTGCAACCCCTCAAGTGTGAACCTCAAGGGTGAATCCTCTTACGTTCACCTTGATGATAACATCGAGCGGAATTCACCGGGGGTGATTCCTCGGGTTTTCCCCTTGGTGTTAGACACCCAGTTACTATGGTTACTATGACTTTACACTAAGCCATGTTACTAAAGACGGGTCGACCCTGAGGGGTACCCGCGCGAGCTTAATAGCGAGTGATGTGGAGTCGGGTTGACCTGGAAGGTGCCCGTGAGATACTTACGAGGCGTGGCCGGACATTCGTAGCCCTTGCCACAAGTACTCGAGACAGGGCGGCGGGGTCACATCGATCGTGAGTCTCTGCTCGTTACCGCACGTTCCTAATCCACTATGATTTGGATATTTGATCCGAGGGGCCTCTGGCCTGATAGCACTAACCATCACGTGGGCATAATATGGGCGTTCTGCGTCGTATGCATCAGCTGAAGCTTAATAGACGTCAGCGACTGAGCGGCGCGCGCCGGGTTGGACTGGTAAGCACCTTCCTTTTTGAAGGAGGTAGCTAGGTCTGCTCACCGTCCGCCCTCGCAACGTGCAGGAGTTCCTGGGGAGATGGCCCATGACCCCTGGGGCATAGGTTTAGTCCGGCGTGCTGGCCTCTCTATTAAGCCTAGGTCGGGTTGCGGCGCATTGTTCGGCCGAGGCCGGGCATGACCCAGGAAAGTGTGTCCGACCGGAGTTAATCGAGCGTGGTGGGTAAGTTGGTGCACCCCTGCAGGGAAGAAAACATCTATCGATAGCCTGTCCTACGGTAACGGACACTTGAAGTTGTATCCCGATCGATACAACTAGAACTGAATACTTGTGATGAGAACTGGATGGTGATGAGAATTGGATTGCGATGATAACTAGATAGTATGGCTCTGGGATTGCTTTCTCGCAGGGAGTCGAGAAAGGATCTCTGGCCGAGGTTGATAACACTACTACTACTTTACTTTATGCTACTCTATTCCCTCCTATTGCTGCAAGATGGTGGTTTCCAGAAGATGCTAGTCTTCGATAGGCTAGGCTTTCCCCCCTTCTCTTCTGGCATTCTGCAGTTTAGTCCACAGATACAACCCATTTCCTTTGATACAGATGCATACTTAGTTTAGATCTGATGTAAGTCTTGCGAGTACTTTGGATGAGTACTCACGGTTGCTTTGCTACTTATTTCCCCCCATACCCGATTGTTGCGACCAGATGACGGATCCCAGGAGCCAGACGACGCCACTGATGACTACAACTACCCGGAGGATGCCTACTACTACGTGAAGACCGCTGACGACTTGGAGTTGTTAGGAGGCTCCCAGGCAGGAGGCCTTGCCTTTTCGATCGTTGTTGCTTTTGTGCTAGCCTTCTTAAAGCAATCTTGTCTAACTTATGTTTGTACTCAGATATTGTTGCTTCCGCTGAATCTTGTGTTCTCAAGCTTATGTATTCGAGCCCTCGAGGCCCCTGGCTTGTAATATAAAGCTTGTATTATTTTAATTTGTGTCTAGAGTTGTGTTGTGATATCTTCCCGTGAGTTCTTGATCTTGATCGTACACATTTGCGTGTATGATTAGTGTACGGTCAAATCGAGGGCGTCACAAGTTGGCATCAGAGCCGACTGCCTGTAGGAAGCCCCCTTTGCAACTCCTTGGCCGAAGTTGAGTCTAATCGTCCAAAAACTGTTTTACTAACATGGTTGTGTGGCTTACGGGCCCACGTCGCCTTTGGGTGGTATTAGCAAAGTAAGAAAGAATGCAAGGAGATATGATTATGGAAACATCTGACTAATTCAAAGCTCAAATGCAAAAGAATTATGATTTCCAAATCAAGGGATCAGAAGCAAACACTCTGATCAAGGATGGATAAATTGAGTAGGCTTAGGGGTACAATCGATGGCAATTTGATTGGTCGAGATCCAGCTCATGTTAAAAATGACATCAGAGACGGAAGGACGAATTCTAGGATATGATTGAGGATTGCGAGCATTCACATCATATTGAATCAATGGACTCAAAATGATATTGACAAAGGATGCCAATAAGATTACCAGACTTATGGGATTAACCATAATGCTAGTAAGCAAGAATTTCAAGAGCATTAGGATGTCAAGGATTTTTAGAAGAACGAATGGTATTTCGAAGACTTTTGTGAAATACCGGAATCAGTTGTGGATGAAAGGATACTCGATAAGTGTGAGGAATTATCCGTAGGGGTATTCATGTGGTAAAGAACTGCAAGGCAGTAAGCTCAAAGGATTCTCAGGACAACAGAGAGTATTTCAGGACATCTTGTAATAACAAGATCAACGGGGAATGATTGTATGAATGGCAAGTGTATCCAGTTTTCATAAGGGTTGGCGGTGGAAGGAAATCGCAAATGCGATGGCACAAAGACTCGAGAGAACATTGTAGAGTAACTTCGGAATCTTCTAGTGCAGCAGGCGATCATCTGAAGTGAGGGGCTCTCCGGAGAAAGTACTTTCGAGAACCTAAGGTTAGTTCTGCTTTTAGCAAAATCATTTAACCCGAATAGAAAAGAGCTCAGAGTCCCAGAGTAAAGATCGAGGAGTAAAAGATCCTAATACCACCCAATGGCGACGTGGTCCCATAAGGCACACAACCATGTTAGTGAAAAATTTGTAATGTCTAGACTCGACTTCGGCCAAAGAGTGTGGAAGGGGGATTCCTACAGGCAGTCGGCTCTGATACCAACTTGTGACGCCCTCGATTCAATCGTACACTAATCATACACGCAAACATGTATGATCAAGATCAGGGACTCACGGGAAGATATCACAACACAACTCTACAAATAAAATAAGTCATACAAGCATCATATTACAAGCCAGTGGCCTCGAGGGCTCGAATACAAGAGCTCGATCATAGACGAGTCAGCGAAAGCAACAATATCTGAGTACAGACACAAGTTAAACAAGAATGCCTTAAGAAGGCTAGCCTAAACTGGGATACAGATCGAAAGAGGCGCAGGCCTCCTGCCTGGGATCCTCCTAAACTACTCATGGTCGTCATCAGCGGGCTACACGTAGAAGTAGGCACCTCCAGTGTAGTAGTAGTCGTCGTCGACAGTGGCGTCTGGCTCCTGGGCTCCATCGTCTGGTCGCAGCAATGGGGTATAGAAAGGGGAAAAAGGGGGAGCAAAGCAACAGTGAGTACTCATCCAAAGTACTCACAAGCAAGGAGCTACACTACATATGTATGCATTAGTATCAAATGGAAAAGGGGGTAACATATGTGGACTGAACTGCAGAATGCCGAAATAAGAGGGGGATAGCTAGTCCTGTCGAAGACTACGCTTCTGGCAATCTCCATCTTGCAGTAGAAGAAGAGAGTAGATAGTAAGGTCACCAAGTAGCATCGCATAGCATAATCCTATTCGGCGATCCTCCCCTCGTCGCCCTGTTAAAGAGCAATCACCGGGTTGTATCTGGCACTTGGAAGGATGCATTTTATTAAGTATCCGGTTCTAGTTGTCATAAGATCAAGGTACAACTCCAAGTCGTCCTGTTACCGAAGATCACGGCTATTCGAATAGATTAACTTCCCTGCAGTGGTGCACCACATTTCCCAACACGCTCGATCCCATTTGTCCAGACACACTTTTCTGGGTCATGCCTGGCCTCGGAAGATCAACATGTCGCAGCCCTACCTAGGCACAACAGAGAGGTCAGCACGCCGGTCTAAATCCTATGCGCGCAGGGGTCTGGGCCCATCGGCCATTGCACACCTGCACGTTGCGAACGCAGCCGACGAGCAGACCTAGCAACCTCCATTACAAAGGAAGTTGCGTTACGCGGTCCAACCCGGCGCGCGCCGCTCAGTCGTTGATGTCACGAAGGCTTCGGCTGATACCACGACGTCGAGTGCCCATAACTGTTCCCGCGTAGTTGGTTAGTGCTTATAGGCCAGTAGCCAGACTCAGATCAAATACCAAGATCTCGTTAAGCGTGTTATCTTGAAGTAACCGTGGACGCCGACCAAGGCCAGGCCCACCTCTCTCCTAGGTGGTCTCAACCTGCCCTGTCGGGGGCCTTCGGGAACTCAAGCCCACCTCTACCGGGATGGAGCCACCTGCCCCTTCAACCCCCAACATCAGAATCACTCGCGGGTACTCCTACGAGCCGACCCGACTTTAGTCACCACCTGTATAGCATACATATATGTATAAGTATATACCCGTGATCACCTCACGAGTGATCACGGCCCGATAGTATAGCATGGCAGACGGACAAGAATGTAGGGCCACTGATGATAAACTAGCATCCTATACTAAGCATTAGGATTGCAGGTAAAGGTAACAACAGTAGTAGCAAGGACAGGCTATGCATCAGGATAGGATTAACGGAAGCAGTAACATGCCACACTACTCTAATGCAAGCAGTAGAGAAGAATAGGCGATATCTGGTGATCAAGGGGGGCTTGCCTGGTTGCTCTGGCAAGAAAGAGGGGTCGTCAACAGCGTAGTCGATCGGGGCACCAGCAGCGGCGTCAGTCTCGTACTCTACCGGAGAGAAGAGGGGGAAGAAACAATAAATATAATGCAAACAGATGCATAACATGACAAGTAGCGGTGCTAGAGGTGCCCTAACGCGGTATTGAGGTGATACCGGTGAAGGGGGAAACATCCGGGAAAATATCTCTGGTGTTTCGCGTTTTCGGACAGATGAATCGAAGGGGGAAAGTTGCGTGTTCGCTATGCTAGGGATGCATGGCGAACAAACGGGACGCGTATACGAATTCGTCTCGTCGTTCTGAGCAACTTTCATGTACAAAGTATTTTCAACCGGGTTATGGTTTATTTTATATTATTTTTCAAAGTTTTGTTGTTTTTCGAAAATTTCTGGTTTTATTTTACTTTGATGTAATCCGAATTGACCAAGTCAATTTTACTAGTCAAAAAAGGCAGGCGTGGCCCACATGTCATTTCCACTTGTGTTAATAAAATATCTAACTTTTTTTGAGATGATAAAACATCTAACTAATTTAATAGGATCCTACATGTCATCTAGTACTAAACTAACTTAGTATTAAATTAGTACTACTAAACTAGTCTTATTTAGCTTAAGGCGACGCTACACGTCCTCTGGCGGAAATTCAAAAAAAAATCCGCCACTTTTCTGACCATTGGATTGATACATTAATTACCATCCAATCTATCAGTGTAACGTAAGCAGCCACTCTTTGCAACAAGAGTGGTGTTTCTGCAACAATCTGCTTGTTGCAATTACTCGAGCTTGCATTTTTTATTTTTTGCAACATATATATTTTTAGAAAATCCACCGCCTCATGAGCCGTTCAATTGTGTGATACGAGTTGTTCAATTATCTTGTCTAATTTCCCGCAACGATGCTCTTGTTGCAAGATCTGCTCTATTCTGATTTCCTGTAATAAGACCTTTGTTACGAAACCTCATCTTCTATAATTTCCTGCAACAAGGCCCATATTGCAAAATCTTTTCTTCTCTAATTTTCTGCAACAAGGTCTTTGCAAAAAATGCAATAACGTCTTTCACCGCGTCTAATTTTCTGCAACATCTTCCGCGTCTAATTTTCTACAACAAGATCTTTGTTGCAAAAATTGCAACAAATTTGTTGTTGCATATGAGCTCGAGGAGGCGAGAGCCATGGACGCCGGCACTCCTCCAGGACGGTAGCAACATCGAACGGCAAGCAACGGTAGATGCAGCTCCAGGCGGGCGGTCTGGTCCGGCGGCTTCTAGCGCAGGCGTAGCCAGCAGGCAGCACCATGGTGGCCGGCTTCCAGCATCTACGGACCAGCCATAGGTTGCTGCACCAGTCACCGGCCATGGAGCGCTTCTCGTCATGGACGAGATCAATACTTCACTGAAGAGACGTATGGTGTGGAGGCATGCTGTGACTACAAAGCTAGATGTAGAGGGATGAATGAGGGGGGGGGGGGGGGGAAAGGAAACGAGTGGCTCACAGTGAAGATAAGAAGGAAAAAAGATACACGGTGATGGCCACATGGGACGCGTGGCGTGCGTATGAGGCGGCGGATGGAGCGGTAGAATCCGCCGGGTGATAGTTAGTGTTTCCCAATTAAACAAGGGCCGGTCCACTGCAATGGCACACCGGCCACACACACCACACACACCTAGCACACTCACTCACGGCCATGGCCATGGCCAGCCGGCTGCAATTAGCGAAGCAGCATAGCAGTAGCAACAAACGACGGCAGCAGAGCAGCGTAGCTAGCAGGGTAGTAGCAGCGGCAACTAGGAGCGGGTAGAGCAAGCAGCAGTAGAAGCATGCAAGCAACAAGCAGTAGAGGCAGCACCGTACCAGCAGCAAGAAGCAGCAGGCAGAGCAGCAGCAAGCGCGCGCGTAGCAGAGCAGTGGCGGGAGCAGCAGGGGTGTGAACGAGCATGCACGCGCGGGCGCAGGCAGAGAACGTCTACCGGCCAAGCGCGACCAAGGAAGGCGCAGGGCGCGGGCGAGGCACCGACTGGCGGAGGCGGAGGCGGGAGCGGGCGAGGCGCGTGGCCAAGGCGCGCATAGGGGCAGCCAGGCACAGTACGGGGGTGGCCACGGAGAACGCGGGCATGGACGCGGACGGGCGCGAGCATGCGCGGCGTGCTCAGGGCCGCGGGCGAGCACGCGCGGAGCGAGCTCCGGCCATGGCGGCCGAGCGCGGGGACGGCCTCAACGGCGACATATCGAAGCAGGAAAAGAGGGGATCCGGGAGAGAAGCTCACAGCGAGCTCGGGGGCGCGGTCGAGGAGGCCGAGGGTAGACCGGAGCGGTGTGAATCAATGACCGCGGTCGGCGATGTACGTGACGAAGACGACGGCGATGGCGAGCGTACAAGGCCTCCCCAGTCCAGCCCAATAGCGTAGGCGAAGGAGGCGATGATGGTGAAGCTCCTGGACACCTCCGGGTGGCTTGAGGTGGTCATGGGCCGCGGCATCGACGACGGCCGACCGTCGCGGGGAAGAAAACGGTGCGAGGGGAGGGGAAAGTGGGAGCTAGGGTTTGCCTATGCGCTCGGGGATGGTCTTATCCTCCTCCCGACGTCCGTGTAGCGCCAGACGTCGAGCATCGGCGGACCGGGCGCCGTCGATTTCTGCCACGCCAAGCCTCTGTACAGGGAGGAAGGATATGGTTTGTTGGTGGGCTGGGCTGGCTACTGGCCCTTTGGGCTTTAGGTGTACAGTAGTTAGGTATCCCCGTTTGTTTATTTTTCTGCTTTTATTTACTCTCTGATTTTTTTATTCATCACGGTTTGGCATTTCCATAAAATACCAATTAGATTTTATTCATCATGAAACTTGTCAATTAAATACTTCACACTATTTTGGGATGACATACCAAGTTTGAGGTCAATTGGAATTGTATAAATATTTTCTTATTTTGAGATGGCTATTTTATTTGCCGTTGGACCACTTTATAAATTCCTAGAGGTTAATTGTGTTGGGGAACGTTACAGAAAACAAAATATTCCTACAGTTTCACCAAGATCCATTTATGAGTTTATCTAGCAACGAGTGATTGGATGCATCTACGTACCTTGTAGATCGCGAGCGGAAGCGTTCAAAGAACGGGGATGAGGGAGTCGTACTCGATGTGATCCGAATCACCGGAGATCCTAGCGCCGAACGGACGGCACCTCCGCGTTCAACACACGTACGGTCAACGTAACGTCTCCTCCTTCTTGATCCAGCAAGGGGGAAGGAGAGGTTGAGGAAGATGGCTCCAGCAGCAGCACGACGGCGTGGTGGTGATGGAGCTGCAGTACTCCGGCAGGGCTTCGCCAAGCTCTATGAAGGAGGAGGAGGTGTTGAAAAGGGAGAGGGAGGCGCCAGGGGCATGGGGTGCGGCTGCCCTCCCTCCCCCCTCTATATATAGGGAGCCTAGGGGGGGGCGGCCCTAGGAGATGCAATCTCCTAGGGGGGCGGCGGCCAAGGGGTGGGGGGCTTGCCCGCCCCCCCAAGCAAGGGGGCGCCCCCCTTTAGGGTTCCCCTACCCTAGGCGCATGGGCCCTAGGGGGAAGTGGCGCCCCAGCCCACTTTGGGCTGGATCCCTTCCCACTTCAGCCCATGGGGCCCTCCGGGATAGGTGGTCCCACCCGGTGGACCCCCGGGACCCTTCCGGTGGTTCCGGTACAATACCGGTGACCCCGAAACTTGTCTCGATGGCCGAAATAGCACTTTCTATATATAATTTTTTACCTCCGGACCATTCCAGAACTCCTCGTGACGTCCGGATCTCATCCGGGACTCTGAACAACTTTCGGGTTACTGCATATTCATATCTCTGCAACCCTAGCGTCATCGAACCTTAAGTGTGTAGACCCTACGGGTTCGGGAGACATGTAGACATGACCGAGATGGCTCTCCGGTCAATAACCAACAGCGGGATCTAGATACCCATGTTGGCTCCCACATGCTCCTCGATGATCTCATCGGATGAACCACGATGTCGAGGATTCAAGCAACCCCACATACAATTCCCTTTGTCAATCGGTACGTTACTTGCCCGAGATTCGATCGTCGGTATCCCAATACCTCGTTCAATCTCGTTACCGGCAAGTCACTTTACTCGTACCATAATGCATGATCCCGCGACCAGACACTTGGTCACTTTGAGCTCATTATGATGATGCATTACCGAGTGGGCCCAGAGATACCTCTCCGTCATACGGAGTGACAAATCCCAGTCTCGATTCGTGCCAACCCAACAGACACTTTCGAAGATACCTGTAATGTACCTTTATAGTCACCCAATTACGTTGTGACGTTTGGCACACCCAAAGCACTCCTACGGTATCCGGGAGTTAGACGATCTCATGGTCTAAGGAAAAGATACTTGACATTGGAAAAACTCTAGCAAACGAACTATACGATCTTTTGCTATGTTTAGGATTGGGTCTTGTCCATCACATCATTCTCCTAATGATGTGATCTCGTTATCAATGACATCCAATGTCCATAGTCAGGAAACCATGACTATCTGTTGATCAACGAGCTAGTCAACTAGAGGCTTACTAGAGACATGTTGATGTCTATTTATTCACACATGTATTACGATTTCCGGATAACACAATTATAGCATGAATAAAGACAATTATCATGAACAAGGAAATATAATAATAACGCTTTTATTATTGCCTCTAGGGCATATTTCCAACAGTCTCCCACTTGCACTAGAGTCAATAATCTCGTTACATTGTGATGAATCGAACATCCATGGAATTCTGGTGTTGATCATGTTTTGCTCTAGGGAGAGGTTTAGTCAACGGATCTGCTACATTCAGGTCCGTATGTACTTTACAAATATCTATGTCTCCATCTTGAACATTTTCACGAATGGAGTTGAAGCGACGCTTGATGTGCCTTGTCTTCTTGTGAAACCTGGGCTCCTTGGCAAGTGTAATAGCTCCAGTGTTGTCACAGAAGAGTTTGATTGGCCCCGACGCATTGGGTATGACTCCTAGGTCGGTGATGAACTCCTTCACCCATATTGCTTCATGTGCTGCCTCCGAGGCTGCCATGTACTCCACTTCACATGTAGATCCCGCCACGACGCTCTGCTTGCAACTGCACCAGCTTACTGCCCCATCATTCAAAATATACACGTATACGGTTTGTGACATAGAGTCATCCAGATCTGTGTCGAAGCTAGCATCGACGTAACCCTTTACGACGAGCTCTTCGTCACATCCATAAACGAGAAACATTTCCTTAGTCCTTTTCAGGTACTTTAGGATATTCTTGACTGCTGTCCAGTGTTCCTTGCCTGGATTACTTTGGTACCTACCTACCAAACTTACGGCAAGGTTTACATCAGGTCTGGTACACAGCATGGCATACATAATAGAACCTATGGCTGAGGCATAGGGGATGACGCTCATCTCTTCTATATCTTCTGCCGTGGTCGGACATTGAGCTGAGCTCAATTTCACACCTTGTAACACAGGCAAGAACCCCTTCTTAAACTGATCCATATTGAACTTCTTCAATATCTTATCAAGGTATATGCTTTGTGAAAGACCTATGAGGCATCTTGATCTATCTCTATAGATCTTGATGCCTAATATATAAGCAGCTTCTCCAAGGTCCTTCATTGAAAAACTCTTATTCAAGTAGGCCTTAATGCTGTCCAAGAGTTCTATATCATTTCCCATCAAAAGTATGTCATCTACATATAATATGAGAAATGCTACAGAGCTCCCACTCACTTTCTTGTAAACGCAGGCTTCTCCATAAGTCTGCGTAAACCCAAACGCTTTGATCATCTCATTAAAGCGGATGTTCCAACTCCGAGATGCTTGCACCAGCCCATAAATCGAGCGTTGGAGCTTGCACACCTTGTTAGCATTCTTAGGATCGACAAAACCTTCCGGCTGCATCATATACAATTCTTCCTTAAGAAAACCATTAAGGAATGCCGTTTTGACGTCCATTTGCCATATCTCATAATCATAGAATGCGGCAATTGCTAACATGATTCGGACAGACTTTAGCTTTGCTACCGGTGAGAAAGTCTCATCGTAGTCAACCCCTTGAACTTGTCGATAACCCTTAGCGACAAGCCGAGCTTTATAGATGGTCACATTACCATCCGTGTCTGTCTTCTTCTTAAAGATCCATTTATTTTCTATGGCTCGCCGCTCAACGGGCAAGTCAGTCAAAGTCCATACTTCGTTTTCATACATGGATCCTATCTCGGATTTCATGGCTTCTAGCCATTTGTCGGAATCCGGGCCCGCCATCGCTTCTTCATAGTTCGAAGGTTCACCGTTGTCTAACAACATGATTTCCAAGACAGGATTGCCGTACCACTCTGGTGCGGAACGTGTCCTTGTGGACCTACAAAGTTCAGTAGCAACTTGATCTGAAGTTTCATGATCGTCATCACTAACTTCCTCTCTAGTCGGTGCAGGCACCTCAGGAACATTTTCTTGAGTTGCGCCATTTTCCGGTTCAAGAGGTAATACTTCATCAAGTTCTACTTTCCTCCCACTTACTTCTTTCGAGAGAAACTCTTTCTCTAGAAAGGATCCATTCTTGGCAACAAAGATCTTGCCTTCGGATCTGAGGTAGAAGGTATACCCAATAGTTTCTTTAGGGTATCCTATGAAGACGCATTTTTTCGACTTGGGTTCAAGCTTTTCAGGTTGAAGTTTCTTGACATAAGCATCGCATCCCCAAACTTTTAGAAACGACAGCTTAGGTTTCTTCCCAAACCATAATTCATACGGTGTCGTCTCAACGGATTTCGACGGAGCCCTATTTAAAGTGAATGCGGCAGTCTCTAAAGCATAGCCCCAAAAAGATAGCGGTAAATCGGTAAGAGACATCATAGATCGCACCATATCTAATAGAGTGCGATTACGACGTTCGGACACACCATTACGCTGAGGTGTTCCAGGCGGCGTGAGTTGTGAAACTATTCCACATTTTCGTAAGTGTGTGCCAAATTCGTGACTCAAGTATTCTCCTCCACGATCTGATCGCAGGAACTTGATTTTCCTGTCACGTTGATTTTCAACCTCACTCTGAAATTCCTTGAACTTTTCAAAGGTCTCAGACTTGTGTTTCATTAAATAGATATACCCATACCTACTCAAGTCATCAGTGAGGGTGAGAACATAACGATAGCCACCGCGAGCCTCAACACTCTTTGGACCGCACACATCAGTATGTATGATTTCCAATAAGTTGGTTGCTCGCTCCATTGTTCCTGAGAACGGAGTCTTGGTCATTTTACCCATGAGGCATGGTTCGCACGTGTCAAATGATTTGTAATCAAGAGACTCTAAAAGTCCATCTGCATGGAGCTTCTTCATGCGTTTGACACCTATGTGACCAAGGCGGCAGTGCCACAAGTATGTGGGACTATCATTATCAACCTTACATCTTTTGGTACTCACACTATGAATATGTGTAGCATTATGCTCGAGATTCATTAAGAATAAACCATTCACCATCGGAGCATGACCATAAAACATATCTCTCATATAAATAGAACAACCATTATTCTCGGACTTAAATGAGTAGCCATCTCGTATTAAACGAGATCCTGATACAATGTTCAAGCTCAAACTTGGTACTAAATAACAATTATTGAGGTTCAAAACTAATCCCGTAGATAAATGTAGAGGTAGCGTGCCGACGGTGATCACATCGGCCTTGGAACCATTCCCGACGCGCATCGTCACCTCGTCCTTCGCCAGTCTCCGTTTATTCCGAAGCTCCTGCTTTGAGTTACAAATGTGAGCAACTGCACCGGTATCAAATACCCAAGAGCTACTATGAGTACTGGTAAGGTACACATCAATTACATGTATATCACATATACCTTTCGTGATGCCGGCCTTCTTGTCCGCTAAGTATTTGGGGCAGTTCCGCTTCTAGTGACCACTTCCCTTGCAATAAAAACACTCAGTCTCGGGCTTGGGTCCATTCTTTGGCTTCTTCCCGGCAGCTTGTTTGCCGGGCGCGGCAACTCCCTTGCCGTCCTTCTTGATGTTTTTCTTACCCTTGCCTTTCTTGAACTTAGTGGTTTTATTCACCATCAACACTTGATGTTCCTTTTTGACTTCTACCTCTGCTGATTTCAGCATTGCAAATACTTCAGGAATGGTCTTTTCCATCCCCTGCATATTGAAGTTCATTACAAAGCTCTTGTAGCTCGGTGGAAGCGACTGAAGGATTCTGTCAATGACCGCGTCATCCAGGAGATTAACTCCCAGCCGAGTCAAGCGGTTATGCAACCCAGACATAGTGAGTATGTGCTCACTGACAGAATTGTTTTCCTCCATCTTACAGCTGAAGAACTTGTCGGAGACTTGATATTTCTCGACCCGGGCATGAGCTTGGAAAACCATTTTCAGCTCTTCGAACATCTCATATGCTCCGTGTCTCTCAAAATGTTTTTGGAGCCTCGGCTCTAAGCTGTAAAGCATGCCGCACTGGACGAGGGAGTAGTCATCGGTACGTGCCTGCCAAGCGTTCATAACGTCTTGTTCTGCAGGGAGAACAGGTGCGTCACCTAGCGGTGCTTGTAGGACATAATCTTTCTTGGCAGCTATGAGGATGATCCTCAGGTTCCGGACTCAGTCCGTGTAGTTGCTGCCATCGTCTTTCAGCTTGGTTTTCTCTAGGAACGCGTTGAAGTTGAGGACTATGTTGGCCATTTGATCTACAAGACATATTGTAAATATTTTAGACTAAGTTCATGATAATTAAGTTCATCTAATCAAATTATTCAATGAACTCCCACTTACACATCCCTCCAGTCATCTAAGTATAACATGATCCGAGTTAACTAGGCCGTGTCCGATCATCACGTGAGACGGACTAGTCAACATCGGTGAACATCTTCATGTTGATCGTATCTTCTATACGACTCATGCTCGACCTTTCGGTCTTCTGTGTTCCGAGGCCATGTCTGTACATGCTAGGCTCGTCAAGTCAACCTAAGCGTTTGCATGTGTAAATCTGTCTTACATCCGTTGTATGTGAACGCTAGAATCTATCACACCCGATCATCACGTGGTGCTTCGAAACAACGAACTGTCGCAACGGTGCACAGTTAGGGGGAACACTTTCTTGAAATTATTATGAGGGATCATCTTATTTACTACCGTCGTTCTAAGTAAACAAGATGCAAAAACATGATAAACATCACATGCAATCAAATAATAATAGTGACATGATATGGCCAATATCACATAGCTCCTTTGATCTCCATCTTGGGGCTCCATGATCATCTTGTCACCGGCATGACACCATGATCTCCATCATTATGATCTCCATCATCGTGTCTCCATGAAGTTGCTCGCCAACTATTACTTCTACTACTATGGCTAACGCGTTTAGCAATAAAGTAGAGTAATTTACATGGCGTTTCTCAATGACACGCAGGTCATACAAAAAATAAAGACAACTCCTATGGCTCCTGCCGGTTCTCATACTCATCGACATGCAAGTCGTGATTCCTATTACAATGACATGAACATATCATACATCACATATATATCATTCATCATTCATCACAACTTTGGCCATATCACATCACAAAACACTTGCTGCAAAAACAAGTTAGACGTCATCTAATTGTTGTTGCAAGTTTTACGTGGCTGCAATAGGGTTATAGCAAGAACGTTTTCTTACCTACGTGAAAGCCACAACATGATTTTTCAACTTCTATTTACCCTTCATAAGGACCCTTTTCATCGAATCCGCTCCAACTAAAGTGGGAGAGACAAACACCCGCCAGCCACCTTATGCAACTAGTGCATGTTAGTCGGTGGAACTGGTCTCACATAAGCGTACGTGTAAGGTTGGTCCGGGCCGCTTCATCCCACAATACCGTTGAAGCAAAATAAGACTAGTAGCGGCAAGAAAGTTGACAACATCTACGTCCACAACAAATTGTGTTCTACTCGTGCAAAGAGAACTACGCATAGACCTAGCTCATGATACCACTGTTGGGGAACGTTGCAGAAAACAAAATTTTCCTACGGTTTCACCAAGATCCATCTATGAGTTCATCTAGCAACGAGTGATTGGATGCATCTACGTACCTTGTAGATCGCGAGCGGAAGCGTTCAAAGAACGGGGATGAGGGAGTCGTACTCGACGTGATCCGAATCACCGAAGATCCTAGCGCCGCACGGACGGCACCTCCGCGTTCAACACACGTACGGTCAGTGTAACGTCTCCTCCTTCTTGATCCAGCAAGGGGGAAGGAGAGGTTGAGGAAGATGGCTCCAGCAGCAGCACGACGGCGTGGTGGTGATGGAGCTGCAGTACTTCGGCAGGGCTTCGCCAAGCTCTATGGAGGAGGAGGAGGTGTTGGAAAGGGAGAGGGAGGCGCCAGGGGCATGGGGTGCGGCTGCCCTCCCTCCCCCCTCTATATATAGGGAGCCTAGGGGGGCGCCGGCCCTAGGAGATGCAATCTCCTAGGGGGGCAGCGGCCAAGGCCCAAGCAAGGGGGCGCCCCCCCTTTAGGGTTTCCCCTACCCTAGGCGCATGGGCCCTAGGGGGAAGTGGCGCCCCAGACCACTTCGGGCTAGATCCCTTCCCACTTCAGCCCATGGGGCCCTCCGGGATAGGTGGCCCCACCCGGTGGACCCCTGGGACCCTTCCCGTGGTCCCGGTACAATACCGGTGACCCCGAAACTTGTCCCGATGGCCGAAATAGCACTTCCTATATATAATTTTTTACCTCCGGACCATTCCGGAACTCCTCGTGACGTCCGAGATCTTATCCGGGACTCCGAACAACTTTCGGGTTACTGCATATTCATATCTCTACAACCCTAGCGTCACCGAACCTTAAGTGTGTAGACCCTACGGGTTCGGGAGACATGTAGACATGACCGAGATGGCTCTCCGGTCAATAACCAATAGCGGGATCTGGATACCCATGTTGGCTCCCACATGCTCCTCGATGATCTTATCGGATGAACCACGATGTCGAGGATTCAAGCAACCTCGTATACAATTCCCTTTGTCAATCGGTGTGTTACTTGCCCGAGATTCGATGGTCGGTATCCCAATACCTCGTTCAATCTCGTTACCGGCAAGTCACTTTACTCGTACCATAATGCATGATCCCGCGACCAGACACTTGGTCACTTTGAGCTCATTATGATGATGCATTACCGAGTGGGCCCAGAGATACCTCTCCGTCATACGGAGTGACAAATCCCAGTTTCGATTCGTGCCAACCCAACAGACACTTTCGGAGATACCTGTAATGTAACTTTATAGTCACCCAGTTACGTTGTGACGTTTGTCACACCCAAAGCACTACTATGGTATCCGTGAGTTACACGATCTCATGGTCTAAGGAAAAGATACTTGACATTGGAAAAACTCTAGCAAACGAACTATACGATCTTGTGCTATGTTTAGGATTGGGTCTTGTCCATCACATCATTCTCCTAATGATGTGATCTTGTTATCAATGACATCCAATGTCCATAGTCAGGAAACCGTGACTATCTGTTGATCAACGAGCTAGTCAACTAGAGGCTTACTAGGGACATGTTGGTGTCTATTTATTCACACATGTATTACGATTTCCGGATAACACAATTATAGCATGAATAAAGACAATTGTCATGAACTAGGAAATATAATAATAACGCTTTTATTATTGCCTCTAGGGCATATTTCCAACAAATTGGTGGGTCAAATAAGGTTGGGTTCAACATGACAAATGATCAGGGAAATTATTGAACAATGCGAACATTTTAGTTTTAAAGTTTGAAAACCTTTACCATTTTGAGTTTATTTTAAATTTGAATTTTGAACCGGTTTTTGAACTAACAAGAGATCAGCAACAGTAATCGTGGTGACGTGGCATCATTAGAAGAGAATTATTGTGGCTTAATTATCCGGGCGTCACATAGAACCTCAAAGAGTGCCCCAAAGTTTCTACCGGAGAATCATGACGAAAACATGTGCCAACCCCTATGCATAGGTTCATGGGCGGAACCCGCAAGTTGATCACCGAAACATACATCAAGTGAATCACGTGATATCTCATTGTCACCACAAATATGCACGGCAAGACATACATCAAGTGTTCTCAAATCTTTAAAGACTCAATCCGATAAGATAACTTCAGAAGGGAAACTCAATCCATTACAAGAGAGTAGAGGGGGGAAGAAACATCATATGATCCAAATATAATAGCAAAGCTCGCGATATATCAAGACCGTATCACCTCAAGAGCATGAGAGAGAAATCAAACACATAGCTACTGGTACATAACCTCAGCCCCGAGGGAGAACTACTCCCTCCTCGTCATGGAGAGCACCGGGATGATGAAGATGGCCACCGGAAAGGGATTGCCCCCGCCGGCAGGGTGCCAGAACGGGTCTAAATTGGCTTTCAGTGGCTACGGAGGCTTCTGGCGGCGGAACTCCCGATCTATTGTGCTCCCCGATCGTTTTAGGGTATATGGAGATATATAGGTGGAAGAAGTACGTCAGGGGAGCCACGAGGGGCCCACGAGGGTGGAGGGCGCGCCCAGGGGGTGGGCACGCCCCCCTACCTCGTGGCTTCCTCAAAGCTTCCTTGACGTGGACTCCAAGTCTCCCGGGTTGCTTTCCTTCCAACAATAAGTTCCGTGAAGTTTCAGGTCAATTGGACACCGTTTGATTTTCCTTTTCTGCGATACTCTAAAACAAGGAAAAAACAGAAACTGCCACTGGGCTCTAGGTTAATAGGTTAGTCCCAAAAATAATATAAAAGTGCATAATAAATCCCATAAACATCCAAAACAGAAGATAATATACATGGAGCAATCAAAAGTTATAGATACGTTGGAGACGTATCAGCATCCCCAAGCTTAATTCCTGCTCGTCCTCGAGTAGGTAAATGATAAAAACAAAATTTTTGATGCGGAGTGCTACTTGGCATAATTTCAATGTAATTCTTCTTAATTGTGGCATGAATATTCAGATCCGAAAGATTCAAGATAAAAGTTCATATTGACATAAAAATAATAATAATTCAAGCATACTAACTAAGCAATTATGTCCTCTCGAAATAACATGGTCAAAGAAAGTTCATCCCTACAAAATCATATAGTTTAGTCATGCTCCATTTTCGTCACACAAGAATGCTCTCATCATGCACAACCCTGTTGACAAGCCAAGCAAGTGTTTCATACTTTAGTGATCTCAAACTCATAAACCTTCACGCAATACATGAGCGCGAGCCATGGACATAGCACTATGGGTGGAATAGAATATGATGATGGGGGTTATGTGGAGAAGACAAAAAGGAGAAAGTCTCACATCAATGAGGCTAATCAATGGGCTATGGAGATGCCCATCGATTGATGTTAATGCAAGGAGTAGGGATTGCCATGCAACGGATGCACTAGAGCTATAAATGTATGAAAGCTCAACAAAAGAAACTAAGTGGGTGTGCATCCAACTTGCTTGCTCACGAAGACCTAGGGCACTTGAGGAGGCCCGTTGTTGGAATATACAAGCCAAGTTCTATAATGTAAAATTCCCACTAGTATATGAAAGTGACAAAACAAGAGACTCTCTATCATGAAGATTATGGTGCTACTTTGAAGCACAAGTGTGGCAAAGGATAGTAGCATTGTCCCTTCTCTCTTTTTCTCTCATTTATTTTTTTATTTTTTTATTTGGGCATTTTCTTTTTTTATGGCCTCTTTTCTCTTTTTTTATTTGGGCTTCTTTGGCCTCTTTTATTTATTTATTTTCGTCCGGAGTCTCACCCCGACTTGTGGGGGAATCATAGTCGCCATCATCCTTTCCTCACTAGGACAATGCTCTAATAATGATGATCATCACACTTTTATTTACTTACAACTCAAGAATTACAACTCGATACTTAGAATAAGATATGACTCTATATGAATACCTCCGGCGGTGTACCGGAATGTGCAATGATGCATGAGTGACATGTATGAAAGAATTATGAACGGTGGCTTTGCCACAAATACAATGTCAACTGCATGATCATGCGAAGCAATATGACAATGATGGAGCGTGTCATAATAAACGGAACGGTGGAAGGTTGCATGGCAATATATCTCGGAATGGCTATGGAAATGCCATAATAGGTAGGTATGGTGGCTGTTTTGAGGAAGGTATACGGTGGGTTTATGGTACCGGCAAAAGTTGCGCGGTACTAGAGAGGCTACCAATGGTGGAAGGGTGAGAGTGTGTATAATTCATGGACTCAACATTAGTCATAAAGAACTCACATACTTATTGCAAAAATCTATTAGTTATCAAAACAAAGTACTACGTGCATGCTCCTAGGGGGATAGATTGGTAGGAAAAGACCATCGCTCGTCCCCGACCGCCACTCATAAGGAAGACAATCAATAAATAAATCATGCTCCGACTTAATCGCATAACGGTTCACCATACGTGCATGCTACGGGAATCACAAACTTCAACACCAGTATTTCTCAAATTCACAACTACTCAACTAGCATGATTCTAATATCATCATCTTCATATCTCAAAACAATCATCAACTACCAAACTTCTCATAGTATTCAATGCACTTTATATGAAAGTTTTTATTATATCCCTCTTGGATGCCCATCATATTACGAATAAATTCATAACCAAAGCAAATTACCATGTTGTTCTAAATACTCTCAAAATGATATAAGTGACGCATGAGAGTTCATCTATTTCTATAAAATAAAACCACCACCGTGCTCTAAAAAGATATAAGTGAAGCACTAGAGCAACAACAAACTACTTCAAAAGATATAAGTGAAGATTAATGAGTAGTCGAATAATTATGCAACTATATGAAGACTCTCTAACATTTAAGAATTTAAGATCTTGGTATTTTATTTAAGCAGCAAGCAAAACTAAATAAAATAAAATGACGCTCCAACCAAAATCATGTGGTAAATAAAAATATAGCTCCAAGTAAAGTTACCAATGAACGAAGACGAAAGAGGGGATGTGTAACGCCCCGAGACCGATGTGCCAGGTGTCGTTCTGTTATTCGTGGTCGTTGCCGTGTCTTTTGCTTGCGTGTTGCATCTTGTCATGTCATCATGTGCATTGCATCATCATGTTTTCAAAACTTGCATCCGTCCGGGTCTCCTCGTTCTCTCCGTTGTCCGTTCTGAGCCCAAACACCTTGCACGCGCCCGCGGCATGTCCAAAATATTATTTTATAAGTGGCCGGAAAATGTTCTCGGATTGAGTTGAAATTTGGTGTGCGGTCTTATTATAGTGTAGACAGACCGCCTGTCAAATTTCATCGCGTTCGGAGTTCGTTTGATAGTCCAACCGTTAAACTATAGCGCCAGTATAGCCGGTCTTTTCGTCGGACGTTTTCGGTCTTCGGAAACTGTTGTCGGGCTGCAATTCTCTCCTCTCCTCTCAGTCCATGGCCATCTACACAGCCCACTAGACTCAACCTACCCCTTCTTGCGTCCGGAGCCATCCGATGGTGATCGCATGGTCCAAAAACCCCTCCTAACCCCTCAAACCCTAACCCTGTCTATAAAAGGAAGCTTCCCCTTCCATTTTTGGCAGCAGACAACTCCCTCCTCAAAATCAGCGCGCCGCCAGCCTCCTCCCACCTCCACCTTGCATTCCGCGCCGGCCTAACCCGCCGCTGCCACTTGGCGCTGCCCCAGCGGGCGAGCCGCCACCTGAACCCGCCGTCGCCGCCGCCTAGGCCAGTGGCAGCATGCCACGTGCCCCTGCCAGCGCCTCCCTCCTCCCACCTCGCGCCGGCCCGCCCGACCCAGATCGGGGCCCGCTTGAGCCCATCTGGGCCTGGACGAGCCGCATCGCTGCCCGCAACCGCAGAGCCTCGCTGCCCTCGAGCTCCTTCGCCACCAACCCTCGCGTGACGCCTCCCACCGTTGTTCGCTGCTCCGACGGGTCACCGGAGTCCGCCGTCGCCGGCGAACAGTCAGGTCGCGCTGCTGTTCTCCACCTCCTTCTCCCTGCCTTTCTTTCCTCTCTCTCTCTCGTCATGCCTCACCGCCATGAGTGCAGCTGCAGGAGCTTCGCCACCACCAATCTGGTAGGAGTCGCCATCCTCGTCCTGGAGTCGGCTGGAGCTCGCCCGTCGGCCCCGGATCCGACCTCCGGCGCCGTTCCCGTGCCCCTCGCCTCGCCGGTTCCCGAAGGCAGCGCCGCCCTGCCTTCCCTCGATCCCCTCTGGATCGAGGAGGAGGACGACGACAGACACGCCGACCGCGTGGGCCGCATCCAGCGCCGAGCCGGCCCACCGCTCCTCCAACCTGGGCTGAAGCCCACTGGGTGAGCAGCACCCCTCCAGCCCCCTATACACTGTCGGGCCAGGAAGATTCGGCCCATGTCACATTTTTTTCCCGCGGAGTGATTTACCTATTTATCCAGGAATTTACAGATTGCAGAAAACCCCCTATACTTCATGCATTTAATAACTTAATAATCGTGCAACGGATTAAAATGATTTATATATGAAATATGCTTAGTTTTTCATCTACTTTCATAATATGTCACTTTCATCTATGTTTAAAATATTTAAAATGTTGTTTGCATTAAATTTTCTCTATGCCATGCTAAAATGGTTTAATTCATAACTAAATAACCGTAGCTCCGATTTAAATAATCGTTATATGTAAATGGGGTAGAATTTTGCCTAGTTTAACGTGGTGGCCTCACTTTGCATGTTTAATAACTCTAAAATTATGTTTAGGGCAGAACAGTACCAAACCTAACTTTTGCATATGAGGATTTTCCGGAATTGTTGTTCGTTGCTTCCGGCCTTATTTAACCTTGACTAGATAGGTAGTTTTCATTTGCTTCACCCTCTTGCCATGCTTAACAACATTTAATATTGTTGGGTACATAACCGAGAGAGAAATAAATAATTGACGTGGTGTTTCGTCAATATGCAACTCGTTGCATATTGAGCTCCACTTAATTTGTAGGATTGCTTGTGCATTTTGCCATGCCATGCCTCTTTAAACCGGACATGCATCATACTTGTTTGCGCATCATGCCATGTTCATGTCGTGGTTGTTTACTATGTTGTGTGCTTCTTTTCCGGTGATTGCTTCCTCGGGTTGATTCCGGTAACGTCGAGTTTGTGAGGACCCGTTCGTCTACGTCCGTTTGTCTTCTTCATGGACTCGTTCTTCTTCCTTGCGGGATTTCAGGCAAGATGATCATACCCTCGAAATCACTACTATCTTTGCTTTGCTAGTTTGCTCGCTCTTTTGCTATGCCATTGCTACGATGCCTACCACTTGCTTGTCAGCCTCCCAAATTGCCATGTTCAGCCTCTAACCCACCATTGTCCTAGCAAACCGTTGATTGGCTATGTTACCGCTTTGCTCAGCCCCTCTTATAGCGTTGTTAGTTGCAGGTGAAGATTGAAGTTTGTTCCCTGTTGGAACATGGAGATGTTGTTCCTTGTTGGAACATTTATTTACTTGTTGGGATATCACTATATATCGTATTTAATTAATGCATCCATATACTTGGTAAAGGGTGGAAGGCTCGGCCTTATGCCTGGTGTTTTGTTCCACTCTTGCCGCCCTAGTTTCCGTCATATCGGTGTTATGTTCCCGGATTTTGCGTCCCTTACGCGGTTGGGCTATAATGGGAACCCCTTGACAGTTCGCCTTTAGTAAAGCTTCTCCAACAATGCCCAACATTGGTTTTACCATTTGCCACCTAGCCTTTTCTTTCCCTTGGGTTCTGCAGACTCAAGGGTCATCATTATTTTAACCCCCCGGGCCAGTGCTCCTCTGAGTGTTGGTCCGAAACGTCAGCCGCTGGTGGCTACCAGGGGCAACTCTGGGCTGGCCTACCGGAAGTTTGGACAATCTGAGTGTGCCCTGAGAAAGAGATATGTGCAGCTCCTATCGGGATTTGTCGGCACATTCGGGCGGTGTTGCTGGTTTAGTTTTACCCTGTCGAAATGTCTTGTTGTACTGGGATACCGAGTCTGATTGGAATGTCTCGGGTGGAGGTCTATTCCTTCGTTGACCGTGAGAGCTTGTTATGGGCTAAGTTGGGACACCCCTGCAGGGATTTGAACTTTCGAAAGCCGTGCCCACGGTTATGGGCAGATGGGAATTTGTTAACGTCCGGTTGTAGAAAACCTGAAGTTGACCTTAATTAAAATGAATCAACCGCGTGTGTAACCGTGATGGTCTCTTTCCGGCGGAGTCCAGGAAGTGAACACGGTTGTTGGAGTTATGCTTGATGTAGGTAGTCCAGGATCACTTCTTGGTCATACTTTTATCGACCGTGCTTTGCCTTCTCTTCTCGCTCTCATTTGCGTATGTTAGCCACCATATATGCTAGTCGCTTGCTGCAGCTCCACCTCATACCTTTACCTTACCCATAAGCTTAAATAGTCTTGATCGCGAGGGTGCGAGATTGCTGAGTCCCTATGGCTCACAGATTACTTCCAAAACCAGCTTGCAGGTGCCGATGAGTTCGTGCAGATGACGCAACCAAGCTCAGGAGGAGCTCGATGAAGATCTTGTCCTTTGTGTTGTTTCGTTCTAGTTGATCAGTAGTGGAGCCCAGTTGGGGTCGATCGGGGACCTTTGTCGCATTTAGGGTTCTTCTTTTATTTTGGTTCCGTAGTCGGACCATGAGTGTATTTGGTTGATGTAATGCTTTATTCATGTAATTGTGTGAAGTGGCGATTGTAAGCCAACTATGTAATTTTCCCCACTATTATATTACATGGGTTGTGTGAAGATTACCTCACTTGCGACATTGCCTTCAATGCGATTATGCCTCTAAGTCGTGCCTCGACACGTGGGAGATATAGTCGCATCGAGGGTGTTACAAGTTGGTTATCAGAGCCTTCCCCGACCTTAGGAGCCCCCATTGCTTGATCGTTTTTAGCGGCCGAGTTGTGTCTAGAAAAATGTTTTGAGTCATTTAGGAATTATATATCGGAGAGTTTAGGAATTCTTTTTACTTCCCAGTCTCCTCATCGCTCTGGTAAGGCATCCTGACGTAGAGTTTTGACTCTTCTCTTCCCAAATTTCACTAATTGTTTTTTAGGATCACGCGAGTATCTTAGATTTGTTCCGATGACTTATGATGAGAATACTGTCTTGGTGCCTCCTGTCAGGGGTTTAGTGGAAGTGTCCCGGGGAGTTGAGCTCTGAGGTGTTGTCATCATAATTTTATCGTTGCAATTCTGGTATACTTGAGATATGTTCGCGACATCGAAAATCTCCTTTATGCAGTTCGTTGGTGAGATAACCTCGACGCCACCCAGTACTGGCGTGGGAGTTCGGGAGTATCGCCATAACTTGTATAACGGTTGCTTTTCGAAGGTTGAGGTAGATGGTTTCCGAAGGTTTCTTGGTTATGTGTTGAAGGATGGATACAGCTGGATGTAGGTATTGCTAGTTTGGGTGAGATATTGTGCTTCCCCTGTATCCCCAACACCTGATTGCATAACCGGAAAGTTTCGGGAGTTTCATAGGTGGGAATTCAAGTAGCGCTTAGGATATCTTTTCCAATAGATGTATGATGCGAAATTGGGGTTCGACCTCTAGTGGTTCGCCTATTCACGGTCGATTTTACAGTGGTCTCGTTGTGTCTTAAAGAGTCCTTGGCTATGCTGACTCGGGGACGCTTCGTATGTCATGTGCACTGCCTTGTACATGATGGTGCTGTACGATCGAGCCTGTGTAGGTCCCACCACGAAAACTTCGGACGAAATCTCAGTCATATGTTTGTTCCGGCTTATTCCGCAAGCCCATCCTTTGTTTTGTTTTGAGTTGTGGTATTCGAGTTGCTTCAAAGTCAAATGTTGATTCCATACCTTTTCCTAAATGGTGTTCTCATACTCTGATGTGAATACCAATCCTTCTTGATCATCAAGATTGTTTTTGTTAATTCGTTTCATCCGGTGTGTCTCTCCTCAAGTGGATCCATTCTTTTCAACATCCGCAAGATTCAATCTCAGTTTTTCTCAACGGTGTTTGTTTCATCCGTCTCCAAGTTGTCTTTGTTTTTCCCACCCTCCCTCCCTTTGTTTTTCTTCAAGGAATCCGATGTCTTATTCAAGTATACATTGTATTGATGGAAGTCTCTTCATTCTTTTTCCTTCATGTTTTACCAGATGTTTCTCATGAAGATGCTCTACTCGTTCTTCTTTCTCCATTCTTTTCTTCTCCGGTGGAACCAATTCAAGTTTTCGGCGTTTGATCATATCCTTTTCCTCGTTTCAATGCTTTCTTATGCAGGTGCAATTCTTAATCTTTCACTTCTCGCTATTCATTTGTTCCGGAGTGCTCAAGATATCTCGAAGATTCGTGTTTTCCTCTATGCATTCGTTCTAGATCTTTCGAGGTTGTTATCTCATTCAAGGCATTTAAATTCAACCGGTGAAATCTCTCTTTTAATCATTCTAACGATGTTTTCTTTTGAGTGGGCCCTAACCCACAGGTCTTTTTCCAGGATCTTACCTAACTCTTCCAATTTTTCCCGGAGGTACCCTCAAATTCATCTTAAAGTTGACGTAAGAATGATTTATCATCAGTCACATGTATTTCTCCAAGATCTCTCAAATTCTTTTCATCATTGGCTCAATCTCTTCGCTTTTGATTATTCCGGAGTGCCTCGATAATTCTTGGTGGTGTTTCTCGTCGTCATTTGAAGACCGAAGAAGATTTTACCTCCATATCTTGCTCCATTCTCTTCAAGATCCGTGATTATAGCTTGTTGCCATCCTCTCTTAATTATTTGCGATTGTGAGATATTCTTTTCAACCATCCGGAGTAATTCAGGAGACTTTTCCAGTTTGTTCATCCGGAGAGCATCATTTAAGAAGACTTATTCATTCCAGCTTTCAGCTCTCATACTCTAAATCATACCGGTGCAGCGTTCAAGTGATCTCTAATCGGTCCATGATATTTATATTAAACTCCATCTAAATTCCCTCAAGTATCTTCTTTTGTTCTCTAATCCTTCCTGGTGTTTCTTTATATTATCTTCATTCATTTTCATTTCTTACGGTGGTTCGTTCAATATTTCTCTTCCTTTCTTATCATATCAATTTTATTCGTTGTTTCAACCCTTCTGGTGGTTCGTTCAATACCTTCCCAAGTCTGATGTTATATCTCTCTTAATCTTTTCTACAAGAATAAGTAATATGCCAAATCCGTTGATTGTCATCAATTTAAATTGGTGAAGGATAAGCATAATGTAATTCTTATTCTTGTTTCATCGACTTGATTTAATTCCTGTTTTCAGGAGTGGCTCATCATACTTATTCTTGGTTTCAAGTACTCATCTTTCTTTCCCGGAGTTTCAAGTTCTCCCAATTATATCGTCGTGAAGATCCATCAAATCGTTGCAAGGCTTCACTTTGTGTTTTCAATTTCCCTTTCTTTCGTCATCCTTTTTGTTTACCGGAGTACTTCATCAAGGTTCTACATGATGCTTCATCGAGGATTTAATTCCTTCTCGAAGTGTTCATTGGGATTCTTTTCAAAGGAGCTCAAGCTTTCTTCATCTTGCAATCCGGAGTGCAATTCTTTCTACCATATTACCGGAGATGGTATTGTGTCATTCTTGATAATTTGAGTTCATGTTTTCATGATTCACATGCTGTCAAGATTGGGATATTCTAAATCCATCAACCTATTCGTTGGTATTGTCTTGGGTTATATTTCACCTAAAGCCTTCCCTATGGATGGTTGTTATTATGGTGCTTACATATGATCCAAGTTTTTCATTTATCCTCCCGGTGAAATACTTTCTCATCTCCTTGTTCTTATCAATCCAATTCTTTTCCCGTCAATGGCGGGTTTTTCATCTCTTAATTTGAGAGGTATTCCATAAGACCATATCAAGCCTATTATTTTCGTTGTTGGTTTTCCAACAATTCCGTTCGACCCTTGTCCTAAAGATGCCTTTTCAAGCTCTTTTGTCTCAATTATCCTTATCCTATTCTTTCTCCCGGAGGTCTACTGATATTGCTCTTTTCAACCCATCATCTTGTTTTGTCAAGTTCAATCCCTTCCATTTACAGGCGGAGTGCTGTCCAAATTATATCACTCTTATTCCTTCCCTATCTTGCTTAACCGGAGTATTGTGCCCCTTTGTTCAGTTCTTGTCGCCTTATCAAGTCTTGCACCCCTTTCTTAACCGGAGTGTCGTGTTTTCATTTGAGCTCTCCCATCTTATCAAATTTTGACTCCCTTCTCAACCGGAGTGCGGTCTGAGATCTTTCTTACCCCTTGTTCCATTCATTCAATAGTTCCGGTGGCAGTGTGTTGTGATTTCATCAAGTATCTTCTCATCTTATCAAGACCTTATTCAATTCTTTTTCATTTCAACCGGAGTGCTGCCCGAATTTGGTCTTCCTTGATCCCCTTCTTTAACAGAGTGTTTTTCACTTCGTCCATCTTCATTGTATTTCCTTTTCTCGAATTTGTTCAACCTCGCAAGGTTCTTTGGTTTCACTCGTTTGTCAAAGAAGCAACATAGTTTTACCTCTTCTCTTTCTCTTTCGTTGTTTCCCCGGTGCCATTCTAGATCTCGGGACGAGATCCTCTCGTAGTGGTGGAGTGTTGTAACGCCCTGAGACCGATGTGCCAGGTGTCGTTCTGTTATTCGTTGTCGTTGCCGTGTCTTTTGCTTGCGTGTTGCATCTTGTCATGTCATCATGTGCATTGCATCATCATGTTTTCAAAACTTGCATCCGTCCGGGTCTCCTCGTTCTCTCTGTTGTCCGTTCTGAGCCCAAACACCTTGCACGCGCCCGCGGCATGTCCGAAATATTATTTTATAAGTGGCCGGAAAATGTTCTCGGATTGAGTTGAAATTTGGTGTGCGGTCTTATTATAGTGTAGACAGACCGCCTGTCAAATTTCATCGCGTTCGGAGTTCGTTTGATAGTCCAACCGTTAAACTATAGCGGCAGTATAGCCGGTCTTTTCGTCGGACGTTTTCGGTCTTCGGAAACTGTTGTCGGGCTGCAATTCTCTCCTCTCCTCTCAGTCCATGGCCCTCTACACAGCCCACTAGACTCAACCTACCCCTTCTTGCGTCCGGAGCCGTCCGATGGTGATCGCATGGTCCAAAAACCCCTCCTAACCCCTCAAACCCTAACCCTGTCTATAAAAGGAAGCTTCCCCTTCCATTTTTGGCAGCAGACAACTCCCTCCTCAAAATCAGCGCGCCGCCAGCCTCCTCCCACCTCCACCTTGCATTCCGCGCCGGCCTAACCCGCGGCTGCCACTTGGCGCTGCCCCAGCGGGCGAGCCGCCACCTGAACCCGCCGTCGCCGCCGCCTAGGCCAGTGGCAGCATGCCACGTGCCCCTGCCAGCGCCTCCCTCCTCCCACCTCGCGCCGGCCCGCCCGACACAGATCGGGGCCCGCTTGAGCCCATGTGAGCCCGGACGAGCCGCATCGCTGCCCGCAACCGCACAGCCTCGCTGCCCTCGAGCTCCTTCGCCACCAACCCTCGCGTGACGCCTCCCACCGTTGTTCACTGCTCCGATGGGTCACCGGAGTCCGCCGTCGCCGGCGACCAGTGAGGTCGCGCTGCTGTTCTCCACCTCCTTCTCCCTGCCTTTCTTTCCTCTCTCTCTCTCGTCATGCCTCACCGCCATGAGTGCAGCTGCAGGAGCTTCGCCACCACCAATCTGGTAGGAGTCGCCATCCTCGTCCTGGAGTCGGCTGGAGCTCGCCCGTCGGCCCCGGATCCGACCTCCGGCGCCGTTCCCGTGCCCCTCGCCTCACCGGTTCCCGAAGGCAGCACCGCCCTGCCTTCCCTCGATCCCCTCTGGATCGAGGAGGAGGACGACGACAGACACGCCGGCCGCGTGGGCCGCATCCAGCGCCGAGCCGGCCCACTGCTCCTCCAACCTGGGCTGAAGCCCACTGGGTGAGCAGCACCCCTCCAGCCCCCTGTACACTGTCGAGCCAGGAAGATTCGGCCCATGTCACATTTTTTTCCCGCGGAGTGATTTACCTATTTATCCAGGAATTTACAGATTGCAGAAAACCCCCTATACTTCATGCATTTAATAACTTCGTGCACCGGATTAAAATGATTTATATATGAAATATGCTTAGTTTTTCATCTACTTTCATAATATGTCACTTTCATCTATGTTTAAAATATTTAAAATGTTGTTTGCATTAAATTTGCTCTATGCTATGCTAAAATGGTTTAATTCATAACTAAATAACTGTAGCTCCGATTTAAATAATCTTTATATGTAAATGGGGTAGAATTTTGCCTAGTTTAACGTGGTGGCCTCACTTTGCATGTTTAATAACTCTAAAATTATGTTTAGGGCAGAACAGTACCAAACCTAACTTTTGCATATGAGGATTTTCCGGAATTGTTGTTCGTTGCTTACGGCCTCATTTAACCTTGACTAGATAGGTAGTTTTCATTTGCTTCACCCTCTTGCCATGCTTAACAACATTTAATATTTTTGGGTACATAACCGAGAGAGAAATAAATAATTGACGTGGTGTTTCGTCAATATGCAACTCGTTGCATATTGAGCTCCACTTAATTTGTAGGATTGCTTGTGCATTTTGCCATGCCATGCCTCTTTAAACCGGACATGCATCATACTTGTTTGCGCATCATGCCATGTTCATGTCGTGGTTGTTTACTATGTTGTGTGCTTCTTTTTCGGTGATTGCTTCCTCGGGTTGATTCCGGTAACGTCGAGTTTGTGAGGACCCGTTCGTCTACGTCCGTTTGTCTTCTTCATGGACTCGTTCTTCTTCCTTGCGGGATTTCAGGCAAGATGATCATACCCTCGAAATCACTACTATCTTTGCTTTGCTAGTTTGCTCGCTCTTTTGCTATGCCATTGCTACGATGCCTACCACTTGCTTGTCAGCCTCCCAAATTGCCATGTTCAGCCTCTAACCCACCATTGTCCTAGCAAACCGTTGATTGGCTATGTTACCGCTTTGCTCAGCCCCTCTTATAGCGTTGTTAGTTGCAGGTGAAGATTGAAGTTTGTTCCTTGTTGGAACATGGAGATGTTGTTCCTTGTTGGAACATTTATTTACTTGCTGGGATATCACTATATATCGTATTTAATTAATGCATCTATATACTTGGTAAAGGGTGGAAGGCTCGGCCTTATGCCTGGTGTTTTGTTCCACTCTTGCCGCCCTAGTTTCCGTCATATCGGTGTTATGTTCCCGGATTTTGCGTCCCTTACGCGGTTGGGCTATAATGGGAACCCCTTGACAGTTCGCCTTTAGTAAAGCTTCTCCAACAATGCCCAACATTGGTTTTATCATTTGCCACCTAGCCTTTTCTTTCCCTTGGGTTCTGCAGACTCAAGGGTCATCATTATTTTAACCCCCCGGGCCAGTGCTCCTCTGAGTGTTGGTCCGAAACGTCAGCCGCCGGTGGCTACCAGGGGCAACTCTGGGCTGGCCTACCGGAAGTTTGGACAATCTGAGTGTGCCCTGAGAAAGAGATATGTGCAGCTCCTATCGGGATTTGTCGGCACATTCGGGCGGTGTTGCTGGTTTAGTTTTACCCTGTCGAAATGTCTTGTTGTACTGGGATACCGAGTCTGATCGGAATGTCTCGGGTGGAGGTCTATTCCTTCGTTGACCGTGAGAGCTTGTTATGGGCTAAGTTGGGACACCCCTGCAGGGATTTGAACTTTCGAAAGCCGTGCCCGCGGTTATGGGCAGATGGGAATTTGTTAACGTCTGGTTGTAGAAAACCTGAAGTTGACCTTAATTAAAATGAATCAACCGCGTGTGTAACCGTGATGGTCTCTTTCCGGCGGAGTCCGGGAAGTGAACACGGTTGTTGGAGTTATGCTTGACGTAGGTAGTCCAGGATCACTTCTTGATCATACTTTTATCGACCGTGCTTTGCCTTCTCTTCTCGCTCTCATTTGCGTATGTTAGCCACCATATATGCTAGTCGCTTGCTGCAGCTCCACCTCATACCTTTACCTTACCCATAAGCTTAAATAGTCTTGATAGCGAGGGTGCGAGATTGCTGAGTCCCTATGGCTCACAGATTACTTCCAAAACCAGCTTGCAGGTGCCGATGAGTTCGTGCAGATGACGCAACCAAGCTCAGGAGGAGCTCGATGAAGATCTTGTCCTTTGTGTTGTTTCGTTCTAGTTGATCAGTGGTGGAGCCCAGTTGGGGTCGATCGGGGACCTTTGTCGCATTTGGGGTTCTTCTTTTATTTTGGTTCCGTAGTCGGACCATGAGTGTATTTGGTTGATGTAATGCCTTATTCATGTAATTGTGTGAAGTGGCGATTGTAAGCCAACTATGTAATTTCCCCCCCTATTATATTACATGGGTTGTGTGAAGATTACCTCACTTGCGACATTGCCTTCAATGCGATTATGCCTCTAAGTCGTGCCTCGACACGTGGGAGATATAGTCGCATCGAGGGTGTTACAGGATGCCTTCCGGAGCATCCCCAAGCTTAGGCTCTTGGTTGTCCTTGAATATTA
This sequence comes from Triticum monococcum, assembly GCA_034509565.1. Taxonomy (NCBI): domain Eukaryota; kingdom Viridiplantae; phylum Streptophyta; class Magnoliopsida; order Poales; family Poaceae; genus Triticum; species Triticum monococcum. The sequence continues at coordinate 115,189,678 of CM067844.1, forward strand.
CCTTGGGGTGCCTTGGGAATCCCCAAGCTTAGGCTCTTGCCACTCCTTATTCCATAGTCCATCGAATCTTTATCCAAAACTAGAAAACTTCACAACACAAAACTTAACAGAAAACTCGTAAGCTCCGTTAGTATAAGAAAATAAATCACCACTTAGGTATTGTTGTGAACTCATTCTAAATTCATATTGGTGTAATATATACTATATTCCAACTTATATATGGTTCATACTCTCCGATACTACTCATAGATTCATCAAAATAAGCAAACAACACATCAAAAAACAGAATCTGTTAAAAACAGAACAGTCTGTAGTAATCTGGATCAAACGTATACTTATGGAACTCATAAAATTCTCAAATAAATTGGTGGACCTGACTAATTTGTCTATTAATAATATGAAAAAAATAATTAACTCAATATCACTCACCAATAAAAACTGGCAGCAATTCTCGTGAGCGCTAAAGTTTTTGTTTTTTATAGAATGATCGCAAAGACTTTCCCCCAAGTCTTCCCAACGGTTCTACTTGGCACAAACACTAATTAAAACATTAAAAACTCAATCATAACATAGGCTAGATAAATTATTTATTACTAAATAGGAGCAAAAGGCAAGGAACAAAAATAAAGTTGGGTTGCCTCTCAACAAGCGCTATCGTTTGACGCCCCTAGCTAGGCATGATGATTTCAATGATGCTCACATAAAAGATAAGAATTATAACATAAAGAGAACATCATGAAGAATATTACTAGCACATTTAAGTCTAACCCACTTACTATACATAGGGATTTTGTGAGCAAACAACTTGTGGGAACAATAATCAACTAGTATAGGAAGGCAAAACAAGCATAACTTCAAGATTTTCAACACATAGAGAGGAAACTTGATATTATTGCAATTCCTACAAGCATATATTCCTCCCTCATAATAATTTTCAGTAACATCATGAATGAATTCAACAATATAACCAGCACATAAAGCATTCCTTTCATGATCTACAAGTATAGAATTTTTATTATTCTCCACATCAGCAAACTTCTTCTCATGAATAGTAGTGGGAGCAAACTCAACAAAATAACTATCATGTGAGGCATAATCCAATTGAAAGCTAAAATCATGGTGACAAGTTTCATGGTTATCATTATTCTTTAAAGCATACATGTCATCACAATAATCGTCATAGATAGCAACTTTGTTCTCATAATCAATTGGAACCTCTTCCGAAATAGTGGATTCGTCACTAAATAAAGTCACGACCTCTCCGAAACCACTTTAATCAATATAATCATCATAAATAGGAGGCATGCTTTCATCATAATAAATTTTCTCATCAAAATTTGGGGGACAAAAAATATCATCTTCATCAAACATAGCTTCCCCAAGCTTGTGGCTTTGCATATCATTAGCATCATAGATATTCAAGGAATTCATACTAACAACATTGCAATCATGCTCATCATTCAAAGATTTAATGCCAAACATTCTAATGCATTCTTCCTCTAGCACTTGAGCACAATTGTCGGAATCCTTATTCTCACGATAGATATTAAACAGATAAAGCGTATGAGGCAAACTTAATTCCATTTTTTAATTTTCTTTTATAAACTAAACTAGTGATAAAACAAGAAACTAAAGACCCGATTGCAAGATCTAAAGATATAACTTCATGCGCTAACCTCCCCGGCAACGGCGCCAGAAAAGAGCTTGATGTTTACTACACAACCTTCTCCTTGTAGACGTTGTTGGGCCTCCAAATGCAGAGGTTTGTAGGACAGTAGCAAATTTCCCTCAAGTGGATGACCTAAGGTTTATCAATCCGTAGGAGGCGTAGGATGAAGATGGTCTCTCTCAAGCAACCCTGCAACCAAATAACAAAGAGTCTCTTGTGTCCCCAACACACCCAATACAATGGTAAACTGTATAGGTGCACTAGTTCGGTGAAGAGATGGTGATACAAGTGGTATATGGATGGTAGATAAAGGTTTTTGTAATCTGAAAATATAAAAATAGCAAGGTAACTAATGATAAAAGTGAGTGCAAACGGTATTGCAATGCGTTGAAACAAGGCCTAGGGTTCATACTTTCACTAGTGCAAGTCCTCTCAACAATAATAACACAATTGAATCATATAACTATCCCTCAACATGCAACAAAGAGTCACTCCAAAGTCAGTAATAGCGGAGAACAAACGAAGAGATTATGGTAGGGTATGAAACCACCTCAAAGTTATTCTTTCCAATCAATCCGTTGGGCTATTCCTATAGCTGTCACAAACAACCCTAGAGTCCGTACTAGAATAACACCTTAAGACACAACTCAATCAAAACCCTAATGTCACCTAGATACTCCAATGTCACCTCAAGTATCCGTGGGCATGATTATACGATATGCATCACACAATCTCAGATTCATCTATTCAACCAACACATAGAACCTCAAAGAGTGCACCAAAGTTTCTACCGGAGAATCACGACAAAAACATGTGCCAACCCCTATGCATAGGTTCATGGGCGGAACCCGCAAGTTGATCACCGAAACATACATCAAGTGAATCACGTGATATCCCATTGTCACCACAGATACGCACGGCAAGACATACATCAAGTGTTCTCAAATCTTTAAAGACTCAATCTGATAAGATAACTTCAAAAGGGAAACTCAATCCATTACAAGAGAGTAGAGGGGGGAAGAAACATCATAGGATCCAAATATAATAGCAAAGCTCGCGATACATCAAGATCGTATCACCTCAAGAACACGAGAGAGAAATCAAACACATAGCTACTGGTACATGCCCCCAGCCCCGAGGGAGAACTACTCCCTCCTCGTCATGGAGAGCACCAGGATGATGAAGATGGCCACCGGAGAGGGATTGCCCCCTCCGGCAGGGTGCCGGAACGGGTCTAGATTGGCTTTCGGTGGCTACGGAGGCTTCTGGCGGCGGAACTCCCGATCTATTGTGATCCCCAATCGTTTTAGGGTATATGGAGATATATAGGTGTAGGAAGTACGTCAGGGGAGCCACGAGGGTGGAGGGCGCGCCCCCCTACCTCGTGGCTTCCTCGAAGCTTCCTTGACGTGGACTCCAAGTCTCCCGGGTTGCTTTCCTTCCAAAAATAAGTTCCCTGAAGTTTCAGGTCAATTGGACTCCGTTTGATTTTCATTTTCTGCGATACTCTAAAAGAAGGGAAAAAACAGAAACTTGCACTGGGCTCTGGGTTAATAGGTTAGTCCGAAAAATAATAAAAAAGTGCATAATAAAGCCCATAAACATCCAAAACAGAAGATAATATAGCATGGAGCAATCAAAAATTATAGATACGTTGGAGACGTATCAGGCATCTCCAACAGTGGCCGTCGAACAACCGACAATCGTATGGACCGAGCGGTCCGGACACCATTTTGTCATTCAACATGGTATCTCATCTGTTCGTGGACTGGGCAGACGTCTGTTTTCCTGCAAACCAGGGGGCTCTACGGAAATCCGTACCGCTGCCACATACACGTGCGCCATCCCGGACCCACCCAAAACTCTCTCTTGCGCCCGTGCCAATGCTCGTGCCCTCTCCTACGTGAAGCGGATGTCGTGCATTCATGCCAGCATGTGCCACTCCAGAGCTCCGGCGCTGCATTCATACCAACCCAAAAAGCGGAAGCAGCGCACCGGCCGAGAGCGCCGCCCGATCTCGGTGCCTGTTCCAATGTTGGGGAAACATGATTGGGTGGGACTAGACGGTTGTGCATTGCATGCATACGGGCTCCCGTCGATCTGCTTGTTGGCATTAAATTGGTGCCGAGACCGAGAAACCTACTCTAGCGCCAGCATTGACACAACGCGCCGCATGTCCCAGATGGCGGTGCCCATGTCCCTGCCGGTGCCCGCTATTTAAATGGTGCCTCCTCGCCCGTCACAACCAACACCACTGCACCACGTCTGCCATGCCCTTGAGATCTAGGGCAATGTGGGATAGCCTGTCCATGGAGCAGAAGCAGGAGTTGGACGTCATTGTGGCAAGCCGGCAGGCCCATCGTGCATGACATACTGATGTTGGCTTGCTAGCTAGCTCGACAGTGGTTAGCGAGGAGGACCGAATGATGGAGGAGGCGTCCGACAACGAGCCGGATCCTCCGCTCGCGAAAGAGCAGCTCGCATTGCATGTGTTGGCGTTCCTCGACAAGCGCCATCTCGAGAAGGGGCAAATCATCGGCGAGCAGGCGAACGAGGATCACGTCGCAGGCTTGGATCCGAGGAAGGCCACTACTATTCTTCCCCTTCCGTAACTTCACTTCCCAGGGCTCACGGCTGGCCGGTGAGGTTGCCTGACATCGGGAAGACATGTCGTGGGAAACGGGCACCGCCGTGGTCGGCGATCATTTATACCATGTTACGAAATGCCTAGTCCGCTATAGTTTAGTTGAAAAATGTCAGAAAATGTAATGATTTTGACCCGGTTTTAATAAAAAATCATCTGGTTCGTATGAAAGTCGTCCAGGTTGTTTAAATCTAGTTTGAAATGTATCCAGTCTCCCGTATTACTGCTCGCGGATAAATACAGTGTTTCTTTTAGAGGTTTGCATTGGAGATGGCTCGGTCGCCGCGGAATCATCTCGCTGTGAATTACGGTAAGGCCAACTCCACCGCGCGACCCTATCCTGTCCGTTCCCGTCCGTTTGGGGTAAAAATGACAAACTGGGCGACCCAGCGCGCGGGAGCAAACAGACTTTTGTCCATTTCGTGTCCGCTTTCGACCCATCCCCGGCCCAAGTTTGCGCCGGTTTTGGGGTGAAACGGATAGCGCGCGGACGGGCGGGACGCGTGCGCTTGTTCTCCCCTGGCCCGCCTGTTGGTGGCACGAAGCACCCCCCTCCCCCCGCCCATTTGGCGCCATTTCCAGCAAACCCTCCCACATCCCTCCCGCCACCCCCTCCCTCCCCTTCCATGGCCGACGCCCAACTGAATTCCGGCGGCCTGGCCGTCGACCCGCCCGGAAAGGTGAAGAAGAAGGCGGCCAAGGCGCCAAGGAAGCCACGGTCGGAGTGCACGCCGAAGGAGATCGCCAGGTTGGACGCGGAAGCGGCGAAGAAGGGGAGCCGGAGAGCGGTCGTCAAGGGCAATGCCGCCTAGGCCAAGTTCGTCGTCGAGCGATTAAGGCCGCGCGACGCAAGGCCACGGTAGGCGAGAAGGAGGACATCGTCAACAAAGCGCACACCCTCCTCATGCTTAGCATGGGCCGTCCGGCCGGTTTCACTACAGCGGCCGTCGGCCCGGCGAGCACAGACTCGTCGGTCGCCCGGCCTGCGCACTGTCAGTCGCCGACGTCGCGGACCACGCCCATGTCGCCCGACTTTATTCCGCCAAGGCACGACGGTCACACCCGTCTCTCGGGGTCGCCGGACGTTGGCTTGTTCGCGCCGTCCACACCGCGCCCCGCGGCCGTCATCGACCTCAACGTCATGCCTGGGTCCAGCAGCGGAGGCCGGCCGTCCGTCGAGATGCAAAGGAAGCAAGCACAGGTACCATTCAGGGGCACCATGCCGGGCCCCTGCGGGTTGTTTGACGGAATGCCAACAGCAACGGCACCGGTCGACGACCCCTTCTACAACCAGTACATGGAGAACATGATCTTTGAGGCTGGGCACGGACGTGCCTACGACCCCGAGGAGACCCAACGCGCCCAGTACGTCCCCGATGAAGAGGCCGACGACCGTGCAGACTACGACCATGGTGACTCGTGGCATGAAGACGATGACATCTATGTCGAAGGTGATGGTGATGATGAAGAAGAAGAAGGCAATGACGTTGATATTAGTGGCGCGCCATTGTTCATCGACGAGCTGATCCAAAGAGCGTTCGCACGGGTTCATACACACAAGATGAGGACAAGTTGATTTGCCAAGCTTGTATGGAGATTAGACAAGATCCGAGGACAAGTGCGCAACAAAAGGGCATTGTTTTTTGGACGAGAGTCCACAAAACATTCCATGGAAGGAAGATGTTCGAGCCCCACCAAATTACAAGCAACTGTGGCATCGGCTCGATTCAAAAGAGATGGTTGTTCATCCAACAAGAGTGCAACAAGTATCAAGCCGCATTTGAGAGTGTTGAAGCACGGCCCGTGAGTGGTCTCGGCGTTGGGGACACGGTATGCTCTCCTCTTCCTAGCCCTTTCCTTGCTACGGCCATGAGACTTCGGCCTTGTATATGTTTGCATGTTCACTTCTTGTTGATCATGTGTTGTAGGCATTCCAATCTTTGGAGGCATTCAAGGCCCGGCACAATGACAAGCCATTCACTCTTACGCATTGTTGGACGCTCATCAACAATTGCCCTAAGTTCAAGGACCAATACCGTGAACTACAAAGGAAGAGAGAACTGAAGACGACCAAGTTCGCCGGAGGTGGAGATGGCGAGGCGTTGAAGAGGTCGAGGGGCAAGACCAACTCCAAGGTTGATGACATACGTGATGCCTCATCCATGGCATTGCATGACACTTTGCATGGCATGATGTCTCAAAAGGATGTGAGGGACGAGAAGAAGTGGCAAATCAAGGACGAGCAAATGAAGCAATACCTAGACCTTCAAACAAAGAAGCTTGAGATGGAGGAGGCGGCCAAGAAGAGGAAGATCGACATGGAGGAGGCGGCCCGACAATGGCAGCTCGACATGGAAGAGGTCGCCCGGCAAAGGCAGCTCGACATCGAGGTCGACAACGTCAAGGCCAGGCAGAGGCAGCTCGACATCAAGGCCACCAATGCCGCCACCAAAGCGAAGGAGATGGCCCTTGCGATCATGAGCGTGGACTTGTCGAAGATGAGCGATAAGACGAGGGCCTGGTTCGAGGCCAAGCAGAAGGAGATGCTCGACGCCGAAGGCCTGAACTAGGTCGTTCGATCGGCGTGGCCGTTCTTTTGGAGGCTGGCATGGGTGTCGCTCGCCCGCTAGGCCGCTGGCAGTGTGCCGGCGCGAAAACATTTATTTTGGAGGCCGGCTGTGTTGCCGGCCGCTGGCTGTGTTGTCGGCGAGGACAACTATTCATTTTGGAGGCTGGCTGTGTTGCCGGCCAACCGATGCCGGCGATGGACGTGTAGGCCGCTGGCTTTGTTGCCGGCGTGATGAACTGGGGCCGTGAACTAGGACTTGGCATTTGAAACGTTTTTTTTTAAATAGACACAGACAGGATGGGGCAAACGGATGCGGCCGCGCGTTGGGCGCACGGCCACCGCATCCCAGGACACGCCCAAACACGATTCCAAATCCCTACACAAATGGACAGAATCTGGACAAAACGGACGTCCGTTTGGGGTCGCACAGCGCGGTGGAGTTGGCCTAAGATCGCTGTACTGAACCGACTGGTAGATGACAAAAGGAGAGGAGAATCCTTTTTGAAGAAAGAAAGATAAGTGGAAATGAGAATGAGAGGCCATTCATTTCTGCTTGTGCGCGAAGGGAAAGAACACAGGACGCGGCTTCCCTTTTCCTGTTGGTGCGGGTTGCGTTGAAGCTGGTGGAAGAAAAGTGGCACTCGCTCATCCCTTTCACCGCTCCTGCCTCGTTTTCGACAAAGCGAACCGTGTCCCTTCCACTCTCGCCTGAGTCACGTCTTCACCGTCGCGTCGAGGGTCCTTCTCTTTGTTTTCCACGGAACTTTTTGTAGCAGCATAGAAGATTCGGACGGAATTTTCGTCAAGGGCCGTATAGACCTGGGCACTCCTCCTCCATTACCACTTTCTTTTTTAATCTTTTGCAATTTGCATGCCTCGCAGGGGCGGAGCTAGTCTAATGCAAAGGTATGCAATGCATATCCAATTTTTTTTTTGGCAAAAGAAATTCAATATATAAGCTCTTATATGCCCTTATATCATATATGGCAATTTTTTTGTACGTACAAAGGAGAGAAACAAAGAAGAGAACGATTCCAGCGCCACTTGGGCCAATATTGGGCTCCTACGTTGCTAGTTAGCTCTACTGGGCCTTATCGTTGAGGCTTAGTGATGCAGCTGGCCGATTGACGAAGGCGAGGAGACAGCTCGACCTGGAACGTGTCGTCTCTATCCTTCGATTCAACCGCCGCTGCGCTGCGCTGCGCCTTCCCCGCCGCCTCTGACGCACATCGTCACGCCGCATGCCCGCATCCGCCATTAGCAATGTCGCCGATCTGCCATCTTGGATCTGGCAGATCGATCTCCTCGCTTCTGTTCGCTGCTTTGCCTCCAATTGAGAAATGGGCAGCCGCCAGCACCGGCGCACACACATCAGGCATCGATTCCTGTGATTGTTTTTTTCGAGTCAGTGAGTGTTCAATCTTGATTTCTCCGATTTGTTAGTTAAGAAGAGATGATTATTTTCACTCCCTAATTTTGTTTTGATTGACCTATTGTAGCATCCAGTCAATTTTGAGTGTTGTTTGCATTGGCTTGCTAGAAAATTTGAGAAGCAGTACAGGAAAAACAAGGTGAATCTCAGGCATATAAATTTCTGAATTATGAATATTTGAATTTGTGAGACTGCTATCCAACATGTTTTTTTGTTATTATTGTGGATCTTTATTTTTCTTACAATATCGTGAAGCAAATATTTTTTATCACGCATACCCATGTCGAAAATCCTGGCTCTGCCACTGATGCCTCGTCCATTGCCACCTGGGAAACATCGCCTCGCGTCCACGGCGACGTTGAAACGCCAGACCTGGTTCCGTTTCCTGTCGGTCAAAAGAAAAGATTCCAAAAGCTGAGAGGTAGACTTGAATTACGAGTCTCGTGGCGACGCGCAATGCTCCACAACACCCTATATATACGCGATGATTTTACCAATAGTACCAACGCGGCGACGATCTGACGCGCGGCGTGGAGAATCGAAGTTGATACTCCATCCACTATAACCAACGCCGAGAAAAAGGGGCAAAAAACACGGCGCATCTGCATTTACGCCAACCCACGACGCGCTGCCCTCCCCCTCCACCGCCGTTTCTACCGACCGACTCCATCCTCCTGCTCGGCTGCTCCTGTCCTCCTCCAGATCCCAAATCTCCATCGTCGCCTCCCTCCCCCATCAAGCAAGCAAGCAAAACCCCCACCGCCGGCGCCATGCACCCGGCGTCCTCTTCCTCCTCAGCGGCGCACCCGCCCGACGGCGACCGCCCCAACGCCAAGGCCCCGCCGCCTCCCGGCCCCGCCATGGGCTACCCGGCCAACGCCGCGCCCAACCCCGGCAACGCCAGCTCCGCCTACTACGCCGCGGCGCCGCCCCCCGTCGCCAACGGCAACGGCGCGGCCGCCTTCGGCGTCGCCTACCCCTACCCAGCCCCGCCCCCGCACCACCACCACCACCACCCGCCCCCTCCCCCGCCCTACCACCACTACCACAACCACCACAACCCCTACCAGGCGGCCCCGCCGCCGCCGCCCACCTGCCTGCGCCGCCTCCTCGCGCTCGTCGTCGCCGCCTTCCTCCTCCTCGGTGCCGGCACCTTCATCATCTGGCTCCTCCTCCGCCCGCGCGCGCCCGCCTTCTCCCTCTCCGCCCTCACGCTCTCCCGCGTCGCCTACTCCCCGGCCAACTCCTCCCTCTCCGCCGCCTTCGACGCCTCCCTCCTCGCCGACAATCCCAACTCCAAGCTCACCATCTCCTACTCCTCCCTCGTCGCCTACGTCGACCTCGCCCCCTCCTCCCCCATCGCCGTCACCTCCCTCGCGCCCTTCGCGCAGGGGCCCCGGAACTCCACCACGCTCGCCTTCCGCCTCGACGTCGACGGGACATACGTCGGGCCCGACGAGGCCGCTGCGCTCAAGAGCGGCAACGGGGGCACCATGGAGGTCCAGGTGAGGCTCGCGGCCATCGCCGTCTTCGATAGAGGGGGCTGGCGCACCCGCCGGAGGGCCATGAGGGTGATGTGCGATGGAGTGCCCGTCACATTCCGTGGGAAGAACGCCACCGACGCAAAATTTGATGGCCCGGCACGCCGCTGCCAAGTCGTCTTGTGAAGGTTAGCCGACATGATTTCAGTACCTTTTGTGGTTATGCCTTCAATTTACATCCAGAGTTCCATGTTGTAAAAAATTTGTATGGATTGTAAGAGTGGCAAGGTGTTTATGTCCGTATATTCTTTCCTGATGTGGTGATTTGCGAGCTTGAAAATATGGTCGTTTGCTGCAGCCTTGAATTTGATTGCCAGATGGAGAGATGGGTCAAAATGGTCAACTTGAAGGAGTGTGGCTGTGTGCAAGTCTTACTATAGTGTTGAAGTGAATTGTCAACGGGAGTGAGAGAACACACTTTTAATAGAACATCCAAAAAATAGTAAACAGTCCAACTGATGCAGGAGTCGCACATAACCTTCAGCTACTATTAATATCCAAAGTTCGGCACTAGGAAATCTGGCAAACTGCAAATGATAATTATATTATTTATTAGTTTCCTTTTTTGTAAATTTTTATGAGGATATATAAGCAAAACAAAGAAGACTACCAGTTAATAATCCACTATCATCCTTTCATGTTTCAAGAGAAGGAGATTATCTATTATTGAAAATAATACAATCCATCCCCGTATGAGCTGGGTGTCTGGCTCAGTTATCATTTTGTTTGTGGACCAACATCCACTCCATTTGGTTTTCTTGTCTCTAAAATACCCATCTGGATCTAAGTTTCTCAGTCATTTTAGAGACAACAACAGCCCTTGTTGTTGTTGTTGTTGTCTCTAAAATAACTGAGAAACTTAGGTCCAGATGGGTATAAACTTGACAGAATATAACCTCTACTGTCTCATGTTAGATTTTAGCTCTAGCTATAGTTTAGGTCCTAGAAGATGTACATGCATTAAAAAAAAGGATGGCTTCTAGTTGTTTGAGACCTAGATTTACCAAAGTAAAGTTCGCAAGTGTTTTTTTGTTGAAGTTCCGCATATGGGATTGGTTATATCAGTAGCAGTGAACTTTTGACTGCTGCAAACCAGAGATAGAACTACATGAAGGAGAAGTGCATGGATGAACCCGGGTGCAGATGCCTCCGTGGGCAAATCGTCCACTCTCCTACATGAAGATGAATCTTAGGCGAGAAGTGTGAATTGTCTGTACTATACCTGTGATTAAGCTTAGTACTTGCTGTGAACTTTATATTTTCATATGTAAACCTGTACACTGACATGTAGCTTCATGGACTGATGTTTGGAGTGCCCCATAGTGGTAGACTGAATTGAAATGTATCAAATGATATGTTTGAGGGTTGCATCCTTAGTTCAACTCTTGTATTAACACACACCACATCATCCGAAATCTGGAAAACAATGGGAGGCATGGGGCAGAGTCTTGGATCTGACTTATTTATTGACAGCTCTCACTCTAGTCATATGCTTGTGGAGATGAATGTGTTCAAGTTCTTGTGTACATTGCGAAATACAAGTGGATTTCTTGTGGTGCTAAAATTGGTACCGAAGAAAGAATTGGCCTTATGCCGTAGTTGCATGAGCTTCACTTAAACTTTTGTAGTCATACAAGGGAACGAGTATAATCTGGCTACAAAGTTGACCTCTGTTACCATTGTTGGTATATGGGGAATATGTTCAAATTGTGCCTTGGTGGTCTGTATATTAAAATTTTCTTGGAGTTTTTCTGTGTGGCTAATTTCACATGTAATAACTTTTAAATATCGCCAGATCATTTGTCTTCACACTATGATGACCTGTGAGATCATGGTAGTTGTCCACAAGGGCCTTACATACTGTATAGTTTTAGCTGTGAGTTGGTGTCATAATGTTGCAGATCTACAAAAAAGATTCCAAATGTTTGCATTTCTGCATCTTCCTGGAACTGATTGCATGGCCACTAGACTACATTCTTTAATATATATGTTTACTGCTATTAGGGAACCCCATCAATTATAGTTGGGGCGCTATATTGTAATAGTAGACACATTTTTGTTTTGTTTTTTTCCTGTTTGTTTGCTTGAAAAAAACTCTATTCACATTGTTCTTCTTCTGCATGTTGCCATTAGCATCTTATTATTCTACTCCAGCTGCCTAGAGGGGCACAGCGCATTACCTTTTTTTGTCTAGTTCTGTTTTCTACTTTGAATATGTCGCTACCACACTTGCTTATCGTCAGCTTTGTCATAGTTCATTTTGTCTTCTGAATGTTGTTACACTACTGTAAACCCTAGACTGTGTAGCCGTCTACCGATGTTAAAAATAAGATTGTTAGTTCAGACTGCCTTGTAGTATAATCGAAGTAGATCTTGTCATCTAGTATTTGTACTTGATTGCACATCATTTATTGTGTACTGCTAAGGCATATATCATAGTTAACAGTTGGCTCTTATCACTTATCAGGATTGTTCACGGCTGTAACTACTCCAGATGTTGATCTAAGGGACCATCTTCAATAGGTACGAGAAGTTAGCTGATCTTATAAGACGCTGGCCAGACACCGATTCATGAGTAATAGCTGGGTAACTTCAGTTTACCTGCCTGCCCATAGAATCTGTGACCAGGAAGAGTCTGAAATGATGCTTAATTGATAGTATGTGTCATTTTCACCTATTATATCATAGCTTCAAGATGGGTGGACATTGAATATACCGAGTGTGCATTTGGGAAATGCTTGGCAAGAATGATTATCCCTGGTTGCTAATTTCCCCCAAGTGAGAACCTCAATCATGTATGGATCCTTAGGGGGGGGCTTCATATCATACTTTAATGTACTTGCGCTTGAAACAGGCTCTAATCACTTATTGTGCGTATATTTGAAGTTCTGTATGTCTAGGATCTCTGTTTGCATTTATAGTTTAGTTAGAAAAAAAATGCCAGAAAATTACGTTTTATTGCTGACATGAGAGTTGCTGTTGAGTGAGATGGGCTGCTCAGTTTTAGCCCCTTTGGCTACAGATCTATTGTCTGTCTAACATGGCGGATCATAATATGGTCCAATGAGCTTCCAGAGCATGTTGTTGTAGACTAGCTGTGTAACCATTTCAGTTCATCTGGTCCAAACAAACTTTCCTGCTTGCTTCTGCATTGAAGTCTTGAGTGACAGTAACTCGAGCCAGTGTTTTCTGCATGGATGGAATCCAGATTGTATGTAGAGAAATGATTGCTCAGCGTTGTGTTGTGGTACAGGCCGCTGTTAATCTGCCGAGTTGAAGGTCTATCATTCTTTTGTGAAAATCAGCAGGACCTGCGGATTGAATTTGTATGGGTTTTAAATTGGTAGACAACCAATGCTTCCTGATTTCCCTCATAGAACTGGATTAATTTGCAAAACCTGCTTGGATCGATAACATGCCTGCAAGGACACACCCTGTCACCATCTGAATTTAACAAGAAGTTGGTGTCCACCTTTTAAAAAGGGAAATTAGGTTTGTTCCTGAATACAGCTGTTTAGTTAGATGCAGATGCCAGTTTCTTGTAAGGGCTAGACAATTCTTTGATAGGTTGGTACTGTATCCAGAAGAGGAATATCATTCACCCGCAAAAAAAAAGAGGAATATCATTAAGGGGAATACTAACCATCGGCGTAGCAATTTTGCTGTTAATAGTATGGGCATAACCAAAATGCAGGCATGCACGTTCTCCATAGTTTCAGATGGAGTTTGTGTAATCTTCAAGAGCTGTAACTCCAATTCCAAACAGTGTATCCTTTTTTTTTTTACTAAAATCCAGGCAGTGCGTTCACCCTTGTTAACCATGTTTGGTGGATAGCCGTGTCTTCAGTCCTACTTTTTCCTTTTGCTTAGTGTCGTTGTTAATCATTGTTAGGCGTTAAAGACAGCGCCTGAAATGGTTTGGCTCGAGGCATGCTTTTCTGCTCTGTTTGTTGCACGATGCTTGTTGGGTATTCTATATGAAAGTATCTTTGGCATTACTGAAGATCCATCCAATAATTATGAGAAGCGAGTCAACATTACAAATCCATACAACCTGGTATGAGTCATCATCTTCCATGTAGGTCTCGTGGCCTGCCAAGCATGTTCACAAGATAGTGTCACAGATTTGTTTAACTTCATGTGCCTTTATATATAAACTTATTAGCTAGCCTAAAAAACCTTATTAGGTCTGTGCAACAAGATGCTGCGCAGCATTCTTCCACTCATTTGAGAGTGTGAATACAAGGAGGTATTTTGTGTTTGGGAAACTCTAAAGAAAAAAGATTTTGAATCCGCCTTTTCCTTCCCTCCCTTGAAGGAATAACTCAAACAAAATCTAATTATGTACTCTACAAGAATGAAATGCTTGTTAGGCAGCGCCCGGCCGGCCCGTTTGGTATTCAAGATTAGACCAATCTAATTCTGGCCTGTAGTGGTGTTAGCTTAATCTGTGCTAACCGAGCACTCTAGTGGGCCTATGCGGGACGCCACTCATCACCCTAAGCGTTAGGGAAATTTTTGTTTTTGCCACTCTAGCTTTTGCCAATTTTTCGTATGCCATTCAAAATCTTGACATTCCACTTTTGCCATTCTTAGTTTTCCACAATTATCACAGTTGCTATTCCATGGCAAAAGCAAAAAAATTCAGAGCGGTAATTGTGATACGTTGTCAAAAGCTAAGAGTGGCAAATGTGAAATAAAATTATTTTGCTTTTGTCACGGAATGACAGTTGTGATAATTGTCAAAAAGCTAAGAGTAGCAAAAATGAAATGTCAAAATAAAGAATGGCATAAGGAGAATCTGCAAAATATAGAGTGGCAAAAGCAAAGTTTTTCCTAAGCATTACCAGGGCCACACAACATCTCTATCGTCTTTAGGTTTCCGTTTTTTTAGGGATCCACCGTGTTTAGGTAAATGTTATTAATATTAATTGGATGGTCGATCATCATTGCACTTGCACTAGGCATGCTTTAATTTCTTCCCAAGTGGTCGACTTCCATTAGCTCAGCTTTGCTTTGGATTGTGGTGGTGGTGGGAATGTACGCAACGCAAGTGACAGGATATGGAGGGCAATGCCGACCTCGGTTGGTTGTTGGGTGGTCTATTGTGAAGTGAAGTGGACCGGAGAGGAGGATGCCTGACCTAATGTAATGTAATGTGGGGGTGGTTCATTAGAATCTGCCTACTCGCGGGCGGGGTCCCGGGTCTCCTGCTCCCCTGTTCAGAAGATTTGCTCGTGTCGGATTAGTATGGCTTTAGCAAGGGACGATCACGGAGGTTTTCGCCGGTGCTACCCTGATAGGATAGGATTATATAGGGGGTTGGTTGGAGTTGCCCAGGGGCAGACGGGGAGGATCATCTTATCTCCTGTCTCAATGGGGGCCATAAGATTTGCATCTGTCCGTGCATAGGTTCTGTCCAGCTCTCCTTTTTCTTTTCTCGTTACAGAAACATGATGCGTTATGGAATTGATTGTAGTAGTGGCATGGCATGGCCATGGTTTTACGTGGTCGCTTTTCGCGTTACTGTAGTATATCTTGTTTCTGTTCTGAGTTTTGTGGCCTGTCTGTAGTAGGAAGGTAAGGTGAAGTCTGGGTCAAACGGGTCGCGTTACCTAGCAGGTTAGTGAAAGGTGATTGCTACAGTGGAGAGACTAGCGGTAGTAGATGCTTGTATTATCCTGCCTTTCTGGCTGTTGGTTGACGCGCATTCGCCATCGGTCGTTTCCTTTTCTCTGCGAAGTCGACGGCCATGAGCAAGGAGGAGGGAGAGGTCCTTCTCATCTTTTCTCATCCATCGGTGCGCATGCACGACTTACATGGCAACACAAAGGTCACGTCCTCTCTCTCTCTCTCTCTCTACTGAACATTTAGAGAGGAAAAAAGGAGTTGAAGAAAGTTAACAGTAGTGCTATTCTGGTCGCCGGATTTGTTCTAGCGTCGCAATTAGTTAGTGGCCACTGCACGTACGTGCGTAGCAGAATGAATGAAGGAACGAACGAACGATCCACGACGCCAGCCGGCCGGCCAGCCGTGCCTCTCACGCAGCGTAGGAACCGGGAAGAATCAAAGTGTGCAGCCAGTCCAAGGCTGAAAAGGTGGAGCCGATTGAGCGCGGCACTTTCGTTGCAACCACTTTCCCGGTAACGACCGCCGCCATGTAGACGGTCGGTGCTGCGTCGAGTCGATCCCAAGACAGGCGCGTGAATGGACTGTACGCCGCCTACCGTGTGGAAAATGGGTAGTAAGCAACCCGCACATGGCGGCGAAGCTTCCATGCCTCTGGATCGGGCCCGGGCTTTCCCGATGCGTCTGGGCAGGCGGCCGGTAGGTAGGTCACGTACCCTTTCGGCACCGCACCACCCCCCGCCACGCCACCCGTACCGGCCGTGCCATGTTTGCCCGGGGAGGAGTGACTTGTGCTCTAGAGCCATGTGACCGGAGACAGAGGAGTTAATTTTAAACCCGTTGCGAAGGGACTTTGGACTCCATCTGTTGGTTGGTTGGGACGTACGCATGTGTCCCTCCTCTCCCGTACCGCCGTTCTTCCAATGCGCGTGTCCGTGGAAGAAGCTGCGGCACGTGCTTCCGCCGCATGGCTCGCACTTGGCTCAGCCCGGGATGATGGGTGCCAGTCGTATTGCGGCTAGTTGATTAGAGCAATTTCAACAGGCCAATTCAAACGGACGTTTTGTCCATTTGGGTCGGCCAGACCGACACGGATGTCCGTTTTTTATGTGGGTTGACACGTGTGTCCAACGCTAATTTGAAACCCATATTAACGACGGAAAATAAATAAATACATGCATATTAAAAAAAGAAACTACATTAATTAAACATTAAAGCCGACCACAGATGTCGGCGAGAGTCCACGCGTACATATTTACATTAAAAAAATAGCCTAAACTATGAGGCGGTGTGTTGCCCTAGGCGGCGGCGGCGTCATCCTTGAGGTCCGTGAGGTTGATGAGTGTCGGCGCCGGCCCGGCCCAGGTGAACGCCGTGTTCTAGAGCGCCGTCATGTCGGGCAGTGCCGGCGCGGGGAGCTGTGCGGCCGCCTGTGCAGCCGCGGCCTGGCGCGCCTTCTCTTCGGCCTCGCGCTGCTCCTCCTCGAGGTCGGACTCGAGTATTTCGAGGTACTCGCCGTCGCGGCGTTTCTCGGCCACCCTGATCTTGCGCTAGTGCTCGAGGTACGCCGTCTCCTGCGCCGACGTCGCTCCCATCCAGATCGGCGGCGCGCGTACCCACTCGCGCACTACTCTCGTTCAGGAGTAGCGCTCGATGTGGGATGGCTCCGGCTTGATAGGGGACGATGGGGCCACCGGCGGCACCACGCTGTCACCCGCCGCGGAGAGGTCAAGGGCCTGCGCCATTGCCATCTCGTACCGAGTCTCCTCTTTCGCCTCCGCCCTGCGTCGCTCGTCCTCCTCGCTCTCCCGGTAGATGGCCACAAGGGCCGCCTGGCCCTCCTCGCGGACGACGAGCGCCGGTGGGGCGACCTCCCGTCGACCTCGTGCACGCCCCATCGCCTCGCCTCCTCTGCTCGAAGGCAAAACCACCTCGCTAAGTTGGGCAAGTCGATTGCGTAGGCGGCCTCGCGGCGCTGCTCCGGCGTCAGCAGCTCCCACCGGCGTCGCACCTCCTCCGCGTGAGCACGAGCCGACCGCGACGCCGCTGTCACTGGGATCCTATCTGGATCTAGATGTCAGTCGTGTGGCAGCGTCACGTCGGGATACGACAGAGGCTGGTGGTGCTGGCAGTGCCACTCCGCCTGGTGCACTGGCACGCTCACGTGCTGCCTCTGCCGGCGAGGCGCCGACGACGGCGGAGGCAGGAGGAACTCTGAGGGGAAATAGGTGGCGGGGGACTTGCCCTTGGCCTTGCTGCCGCTGGCGCCGGAGAAGAGGCCCATCTCGCTGTGGTTGTGGTGGCTAGGGTTTGCCGGCGACGAGGGAGCAAAGGATGGCAGATGTGGACGGCGAGTTTGGATAAGGACGACCCTGTCGAACGGTCGGCTTAAAAAAGGACGAGCGTCGTCGCTGATGCGTGGGCCCGTCGTTATAAATTAAGCTGATCGCGTGGGCAGCGGGTAGTTGGACGGCTGCCATGTGGTGACGCGGCGGATAGCGAAAAAGCGCACGAAGCGTCCATTCGGTATCCGCGCCGACGCATTTGGGGCACAAATTTGGGCCGCAAATGCGTCGGCGCGGACGCGACGCGGACGTGATTTGGATTTGGGTCAGCGCGTTGGGCCCTTTGGAGTTGCTCTTAATCATCCACGTACCTACTAGTCTCTTTTTTTATTTACTCCGCATGTCAACTTTTAACTGTGCATATGTCTGCATATTTTTTACAAATTTGATGAAAGTCTACAAAATTTAACTTGAGAGTCCATGATTTGCTTGCTGTGTGTCGACATGCACGCGGCAGTGCCGTACGTCGTCCTCTGCACATGGCTGTGGTGAGGAGCCAGGCGGAGCCGGTCTTGTGACCGACCGAGGACCGCCTGCCAGGGCGGGCCCGGTACGCGGCTGCGTGTGTGTCGGCCGGCCAGACCAACGCAACGGCTTTCCTCAGACAACGGGGCGCCCCACGTGACGCGCCATTGCTCTGCACTCTGCTGCCTATGTCTCTGGCCGTAGCCGGGGCCCTCCTATATCATCCTATGCCTCTGCTGCCACCGAGATAGTACTATCGAACGGACAGGCGCACACGCCATGGGTGTCCTCGTCTTGTGCGATGGTGCTGCACATTGAGGTGTAAAAACGTGTGTGCTCTTTGGATATAAAAACCATGAATATATAGAAAGTTAGAGTAATTTCGACATATAAATACACATGCAGTGATTCGGATCATAGATCCGACAACTTGCAAAGAAATTCCCGTGACTAAAGACTACAACGATATTTGTCATAAACATCTTCTCTGTGATGTCATTTTTTTTGCAACACAAAATATTGTCCAGACTTCCGTAAAGAGAATGTAGTCAAACCAAAGCACCGACATTTTCACTCATACACTGATACACCTGCACGAATTTGTATACCTTGGTAAGTTTCGAAAACCATGTTGAGTCGCACATCCAAGAGGAAGGAATGCCGTGATCGTTGAATGTACTTGGACCGGGAACGGTCCCATATAAATACGAGTCGCTGAACAACAATATTTTCACGAAATGCCATAGGGCTTCTAAGTTACGACAAATTGTGCCAGAAGACATTGACACATATTCATCGTGTCCACATTTGAGTTTTGCTCAACCAAAAGCCTTGCTGCTAGCGAAATGTCGTACTATATCATTAGCAATTTTTCCTCGCGGCAAAACGTACTAGAATTAAGATGTATGATTGATGCATATCGTAGCCATTTTATATCATTAGTGCATCGGTTCATCTGAGCTAAATTTCCTTTTCTCCGCTATTATACTATATCGTATTGTCTATACCACTTCGTTCAAACCTTGAGTGATGGAGAATGATGGATCACATTCACCACATACTATGGTGAATTTGGTTTTGCATGTTGCATAGATGTTGTTTCGCCCGAAATAAAAACCCAATAAATTCCCCTTGAAATATACATGCTCGTCGGCATGGAAGTTGAAATGTTAATTTGTGTGCTTCTTTATATATATAACAAACGAACCTATCGTTGACTAAGTGTCATTCAAACTTGAGGGCTTCTTAAATTCTAAGAATTCTAGAAACACAATAGTAGAAAAAGAACTATGATTGTGACCCAAGTTATCTTGAATCCTTTTTCTTGTTGGCCAGGAAGTTTTTTGAATACGACAATATTGAAACGATGTTTCATTTCTTTAAGTAAAATCATTGGTGTATTTTCAATATGTCGGAGGCCCCAAACTGTAATTTGTTAGTGCAAAATAAATAAATTTCTGTATCATGTAAGCTTACAAAATAGAAGGATCCAAATACCAAAGTTTCTAAGGATTACAAACTTCCCAAAATTACTCCAAGTTCAAAGAGGCCACAAGAAAGTTGTTGTCCTGGTCTTTATTGGTCGAGCTTGGCGACAACGATCTTGTGTCATTATCTTGTTCAAGGCGTTGTCAATTTGTTGTGGTGTTGGTCTTCACCGGCCGGTTAGCAAGCAATCAAGATGAAAATCCTTGTCCAGACCATCTTCGGCCGAACATGGCGATGATGACGTGAGGACGGTTATCCCTGGTTGAAGGCGTTGCCGCGGAAGAAGCCGACTTAATATTAGGTGTTTCTTCCATATCTTGTAACATTTTTTTTATCATAGTCCACTTTGTTTTGCATTCTACTTAATAATTATTCCCTCCTTTCCGGTTTATAAGGCTTAATTCAAAAATCTCACCAACCAAAGTAGTACTCCCTCCATTCCAAAATATAGTGTGCCCGCGCTTCTCGAGGTGCAACTTTGACCATAAATTTAACCAACGAGACCAACTGCGGTGGGAGAAAAAAATAATAATTGAAAACCTCTTTCGAATATGAATTCACTAATATAATTTTTGCTCCCGCCGCAATCGGTCTTGGTAGTTAAATTTACGGTCAAAGTTAAAACACGTGGATAGAGAAAGCATTACATTGTAGATGATGAGTGGTGGAATATTTTTTGTAGTTTGCAAAAGCACCCAATTAATGCTCTTGTTTCCTTAAAAAATTATGTTTACAAATGCATTAATTGCAATGCATGTATTGGTCAGTTTTCTCTTAATATTTGCATGCAATAATTTAATGCACCTTGAAGTCTGAACATGTGATGGGGAACAACCAAATTGAGCCTTATAAAATGAAAAAACTAAAATTTTAAGATAAGCCCTATATACTACCTCCGTTTCAGTTTACAAGTCCTACGCGTATACCTAGGTTGCCAATTTTATCACCTTAATATAAACTATACAACACAAAAATTATACGGTTTGAAAATAGAACATCTGAAGTTTATATTGATACATTTTTTGTAATATATGACTAATATTAGGTTGGTCAAATTGACGATCTAGGGGCACGCACGCCCTGTAAACTGAGAAAGAGGTAGTACTAGAAAGGAGGGAGTACTTCCTCTTATAGTATTACTTTACAGAGGGACTAATAAATATAGATGTGTGCATTTGTCACAATGAGCGAGGCCGGATGTTTCAATTTCCTTTGAGAAAAAAAAAACTGCTTTGTATGGCACTCTCTCCATGATTTAAACATGATCGCCTCACACAATCTCTGCCCCACACAAAGATGATAAAAAAATAAAATAAAAAGGCAATGACCCACCAAAGAACCATGACGCAATTCGATTTATTTTATTTCGGAAATCACGACTCAATTCGGAGAGCCCGATTTATTCACGCCACTGGAGCCGAGCGGCCACCCCAGTCTTTCAACCAGACACCGCCCCTCTTCTTGCTCTGCTCTCCTCTCCTCTCCCCTCCCATCCCACACGCGTCCTAAAGCAAGCAAAGCAAAGCAAGCTCGGCGGAAAGCGGCTC
This sequence comes from Triticum monococcum, assembly GCA_034509565.1. NCBI lineage: Eukaryota > Viridiplantae > Streptophyta > Magnoliopsida > Poales > Poaceae > Triticum > Triticum monococcum. The sequence goes on from CM067844.1 coordinate 115,211,006, forward strand.
GGACGCCATGGGCAAGGACTGCGGCAACCACGGCGAGGACGACATCCGGCGCACGTGCCGGCGCTTCCTGGCCTTCCTCTTCTTCCTGGCCCTGGTGGTGGCCGTCATCGCCCTCATCGTCTACCTCGTCCTCCGCCCCACGCACCCGCGCTTCTACCTCCAGGACGCCTCGCTCCGGCAGCTGGACGTGCTCTCCGCCAACGCCTCCGCCGCGGCCGGCGTCCTCTCCACCGTGCTCCAGGTCACCGTCGCCTCCCGCAACCCCAACGACCGCGTCGGCGTCTACTACGACCGCCTCGACGTCTACGCCTCCTACAAGTACCAGCAGATCACGCTCGCCTCCGCGCTCCCGCCGGTCTACCAGGGCCACGGCGACGTGGAGGTGTGGTCCCCGGTGCTGTCCGGCCCCAGCGTCCCCTTCGCGCCCTACCTCGCCGACGCGCTCGCCAAGGACGTCCAGGCCGGGTACCTCATCCTCCAGGTCAAGATCGACGGCCGCGTCCGGTGGAAGGTGGGCAGCTGGATCTCCGGCCACTACCACATCTTCGCGACCTGCCCGGCCTTCCTCGTCGGCGCCGGCGGCAACGGCGCGCCGGGGGCCAGCGGGCTCAGGTTCCAGACCGCCACCTACTGCCACGTGGAGGTCTAGCCGAACCGTACGCGCTCTGCTTCTTCTTGTTTCTTCATCGTCTTCCTCTGCTCCGTCGGCGGCGGCGAAGTAGGTTTCTTGCGGGTGGCGCGCGCGCGTGCGCGTAGCCAAGAAGAGGATCATCAAGGCTGAAGGCCAGGGGACGGGACATGGTGGTAATAAGTGGTAGCGTCAAGGGGTATAGGTGTAAAAAGGAAAAGAGAATTTAGTGTTGGTTTTACTCCTAGTAAATTGTGTTTTGTTGGTGTTTAATTGTTGGTGAAATATTTATTCCACGTTTAACTGTCAATATATATAAACTGCTACTACTAGCTGTGATGATGAACTTGAAGTGAAATGGTTAATGCTGGGGTTACAAGTTGTGCGTTGGTTGATTTTTGTTGCGATTTGAGAGAGCTTTTTGTTGTGGTTCAATTCAACGACAAGTTCAGAGATTTTGTTGGAAGGGTCCTAGCTTAGCTTAGCTTAGCCAGGTTGGTGGCAACAACCAACCAGGAGTACTAGTAGAGGAGGATCGTTGCGTTGCGTTGCGTTGTGTTTGTGTTGATGATGAGCTTTATGGTAGGTTGCAAGTCCAATTCTCTGAACTCCTTGCCCTGGGAGGATTTGGTGCATGAGTAGGTACGGATTGGACTTGGGAGTTCAGGATCCTCATCTCCCTCTCTCTCTCTCTCTCTCTCTCTCTCTCTCTCTCTCTCCAACCTTGCTGGCAGCTCCATCTAGGAAGCACATATTTTGTTTTTGGAGTTTCCAGCTGTTGGCTTCTGTAGCAAGTGACAGAGTAGTGTGTATGACTGGTGAGGAGTGGCCATTGAGTGGGAAAAAAATTATTCTATAGGCACGGAACTGAGTGCAGGAGAGGAATTATACGAAATCCCATGGAACTTCCATGGATGGTTGAACCAATTAACTCTCTCGCAAAAAAAAAACAATTAGCTCAGGTGCAAGGTCTCCATGACGAGCGGTGACGATTGCATGATATCTGCGGCCTGTGTGGCCCAGATTGCGTTAAAAAGGATTTACCGGTCGCTTTCTTTCTTTTCAAAACTAAAGAAAATGGGGGAAAGGAAAGAGAGGAGGAAATGTGCTTTGTGGTGGTAGACAGCAATGATGCACGTTCCGGTCTTGAGACGCGACGCGGCACGATGCATATACATAGGCCTTGTTTGGTTCGGTTGTGGATTTCTAAAAGCAGCTGTGGAAAATATGATATAAAAAATATATAGATCATTTGGCAAATCAGCTGATACAGCTTTTTCATATTTTGACCCGTAGCAGAATCAGATTTTGGAAAGCACGTTCTGGGCTCCTTTCGCTTTTGGTCCAGATTTTGACAGTGGATTTCTGTAATCGGATTCTGTTGGGTTCGTCCTTTGGTTCAGATTCTGCTGCGCGGCAGCGGAATCCGTCGATAAAAGCTGAACCAAACAGGGCCATAATCATGTTAATGCATTATTAGCAGTTGATGTAGTGTCCTCCTACACGAATTACTGCGCTCTACGTAATGCATTTCCAAACTAATAATCAACTATATTCCTCTGGAACGAATCAACGACCTATGTGCTAGTCGCACAAACCGGTGGCAGGTCTGCGTCCTAGCTGAGGAGTAGTCGCCTGCGCACGGTGGCGTTGCTTAAGTGATAGGGTGTGCAAAAGGAGGTGCGGGATTAGGCCGGCGGTGAGCAAGCGTTTGGCAAGTGGACGGACGTCGCCTTCCTCCTTTTTCTCTCGCGGCGGTTTCTTTGTTGCTTTCCGAGTCGACGGACGTCTCCATTCCTTCTAGCTGCGACGTCTTATCGCGCGCTTCCTTTCCTGCTCCCAAGAATGAAAAAGGTTTGCTGACGAAGGACGGGCCAGTGGCGGGAAATTGCTTCTCGTTACGGATCTGTCTGTGTATTCTAGATAAAACGACGGCCGCATGGACAGCGGTGCATGTTCTCCTGCGATCTTGATGATCCGCCAGCTCTTTTCATGGACGAGTTGCGCTTCTGGCATGCATCCGTCGTCGCCGACAACTGATGGCAGCGATGACACGCAGTTGCGAGTTCGCAGCAACAATGATTGGCGCCAGCGGAACGCACGACGAGCGGCGTGTCTGCCTACGCAACATGGATGCATACAATTGCACATGCTGCCTGGCAGCACCAAACAACCGAGCATCTAACCTGCACAACACACTATTGTACGACTAACGTTTCTCAGGTCTGCATAATTCTCGCATCACGGACCAGCCGCCCAACATGGCCAACAAGGACCGAGATAACTCCTGAAACCATATTCTCGAATTACAGTTCAAATCTCCCAACATGGCCAACGAGGACACTTGAACATGTATGCGCTCCCTCAAACCACATTCTCGAATTACAGTTCAAAATCTCCCAACATGGCCAACAAGGAAAAAGAATAGGTTTGGCCCTGGTTGCTGCACAGCGCAATGACACTCTGCCGAATGTTCTACCCAGTGCGGTGATGAATACTCCTACTTGCTTTTATGACCTCAGCCTCTTAAGGTCCCTCTCGCTGCCATCGTGGCTCCTGTGCTCCTTCCGCTTTGGATTGTTGGGCTCGAGAGAATGGCGCTCTTGACTGTCCTTAGACAGCCCACCCTCTTCCGTGTCCTCTGTCATGTGAGCGGCTTTCTGATGATCATCTCTGTGCGGGGGACGCGGGCCACTCTGCCTTCTCTCGTGTTTTTCGTTAACCTTGGCAACCAATTCCACTCCATGCTCCAGCTCCTTCTCGGCTAGATCATCCATCTTTTCCACTGCATCCATCCCTGACGGCGGCATACTCGGGCCTTCATTGCTGGTGGCAGTGCCATCCCTTGCTTCGGTCTGGGCTATCCGCTGGTTTGAGTTTTGCCTTTCAGGGTGATGGTGGTCTGGCAAGCTCGATTGTCTGGACGCTGGATGGTTCTTGTGCGCTGGAGGCTCTTCGGCAGCTCCAGGAGCCTTTTCCACAGCATGTTCATCAGCTAAACTTGCAGAGCTGCTTTTAGTATTATTCCCTTGAGATGGTGGTGGCCCATAGAGCTCCATCATTTGGTTGCTAACCTCTGAAAAAGAATAATTGCAATTAATGTAAACATGGGTCCTTGGTATGTCTTTTATAGTTCGCAAGAAAGAGCATCAAAATTAGAACGTGGCAGCAAAAAGAGCATCAGTTCTTGATACAAGATGGACAATAGTGCTTACCAGCATTGCAAAATCAACAAAACAGAAGTGACACCCCCACGTTAAATGTAATTTTCTATGTCTCTTTGCTAATTTTCTGTTTATCAGACAAGGTCTATCAAAATAGTTGAACTCAAAAGTCCACGCCAACCCAGATATTTCCAGTTCCACACCAGAGGCTATCCAGCACAGATTCATTAGAGCACTCCTGTGCATGGCATTGCCTAGTGTACGGTGTAGCCCAGAACACTAGTGCTCAAAACTTTCCCTTGTGCACATCACAAAATAACTTGTGTCCTTGACCTAAGCAACCTATTTTCACTACCAGTTTTGAATATATGATAAATTTTGGTCTTCCAATTCTCAGGGGTTCCATTTGACAACTAAAGCATGATAACATCTGCTGCTACTTGTGAGGATGAGAAATACTCCTTACGACAATGAATACTGCAATAGTGCAAATATGCACAACTGACCATGTGTAGAGACCAACCTTCCAACTGCCATGGGGTTACATCAAAATCTTGCCACCAGACCTTCTCGCCATCTGCTGGAAGCTTGACTTTAAGAAACTTCGCAGCAAGGAAGATTGCACCGGCCGCAATATGTTGGGGCTTAAATTGCAGGCAAAGAGATGTACACAGCCTGTACACCCCTTTCAAGGCGTAGTAAATAGGCATAACAGGGCATTAGTAATTTTTAAAGAATATAAGAGTAGTCTTAGCATACCCATCATTGACAAAACTCCAGGCAACTTGAGCAAGTTCCTTTTGAGCAATCTTGAGTTTTTTTATTGCTTCAACCAAGGGCTTGTATGGATGATGAACATTGAAGTCAAAATCAAGTGTTACAAGCACAGCACGCTCCCCAATTAAAAGAAGTTTCTTCTGTTGTTCATAGACTTCCTGCACAAAACAACACAAATAGTCTCAACTACCATTCCTGTCACAGTAATCAGGGAATAAAATGCATCAACTGTAAACAAAAACTTGCAGCTTTATGAAATAATAGAAGTGTGGGGAAACAAGGATAGCATTGGCAACTAAGAAAAGGAGTATCAAGACAGTGTCAACAACAAAACATCTAACCTTTTGCTTAATTCGAGCAACAGCGCCCGGATCCTTTTTGTGGATGATCTCATAAGAAATTAGTACGACATCCTTCAGGGGTATGGGTGTTTCTTCAACTTTACCCGCCAAGAACATGCAAACTGTGGCTACTGTCTGCAGATTGTAATGAACTTTCATTAATAACTTGCAATGAGCAATTGATTATGAAAAAACGCTAACCCCAAATAACAAATTGTATGCTACATGCTCTATGCTGTACACTACACACACACACAAAAATGCATGTCTCTTCTGTAGAACTGAACAAGATTAACCATATCATGGAATCCAATAAAATATAGGGTTTACAAGTGACAGCAAACTAGAAACTAGAATACTGCCTACAAGTGACAGCAAACTAAAAAAGTGTGTGTTTCACATATGGGTGGCAACATTCATGATTGAACACATGTTAGAAAAGTATATGATACTAACTACCATGCATATAATGTGCATGCTGTCTGACAACAAACATGTACAAGCCCATACAAATTTAAGTAGGGCTTACCAGTCTATCATTTTTGGCATGAGATTGTCGAAGGAAAAAACGATGACAGAATACAATAGCTGTAGCAATTGTCACTGGAGGCCTACATTTCAAAGCCATCCGTCATAAGAAGGAAAGATGCACTATATAGAACTACTAACATGCAAACAAAGCATAATTGATGCAGTACTATACATGGACTGATTCATAAACTTTCATGGTGCAAGTATTCTAAAGACACATAAAGGCCTAAACAAAAATACTAAACAGTGTTTGATCTTTTCTGTTGTCGCTAAACAAGGATGTCATGTGATCACCCATCGCTGCATGCTCGACAAGAACAGTGGCATTAAAGTAATGAATCGATGAGTCTAACACTGGGGTCAAGGGCCAATGTGCTAAGAAGTTATTCCTGACAAAGCTGTGTGCTTCTGAAAAAAAAATATATAAACCCCTTTTAAAGGGAAAAACTGAACAGTAGTTATGTGGTCACATGCATATGTTAGCAATTTGTCAAACACAAATATCAGATAGATTTACCATCATATCTGAGCAATTAGTTCAAAACCATCTCTGGATATTGTCAAAGAAAATAAAGCTAACAAACAAAGTTCAAGGTTATATGGAGTAGGCTGAAAATCAATGTACACAATAGACCAAATGCTTAGAAAGAAGAAAAACTGGACAAGTCAACAATCAAATAATTATTAAATGTCTAATATAGCGCAGATTTTGCATGATTAAACACTTATTCAATATAATCAATTAAAACTCCAGGGGAAAATGGACAAGTCAATTCTTGATGGGGCAATGCTTAAATTGCCACATGAGCAGCCCAAGCACATGCTTGGCAACCTATAACAATAAGGACATTCTATGTTTCTTTCAAACCTATACATATGTCCCCTCGATCAGCAGAGGTGACGTTTCTAATCTTCTGAATCAATTTGCACCCCTAATATCTTTTTAACAAAAAGTTGCATACAGTGCTTCTTTCAGATATTCCTGCCATTAAATAATTCCACTAAAGGCATGTTTGATTCGCAGCCTAAGACTGTGTAAGATGTCAGGCATTTTTGCCTAACTCAGCTGGTACAGAAAAATGGAACCACAGTCCACAACTTAGCTTGTCTACATAATTCATGCTACAAGTGCATGTGTCTATGGCGCTTGGAACCCAGCTAAAAAAATGTCTGGCGTGCAGAAAACGTGGCTTTGAACCAAACACTTGCTTAACTTGGTCAAACTAGCCTTGAGGGAGTGTGACAAACCATGGCAGAGCTTGGCTCCCAACTAAGGAGACCCCGAATATTCAGTCTGTTAGAGGTGCAACCTAGGATACAAAATGTAGTCATGTACACTAGAGAACAACCAGAATGTAATCACTTATGTTTTAGATGTGCACTAGACTTTCCTTGGATTTGGAAATAAAATGTGCATGATATCGATCATGATTTGTTTTCAAAAATTGTTGACGGTGAAACAAGAAAGAAATAAAAGTTTGTTAAAAAAAACTAAGCTATGATAAAAAGTCAAGTTGACTACAGAAACTTGAAAAGAACAGGTAAGATTCAAATAATACTGCTAAACTAGCTTGCTATACTTTACAAGAAAACAAGTAACAATAAAATATGCATGGTACTATATATTCTTACACTTTAAGCCTCACTCCCAGATCTTGAAGAAAAGTGCAGTATGACTTGCGAAGGAAAGACTCCTTCTTCAGACTAATGCCATCTCTTCTTGAAAGGGAATTCTCCTCTATTTCTTTTCTACTAAAATACCACGAAGCACCAAGGTTGCCATCTTCCACATGTTTATTATAGGGAAATCTATATGGGCTGTTTTCTACAACTCCATATTGTGAAGAATCACTTGTCTGCATGATATCCATGTATGATTTTCCTCTTTTCTTCTAAAGAACCTGACAAAATGAGATATATTATGTCATCGCTTGCAAACTTAACATCATAAGCATACATAAACACAGTGACGGAGCCAAGGGCCAAGGGGGCACCGGGGAGCCGCCCCCCCCCCCCCCCCCCCAAATTTTTTTCATATACTCTTCAAATCTAAGTGCAAAACAACAAACAATTTCTACTTGGCCCCCTCTAAGCTTTAGTAACTTTTATTTGCCCCCTACTCATTCCTGCCTCCGTCCCTGCATACACAGGAGGAAGGTACAACTAGGCATGTACTCCCTCCGTCCGGAAATACTTGTCATCAAAATGGATAAAAGGGGATGTATCTAGATGTATGTTAGTTCTAGATACATCTCTTTTTATCCATTTTGATGACAAGTATTTTCGGACGGAGGGAGTACATATACACATTAATTTGAAAAAAAAACATTGATGAAGTTGTGAAGCGCTAAGAAAGATATCAAACTATATGTTCCCAATACTCTAAATCTAAAAAAAAAATCTTCAGTGGAACATAAAAAGGGCATATTCATACAGCTTCATTGAACAGTCTGTCCCTCACAGAAGCCCTGTAATTGAACAAATTTGTGACACGTGGATGACAAAACAACAACAAAAAGAGTTTCTTCAATACAACATCAATGCATTTCCTCCGTTAGAATGGCAACATTAATGCAATTGTAAAATTGTTGCATGTGAATAATGGCCACTGCACAAGTTGCTATTTGTACTTCCAAGTTTATTTTCCCGAGTCCATGGCGTTCAAGGTGTTTTCCTGAGTCTGGGAGTATAACACAGAAACAGGGTACTCCAACTTAACTAAGACCAGAGCTTTAGCAAAGCTAGCAGAATAAATGGGGAGAGATCACCAAACATGATATGTTCTTGAGGGCAGCTGTTAGCAAGCGACTCTATTCGACCGGCAAGAAACTAACCCCAATACACATGAGAAACACAATCCTCAAACACATCTTTAGTGGGACTGTAAAAAAAACAGAACCTAAATTACAAACAAGCAACATAAAATAGTGGAGTGTACAAATCTCAAACCACCACAAAAGTCCAAATTTTCTCAGATAAAGCCCACTTGAGTAGGCAACCCTGGAATCCTAGATGTTGTAGGGGACTTCAGTTTACAGGTAGGTATGTGTGTTATGAAGGTGTTATCCTGGCTATACATATCACTCAGACAAAATTACTGAAAGTCGAAACTCACTACAAGAGCAAAAAATAGCCTCGTAATTGGTGTTGTGGGCAGGGGAATAAAATGTACTCCCTCCGTCCCAAAATTCTTGTCTTAGATTTGTCTAGATACGGATGTATCACCTCTTGATACATCCGTATCTAGACAAATCTAAGACAAGAATTTTGGGACGGAGGGAGTACTATCAAGCTCATAAGTTTGAACGACACTAACACAAAACCCCACTGCACCCCAACGCCTCAAGTAACGCAGTTCTCCAAGCTAAGCTGCGTAATTTTCAAGCAACGGCAGAAATCCTCTAAAACTCAGTATTAGCATTGGCCCCCATAAATTCCTCACGAAATTCAGCTACGTCCAGTCCTCTAGGCACCTAAAAACATGAATTTACCAGGAAACTTAGCACGCAGTTGCGAGATCAATCCCGTTCAGATGCAAGCGAGTAAGTTCGGCTCAACAACTACGCATCAAACAGCACCTAGGGTTATCCCCGCCCGGCAACAATCGCGCATTATAATCCCGGGGTGAGCTTCTAGGCACCGGATCCCTCAATTGGCAGGCAGAATCATGCGAACCGAGGGAACTACAGAAGCAATTTGAGACAATTCTTCTTATGGATATGAACACATCGGATCAGAGCGGAACCTGAGAGGTCGAGAAGTAGTTTGGCGCAGGGTGCGGACCGACCGGCGAGCGTGCGGGGGCGGAGACGGACCGGGATAGACGTCGCGCGCGGAGAGCTGCAGCTGGCGACGACGGCGGCGGCGGGGGGAGCCTGCAGCCCTACCTGCGACTGCGAGGCTGGGTCGGACCCCGGCAGAACCCTAGCCGGTCGATGTGTCACCGTGCGCCCGGATCCACCTTTTTACCCGCGACTCTACCGGGGTTCTACTGGGGTTCGTACTCGTTGCAACCTGAACTTCGATTTGCTGGCCAACACGGACATCTCATGATTATTCTCCTCTTTTTTTTTGAGGATATATTATTCTCCTCCCTGCCAGGTTGTCTTTTTAAATACTTGAATTGCACGCATATATTTTTTTTAACATATTGTGCCATAATATAAGATTGTTTTACAAGTTGCTTTATATTAGCTTGCAAAACGGTCATGAATTATCAGACGGATGGGTAGTAAAGTAGCAAATCAGAAATAATTTAATGTCATGGTAGCATGTCATCTAAAACCCCAAAATGCTAAGGAAAATGTTTAAAAACTTGCAGTGCAGCGTAAGCCTCCTCCAACCGCTGCAACGCTTCACGATGGGGCCCACACAGCGCTTCTCCACTCTCATCCTTATTCCCCACGCGAGCGCCTTAGCCACATAATTTTGAGATCGCTGTCCCCCATCTCCCCCGCGCCTCTAAGATCGTGATACTCCCTCCGGTCGATGCTCTTCTTCTGTCCCCTACCCCATCATTTTTCACCAGTGAATTGAAGCAGTACCCATGTGCTGCAATGATCAACTAGGAGACGACGTCGTTGCAAGCCCGCCGTGGACGCTGGTGTAGGGGGGCACCGGCCCAGCAATGGGGGGGTTGCGCGGCAGTGCTGCAATGGGTGAAGGGTCGTGTGGCGGTGCTGAAGTGGAGCGCTAGTCGGCGGCTCCCGGTGTTGCGATGCAGCGCTCGCTGCTGCAATGGAGCTTCACCGCCGGCTTCCGGTGCTGCGATGTTGCGCTCGGTCATCAAGACTATTTCTAGCGCCGTTGCCGGGAGCATATCTTTATTTTATTATGTTCACTTGGGAGTTTTATATCTGCTGCAATTTATATTCACTAAGAAGTAAGACCAACATCATGCCATCTAAGACGAGGGGAGGTAAGGAACTGCCAACTAAATCTACACTTGGTTCACCTTCTTGTTGGTGCAATAATTTACCTCCTTATGTTTTGGAGATTGTTGACATAAACACTAAGGAATTGATGTGTTTGCTAGTGCACACAGATTAACGGGTCCCTGGAGTCATGAGAAGTTTGGTACAAACTCCGAAGATAATCTCATGTGTGGCAACGAGGATTATCACCGAAGATTATGCTGTCAAGGGTGACCCCCAAAAATTGTTAACGCAAAGCAATTGGTTCGGTGTCCATATGAATAATTTAACTATAGCCGAGAAATTTAAAACAAAGTGAAGACATGGCATTTATTTCGTTCTTCTTCTTTCTCTTTATTGAGTAACATGACCACCATACTACTAAGAGGGGTATAGTGTTCGAAGCTTTGATTCTCTGATACTAAACCTAAATGCCATGTTAGTTGAGAGAGAAATCTCTTTATGTTACGAGCAAACACTTGCCAGCAAGAGACTGTGATCTTCTTTGTTGCAAGAGATTTGTCTCAACCCGAAGAGTTAGCATTACTTGTTCCTTAAGTAATGCTACAGTTGCTTCCAAAATCCGACCATTGAGAACGTGTCGATTGACCATTGGCTGAACCGTGTGTCCAAAATGGTCATTTCCCATCAGGGAAATCGCCCGCCCAAGCCACGTCGGGGCTCGTTTGCCCGCATCGGAGCTGGGGCTCGCGCACGCATGGCGCCTGGGCTCGCCCACCCGTCTGTATTCGCCCCCCTAGAGACACTATCGAGGCCTTGTTGTGCTGCACATCGTGACGAGAGCTCGCACATAGCTGCGCCGGGGTTCGCCAACCCGTCGATCGTTATGTGTAGAAACTGCATGTTGTCGTGCGTGTTGACCGGCGCGGACATATATGCTCCGTGTTGCCGTGCGTGCGGGCCAGCACGGCGTGCTGGTCGTCGTGTACACAGGTGTGGTTGAAGGAAATATGCCCTATAGGCAATAATAAAGTTGTTATTTATATTTCCTTATATCATGATAAATGTTTATTATTCATGCTAGAATTGTATTAACCGGAAACTTAGTACATGTGTGAATACATAGACAAACAGAATGTCCCTAGTATGCCTCTACTTGACTAGCTCGTTAATTAAAGATGGTTAAGTTTCCTAGCCATGGATATGTGTTGTCATTTGATGAACGGGATCACATCATTAGAGAATGATGTGATGGACAAGACCCATTCGTTAGCTTAGCATTATGATCATTACGGTTTCATTGCTACTGCTTTCTTCATGACTTATACATGTTCCTCATACTATGAGATTATGCAACTCCCGAATACTGGAGGAACACCTTGTGTGCTATCAAACGTCACAACGTAACTGGGTGATTATAAAGATGCTCTATAGGTGTCTCCGGTGGTGTTTGTTGAGTTGGCATAGATCGAGATTAGGATTTGTCACTCCGTGTATCGGAGAGGTATCTCTGGGCCCTCTCGGTAATGCACATCACTATAAGCCTTGCAAGCAATGTGACTAATAAGTTAGTCGCGGGATGATGCATTACGAAACGAGTAAAGAGACTTGTCGGTAACGAGATTGAACTAGGTATGATGATACCGACGATCGAATCTCGGGCAAGTAACATACCGATGAGAAAGGGAACAACATATGTTGTTATGTTGTTTGACTGATAAAGATCTTCGTAGAATATGTAGGATCTAATATGAGCACCCAGGTTCCGCTATTGGTTATTGACTGGAGATGAGTCTCGGTCATGTCTATATAGTTCTCGAACATGTAGGGTCCGCACACTTAACGTTCTGTGACAATTTGTATTATGAGTTATGTGATTTGATGACCGAAGTTTGTTCGGAGTCCCGGATGAGATCGGGGACATGACGAGGAGTCTCAAAATGGTCGAGACGTAAAGATCAGTATATTGGAAGGCTATATTCGGACATCGGAAAGGTTCCAGGTGATTCGGGTATTTTTCGGAGTATCGGAGAGATACGGGAATTCGTATTGGGCCTTAATGGGCCATACAGGAAAGGAGAGAAAGGCTCAAGGGTGGCCACGCCCCTTCCCCATAGACTGGTCCGAATTGGACTAGGGGAAGGGGGCGCCCCCTTCCTTCCTTCTCCTTCTCCCTTCCCTTTTTTCCTATTCCATGTGGGAGGTGGAATCCTACTAGGACTAGGGAGTCCTAGTAGGACTCCACACTTTGGGCGTGCCCTATGATGGCCGGCCTCCTTCCTCCATCCTTTATATATGTGGCCAGGAGGCACCTCATAGACACACAAGTTGATCATTGATCCCTTAGCCGTGTGCGGTGCCCCCCTCCACCATAATCCACCTTGGTCATATCATCGTAGTGCTTAGGCGAAGCCCTGCGACGGTAGCATTATCATCACCGTCATCACACCATCGTGCTGACGAAGCTCTCCCTCGACACTCATCTGGATCGAGAGTTCGTGGGACGTCACCGAGCCGAACGTGTGCAGATCGCGGAGGTGCCATACTTTCGGTACTAGGATCGGTCGATCATGAAGACGTACGACTACATCAACCGTGTTGTTGATACGTCTCCGTCGTATCTACTTTTCCAAACACTTTTGCCCTTGTTTTGGACTCTAACTTGCATGATTTGAATGGAACTAACCCGGACTGACGTTGTTTTCAGCAGAATTACCATGGTGTTATTTATGTGCAGAAACAAATGTTCTTGAAATGACCTGAAACTTCACGGAGCAACTTTTTGGAAAATATAAAAAACACCTGCAAAAGATGAAGGCCAGGGGGCCACCATCTGTCCACGAGGGTGGGGGCGCGCCCCCTACCTCGTGGGCCCCCTGGTGCCTCTCCGACTCCAACTCCAACTCTATATATTGTGTTTCGGGGAGAGAAAAAAACAGAGAGAAGGATTCATCGCATTTTACGATACGAAGCCGCCGCCAAGCCCTAAAACCTCTCGGGAGTGCTGATCTTGAGTCCGTTCGGGGCTCCAGAGAGGAGAATCCGCCACCATCGTCATCATCAACCATCCTCCATCACCAATTTCATGATGCTCACCACCGTGCGTGAGTAATTCCATCGTAGGCTTGCTGGACGGTGATGGGTTGGATGAGATTTATCATGTAATCAAGTTAGTTTTGTTAGGGTTTGATCCCTAGTATCCACTATGTTCTGAGATTGATGTTGCTATGACTTTGCTATGCTTAATGCTTGTCACTAGGGCCCGAGTGCCGTGATTTCAGATCTGAACCTATTATGTTTTCATCAATATATGAGAGTTCTTGATCCTATATTGCACGTCTATAGTCACCTATTATGTGTTATGATCCGTTAACCCCGAAGTGACAATAACCGGGATACTTACCGGTGATGACCGTAGTTTGAGGAGTTCATGTATTCACTATGTGTTAATGCTTTGTTCCAGTAATCCATTAAAAGGAGGCCTTAATATCCCTTAGTTTCCGTAAGGACCCCGCTGCCATGGGAGGGTAGGACAAAAGATGTCATGCAAGTTCTTTTCCATAAGCATGTATGACTATATTCGGAATACATGCCTACATTACATTGATGAATTGGAGCTAGTTCTATATCACCCTAGGTTATGACTGTTACATGATGAACCGCATCCCGCATAATTCTCTATCACCGATCCATTGCCTATGAGCTTTCCATATATTGTTCTTCGCTTATTTACTTTTCCGTTGCTATTGCTATCATCACTACAAAATACCAAAAACATTACTTTTACTACTGTTACCTTTTGCTACCGTTACCACTATTAACATATTACCTTGCTACTAAACACTTTGCTACAGATATTAAGTTTCCAGGTGTGGTTGAATTGACAACTCAGCTGCTAATACTTGAGAATATTCTTTGGCTCCCCTTGTGTCGAGTCAATAAATTTGGGTTGAATACTCTACCCTCGAAAACTGTTGCGACCCCACTTGTGGGTTATCAAGACTATTTTCTAGCGCCGTTGCCGGGGAGCATAGCTCTATTCTTTGAGTCACTTGGGAGTTATATCTACTTATCATTATGAAGAACTTGAGAGATCCAAAAACCAAGATATATCCCTCAACTACGAGGGGAGGTAAGGAACTGTCATCTAGCTATGCACTTGATTCACCTTCTGTTTTGAGTAAGCTTGCGACACCTAAACCTGCTTCTACTATTCTTTCTGATATGTCGCATGTTATTGATGATGCCACTTCTGCTATACATGATACTTATGATGAAACTACTTCTATGCTTGATACTACTGTGCCACTTGGTGAATTTCTTGATGAACAAATTGCTAGAGCTAGAGAAATTGAAAATATTGAATCTGATAATACTGATGAAAGTGATGATGAAGAATCACTTGTTATTCCTAAGGGTTATGTTTTTGATTAAGAAGCTTCTTTAGCTATTTTAGCTTGCAAAGATAGATATGAACTCAAAAGGTTATTAGCTAAATGGAATACGCAATCTCTAAATGCTAGAATGAAACTTGACCCTGCTTTTGCTACTTCACCTATCTGTGTTATTGATAAGGATTATGAATTCTCTGTTGATCCTGATATAATTACTTTGGTTGAATCTGATCCTTTTCATGGTTATGAATCTGAATCTGTTGTGGCACATCTCACTAAACTAAATGATATAGCCACCTTGTTCACCAAAGATGAGAGAACTCGTTACTTTTATATCCTTAAAATATTTTCGTTCTCATTAAAGGGTGATGCTAAGATATGGTTTAATTCTCTTGATCTTGGTTGTGTGCGTAGTCCCCAGAATATGATCTATTACTTCTCCGCTAAATATTTCCCTGCTCATAAGAAACAAGTTGCTTTAAGGGATATATATAATTTTGTGCAAATTGAAGAAGAGAGTCTCCCACAAGCTTGGGGGAGGCTTCTCCAATTACTTAATGCTTTGCCTGATCATCCTCTTAAGAAAAATGAAATACTTGATATCTTTTATAATGGACTAACCGATGCCTCCAGAGATTACCCGGATAGTTGTGTTGGTTCTGTTTTCAGGGAAAGAACATCGGATGAAGCTGAAATTTTATTGAATAATATGTTGACAAATGAAAATAATTGGACACCTCTTGAGCCAGTTCCTGAGCCTATTCCTAAACAAACTCCGAAGAAGAGGGGTATTCTATTTCTCAGTCCTGAAGATATGCAAGAGGCAAAGAAATCTATGAAAGAAAAAGGTATTAAAGCTGAAGATGTTAAGAATTTACCTCCTATTGAAGAAATACATGGTCTTAATTTACCGCCTGCTGAAGAAACATATGATCTTAATCCTTTACCTATTGAAGAAACTCATGGTCTTGATAACCCGACACAGGTAGTAAAGGTAAGTTCTCTCTATAGATATGATAAAGCTGAAATCCCATTTACTAAGTTTGCTAGCCCATGCTTAGATGAGTTTGATAAATTTATGGCTAAGCAAGAAGATTTTAATGCTTATTTTGGTAGACAATTAAAATACAATTCAAATATGCTTGAACACTTGGGTGATTATATGGCTAATGTTAAAGGTGAACTTAAACTTATTAGTAAACATGCTTCTATGGTTACCACTCAAGTAGAACAAGTACTTAAAGCTCAAAATGATTTGCTCAATGAATTGAATAGTAAGGATAATGATAATGATGTTAGAGTTATGACTAGAGGTGGTAAAATGACTCAGGAACCTTTGTATCTTGAAGGCCACCCTAAGAGAATTGAGCAAGATTCTTAGAGAAATAATATAGATGCACCTAGTTCGTCTAAAAAGAAGAAAAAGAAAAATGATAGGACTTTGCATGCTTCTAGTGATCCTATTGTTGAAACACCTGAGAATCCAAATGATATTTCTATTTCTGATGCTGAAACACAATCTGGTAATGAACCTGAAACGAGTGATAATGTTAATGATAATGTTCATGATGATGCTCAACCTAGTAATGATAATGATATAGAAATTGAACCTGTTGTTGATCTTGATAACCCACAATCAAAGAATCAACGTTATGATAAGAAAGACTTTGTTGCTAGGAAACATGGTAAAGAAAGAGAGCCTTGGGTTCAGAAACCCATGCCTTTTCCTCCCAAACCATCCAAGAAAAAGGATGATGAGGATTTTGAGCGCTTTACTGAAATGATTAGACCTATCTTTTTGCGTATGCGATTAACTGATATGCTCAAAACCAATCCTTATGCTAGGTACATGAAAGATATTATTAAAAATAAAAGAAAGATAATGGAAGCTGAAATTTCCACCATGCTTGCTAATTATACTTTTAAGGGTGGAATACCAAAGAAACTTGGAGATCCAGGAGTACCCACTATACCATGTTCCATTAAAAGAAACTATGTTAAAATTGCTTTATGTGATCTTGGAGCCGGTGTTAGTGTTATGCCTCTCTGTTTATATCGTAGACTTGATTTGAATAAGTTGACACCTACTGAAATATCTTTGCAAATGGCTAATAAATCAACTGCTATACCTGTCGGTATTTGTGAGAATGTGCCTGTTGTAGTTGCAAACGTTACTATTTTAATGGACTTTGTTATTCTTGATATTCCCGAGGACGATAGTATGTCTATTATTCTTGGAAGACCCTTTTCGAATACTGCAGGGGCTGTTATTGATTGCACTAAAGGCAATGTCACTTTTCATGTTAATGGTAATGAGCATACGGTACACTTTCCGAGGAAACAACCTCAAATTCATAGTATCAACTCTATTGGAAAATTCCCATCGATTATATTTGGAGGTTTTGAATTTCCTCTTCCTACTATCAAGAAGAAATATGATATTCTTATTATTGGGGATGTCCATATCCCCGTTGAGGTAACATAGTGTTATTCGAAATTTCTCCGGTTCCATGTTATTCGAAATGAGTTCATTAACAAGACTTGATCAACCTTGTTAGTGGATTCCTTTTGATGATCATGAGATGGATGAAACTAGAAGGCACAACCTTCTGTACCCCACTTTTACTTTCTGTTGTTTATATTAAATAAAATAAAAATAGTATTTCTCCGTCTGTTATCTGATTATCTGTGCAATATAAAAATACCCCGAAAATAAAAGTTCTCCAAATGCCCTGAAATTTAAATATGATTTTTCTAAAATATTTGAGAATATTTGGCACTGAAAACACAGGAGGGGGGCCAACCACCTGCCCACGAGGGTGGAGGGTGCGCCCTACCCCCTGGGCGCGCCCCCTGCCTCGTGGGTCCACGGTGGCCCTCCTCCACTTATCCTTTCACTCATACACTTCTTCTTCCTCCCCCAAACACGAATAACCAGCTCAAACCCGAGTCCAAGCTCATTTTGCTGCCATTTTCGATCTCCTTGCTCAAAGCACCTCTCACAAAACTGCTTGGGGAGATTGTTCCTTGGTGTGTGACTCCTCCATTGGTCCAATTAGTTTTTGTTCTAGTGCTTTATTCATTGCAAATTTTTGCTGCTTAGGTGACATTGTTCTTGTGCTTGCATGTCAAATTTATATGATCAAAAGTAGTCTTGATGCATGATATAGGCTCTAGGCACTTGTAGGAGTAGTTGCTATCAATATTATTGAGTTTGGTTTACTTTTATTTTGAAGTTACTAAAAATTTCAGAAATTTTTCAGAGGAAGAAATATGCTTAGGAAAATGTTCCAAGGTGGTTCTTCAAGGAAGCAAGGACCCAGGCTTGCAATGCGTGATGCTGATGATGAGCCACCAAGAGACGCTCCAATGCGTCCTTGTGAATGGCCTTCTGAGAACTTCATGGATCGAGTGGGAATTAAAGAAGAATTTAACGCATATTTGCGTAACGCTGATCTTGTGAGCTTCGAGGAAGAGAAGTGCGGCCAATATCACAATCTCACTAGTTCCTTTGTGAGGAGGTTTGAATTTTCATCTTCACGTAATTCTCCAACTGTCCTGTTTGATCTTTATGATAATTCTTACACTATGGACTTAGAGGATTTTACCACTGCTTGCAAACTTCCACAATGGGGTAGTATAAGGGATCCTCGCAAATCTGAATTTAGAGATTTTCTTACTAGTATAACTGTGGGAGAATCTAGAGATATAACACAAGCTACCATAGGGAACATTCACTTTCCTGCTATACATTATTTTGCTCTCTTCATAGGTAGATGCATTAATGGTAAAGATGAGGCATGTCACATATGTGTCCCTGACCTCAGTATTCTTAGGAGTGCTGTGTTAGAAGACAAATCTTATAATTTGGGAGCCATTGTTGCACGTAGGTTGCATCTTAATAGATTTAATGGAGATTTCTTTGGTGGAATTTATGCAACCCGCATAGCTATTTTTCTTGGCGTAGCCATACGCGAAGATGATATTGAATTACCTCCTAGTTGATAAACTACATTCAAGATTTATTATTATGACTCGCTAGTTGATTATGCCATTGATATGAGTAAACTTGAGACCTAAGCGTTATTGTGAATGTGGTTAGTTATAATCTTTGCTGAAAACTTGAATGCTGGCTTTACATATTTACAACAACAAGAGCAAACAGAGTTTGTAAAAGTTTTTCTTTATCACTTTCAGTTTATCAACTGAATTGCTTGAGGACAAGCAAAGGTTTAAGCTTGGGGGAGTTGATACGTCTCCGTCGTATGTACTTTTCCAAACACTATTGCCCTTGTTTTGGACTCTAACTTGCATGATTTGAATGGAACTAACCCGGACTGATGCTGTTTTCAGCAGAATTACCATGGTGTTATTTATGTGCAGAAACAAACGTTCTCGGAATGACCTGAAACTTCGCGGAGCAACTTTTTGGAAAATATAAAAAATACCTGCAAAAGATGAAGGCCAGAGGGCCCACCACCTGTCCACGAGGGTGGGGGCGTGCCCCCTACCTCGTGGACCCCCTGGTGCCTCTCCGACTCCAACTCCAACTCTATATGTTGTGTTTCGGGGAGAAAAAAACAGAGAGAAGGATTCATCGCGTTTTACGATACGGATCCGCCGCTAAGGCCTAAAACCTCTCAGGAGGGCTGATCTGGAGTCCGTTCGGAGCTCCGGAGAGGGGAATCCGTCGCCATCATCAACCATCCTCCATCACCAATTTCATGATGCTCAACGCCGTGCGTGAGTAATTCCATCATAGGCTTGCTGGACGGTGATGGGTTGGATGAGATTTATCATGTAATCGAGTTAGTTTTGTTAGGGTTTGATCCCTAGTACCCACTATATGTTCTGAGATTGATGTTGCTATGACTTTGCTATGCTTAATGCTTGTCACTAGGGCCCAAGTGCCATAATTTCAGATCTGAACCTATTATGTTTTCATCAATATATGAGAGTTCTTGATCCTATCTTGCAAGTCTATAGTCACCTATTATGTGTCATGATCCGTTAACCCCGAAGTGACAATAATCGGGATACTTACCGGTGATGACCGTAGTTTGAGGAGTTCATGTATTCACTATGTGTTAATGCTTTGTTCCGGTACTCTATTAAAAGGAGGCCTTAATATCCCTTAGTTTCCGTAAGGACCCCGCTGCCACGGGAGGGTAGGGCAAAAGATGTCTTGCAAGTTCTTTTCCATAAGCACGTATGACTATATTCGGAATACATGCCTACATTACATTGATGAATTGGAGCTCGTTCTATGTCATCCTAGGTTATGACTATTACATGATGAACCGCATCCAGCATAATTCTCTATCACCGATCCATTGCCTATGAGCTTTCCATATATTGTTCTTCGCTTATTTACTTTTCCGTTGCTATTGCTATCATCACTACAAAATACCAAAAACATTGCTTTTACTAATGTTACCTTTGCTATCGTTACCACTATTATCATATTACCTTGCTACTAAACACTTTGCTGCAGATATTAAGTTTCCAGGTGTGGTTGAATTGACAACTCAACTGCTAATACTTGAGAATATTCTTTGGCTCCCCTTGTGCCAAATCAATAAACTTCGGTTGAATACTCTACCCTCGAAAACTGTTGCGATCCCCTATACTTGTGGGTTATCAGTTGTCATAACGCTTCCGCTTATGGTCTACGAGGGTACGTGGACAACACTCTTCCCATCTTGTCGCTATGCATCACCATGATCTTGCGTGTGCGTAGGATTTTTTTTAAATTAATACGTTCCCCAATAGTGGCATCCGAGCCAGGTCTATGCGTAGATGTTATATGCACGAGTAGAACACTGAGGAGTTGTGGCGTGGGTATATACATATTGCTTGCCGTCACTAGTTGATTCTTGATTCAGCGGTATTGTTGGATGAAGCGGCTCAGACCGACATTACGCATACGCTTACGCGAGACTGGTTCTACCGACGTGCTTCGCACACAGGTGGCTAGTGGGTGTCAGTTTCTCCGACTTTAGTTGAATCGGATTCTTGCTAAGCCCGTAGCAGCCACGTTATGGTTTTTATACCGTAGGTAAGAATAGTTCTTGCTAAGCCCGTAGCAGCCACATAAAACTTGCAACAACAAAGTAGAGGACGTCTAACTTGTTTTTGCAGGGCATGTTGTGATGTGATATGGTCAAGACGTGATGAGTTATAAGTTGTCGTATGAGATGATCATGTTTTGTTGAAGTTATTGGCAACTGGCAGAAGCCTTATGGTTGTCTCTTTATTGCATAAGATGCAAGTGCCAAATAATTGCTTTACTTTATCGCTATGCGATATCAATAGTTGCAAAAGCAATAGTTGGCGAGACGACCATATGATGACACATTGATAGAGATCAAGATGATGGAGATCATGGTGTCATGCCGATGACAATAGCAATCATGACGGTACTTTGGAGATAGAGATCAAAGGCGCAAGATGATCATGGCCATATCATGTCACATATTTTGATTGCATGTGATGTTTATCCTTTATGCATCTTATTTTGCTTAGTTTGGCGGTAGCATTATAAGATGATCTCTCACTAAATTTCAAAGGTATAAGTGTTCTCCCTGAGTATGCACCGTTGCGACAGTTCGTCGTGCCGAAACACCACGTGATGATCGGGTGTGATAAGCTCTACGTTCACATACAATGGGTGCAAGCCAGTTTTGCACACGCAGAATACTCAGGTTAAACTTGACGAGCCTAGCATATGCAGATATGGCCTCGGAACACTGGAGACCGAAAGGTCGAGCGTGAATCATATAGTAGATATGATCAACATAGTGATGTTCACCATTGAAAACTACTCCATCTCACGTGATGATCGGACATGGTTTAGTTGATTTGGATCACGTGATCATTTAGATGACTAGAGGGATGTCTATCTAAGTGGGAGTTCTTAATTAATATGATTAATTAAACTTTAATTTATCATGACCTTAGTCCTGATAATATTTGCAAATTATGTTGTAGATCAATAGCTCGCGCATAGCTTCCCCGTTTATTTTTGATATGTTCCTAGAGAAAAATAAGTTGAAAGATGTTAGTAGCAATGATGCAGATTGGAGCCGTGATCTGAGGATTATCCTCATTGTTGCATAGAAGAATTTTGTCCTTGATGCACCGCTAGGTGACGGACCTATTGCAGGAGCACATGGAGACATTATGAACGTTTGGCAAAGCTCGGTCTGATGACTACTTGATAGTTTAGTGCACCATGCTTTACGGCTTAGAACCGGGACTTCAAAAATGTTTTGAACGCCACGGAGCATATAAGATGTTCCAAGAGTTGAAATTGGTATTTCATACTCATGCCCGTGTCAAGAGGTATGAGACCTCTGACAATACTTTTCCTACAAGATGGAGGAGAATAGCTCAACCAGTGAGCATGTGCTCAGATTGTCCGGGTACTACAATTGCTTGAATCAAGTGGGAGTTAATCTTCCAGATAAGATAGTATTTGGCAAAAGTTCTCTAATCACTATCTCCAAGTTACTAGAACTTCGTCATGAACTATAATATGCAAGGGATGACGAAAACAATTCCCAAGCTCTTCGTGATGCTAAAATTGGCGAAGGTAGAAATCAAGAAAAGCATCATGTGTTGATGATTGATGATACGTCTCCAACGTATCTATAATTTTTTATTGTTCCATGCTATATTATATCCTGTTTTGGACATTATTGGGCTTTATTATACAATTTTATATTATTTTTGGGACTAACCTATTAACCGGAGGCCCAACGCAAAATTGATGTTTTTGCCTATTTCAGAGTTTCACAGAAAAAGAATATTAAACGGAGTCCAAACGGAATGAAACCTTCGGGAACGTGATTTTCGGAATGAACATGATCCAGAGGACTTGGACCCTACGTCAAGCAATCAACCAGGAAGGCACGAGGTAGGGGGGCGCGCCTACCCCCCCAGGCGTGCCCTCCATCCTCGTGGGGCCCATGTTGCTCCACCGACGTACTCCTTCCTCCTATATATACCTACGTACCCCCAAACTACCAGATATGGAGCCAAAATCCTAATTCCACCGCCATAACTTTCTGTATCCACGAGATCCCATCTTGGGGCCTTTTTCGGAGCTCCGCCGGAGTGGGTATCGATCACGGAGGGCTTCTACATCAACACCATAGCCTCTCCGATGAAGTGTGAGTAGTTCACTTCAGACCTACGGGTCCATAGTTGTTAGCTAGATGGCTTCCTCTCTCTTTTTGGATCTCAATACAAAGTTCTCCCCCTCTCTTGTAGAGATCTATTCGATGTAATCTTCTTTTGCGGTGTGTTTATTGAGAACGATGATTTGTGGGTTTATGATTAAGTTTATCTATGAACAATATTTGAATCTTCTCTGAATTCTTTTATGTATGATTGGTTATCTTTGCATGTCTCTCCGAATTATCAGTTTGGTTTGGCCTACTAGATTGATCTTTCCTGCAATGGGAGAAGTGCTTAGCTTTGGGTTCAATCTTGCGGTGTCCTTTCCTAGTGATAGTAGGGGCAGCAAGGCATGTATTGTATTGTTGCCATCGAGGATAACAAGATGGGGTTTATATCATATTGCATGAGTTTATCCCTCTACATCATGTCATCTTGCTTAAAGCGTCACTCTGTTCTCTTGAACTTAATACTCTAGATGCATGCTGGATAGCAGTCGATGTGTGGAGTAATAGTAGTAGATGCAGGCAGGAGTCGGTCTACTTGTCTCGGACGTGATGCCTATATACATGATCATACCTATATATTCTCATAACTATGCTCAATTCTGTCAATTGCTCAACAGTAATTTGTTCACCCACCGTAATACTTATGCTCTCGAGAGAAGCCTCTAGTGAAACCTATGGCCCCGGGTCTATTTTCTATCATATTAATCTTCCAATACTTAGTTATTTCCTTTGCCATTTATTTTACTTGCATCTTTATTTCTCTTTATCATAAAAATACCAAAAATATTATCTTATCATATCTATTAGATCTCACTCTCGTAGCTGACCGTGAAGGGATTGACAACCCCTTTACCGCGTTGGTTGCGAGGAGTTTATTTGTTTGTGTAGGTGGGAGGGACTCGTGTGTGGCCTCCTACTGGATTGATACCTTGGTTCTCAAAAATTGAGGGAAATACTTACGCTGCTCTGCTGCATCACCCTTTCCTCTTCAAGGGAAAACCAACGCAGTGCTCAAGAGGTAGCAAGAAGGATTTCTGGCGCCGTTGCCGGGGAGGTAGGCGCAAAAGTCAACATACCAAGTACCCATCACAAACCATTATCTCCTGCATTACATTATTTGCCATTTGCCTCTCGTTTTCCTCCCCCCACTTCACCCTTGCCGTTTTATTTGCCCTCTCTCTCTCTCCATCATCCCTCTCTTTGTCTATTCGCCTCTTTTTGCCTGTTTCTTGTTTGCTTGTATGTCGGATTGCTTGCTTGTCACGATGGCTCAAGATAATACCAAATTGTGTGACTTCACCAATACCAACGACGATGATTTTATTAGCACTCCGATTGCTCCTCTTACCGATGCTGAATCTTGTGAAATTAATGCTGCTTTGCTGAATCTTGTCATGAAAGATCCGTTTTCCGGCCTTCCTAGTGAAGATGCCGCTACCCATCTAAACAACTTTGTTGATCTGTGTGATATGCAAAAGAAGAAAGATGTGGACAATGATATTGTTAAATTGAAGCTATTTCCTTTTTCGCTTAGAGATCGTGCTAAAGCTTGGTTTTCATCTTTGCCTAAAAATAGTATTGATTCGTGGAATAAGTGCAAAGATGCTTTTATCTCTAAGTATTTTCCTCCCGCTAAGATCATCTCTCTTAGAAATGATATTATGAATTTTAAGCAACTTGATCATGAACATGTTGCACAAGCTTGGGAGAGGATGAAATTAATGATACGTAATTGCCCTACACATGATTTGAATTTGTGGATGATTATACAAAAAAATTATGTTGGATTTAATTTTGCTTCTAGAAATCTTTTAGATTCGGCCGCGGGAGGCACTTTTATGGAAATCACTTTAGGAGAAGCTACTAAACTCCTAGATAATATTATGGTTAATTATTCGCAATGGCACACTGAAAGATCTACTAATAAGAAAGTGCATGCGATAGAAGAAATTAATGTGTTGAGCGGTAAGATGGATGAACTTATGAAATTATTTGCTAATAAAAGTGTTTCATGCCTTTGTCTACTTTGATTGAGAATAATAATGAATCTTTGGATGTGATTTTGTTGGTAGGAATAATTTTGGTAACAACGCATACAGAGGAAACTTTAATCCTAGGCCGTATCCTAGTAATTCCTCTAATAATTATGGTAATTCCTACAACAATTCTTATGGAAATTTTAATAAGATACCCTCTGATTTTGAATCTAATATTAAAGAATTTATTACCTCGCAAAAGAATTTCAATGCTTTGATTGAAGAAAAATTGCTTAAGATTGATGAGTTGGCTAGGAACATTGATAGAATTTCTCTTGATGTTGATTCTTTGAAACTTAGATCTATTCCACCTAAGCATGATATCAATGAGTCTCTCAAAGCTATGAGAATTTCCATTGATGAGTGCAAAGAAAGAACCGCTAGGATGCGTGCTAAGAAAGTTGCTTTATAAAAGCGTGTTCTTCTAGTTTCCATGATAATAAACATGAAGATCTAAAAGTTATTGATGTGTCCCCTATTAAATCTTTGTTTTGCAATATGAATCTTGATACTAATGGGACTGAATATGATCCACCTTTACCTAGAAGACGTTCCAAAAATTCGGAGTCTTTAGATCTTGATGCTAAAATTGTTAAAAGTGGGATTGAAGAAGTCAAAACTTTAAATATTGATGAACCCGCTTTTTTGGATTTCAAGGAATTTAATTATGATAATTGATCTTTGATAGATTGTATTTCCTTGTTGCAATCCGTGCTAAATTTTCCTCATGCTTACAGTCAAAATAAAGCCTTTACCAAACATATCGTTGATGCTTTGATGCAATCTTATGAAGAAAAACTTGAGTTGGAAGTTTCTATCCCTAGAAAACTTTATGATGAGCGGGAACCTACTATTAAAATTAATATTAAAGATCATGAATGCTATGCTTTGTGTGATTTGGGTGCTAGTGTTTCCATGATTCCAAAGACTTTGTGTGATTTGCTAGGTTTCCGTGATTTTGATGATTGCTCTTCAAACTTGCACCTTGCGGATTCCACTATTAAGAAACCTATGGGAAGAATTAATGATGTTCTATTGTTGCAAATAGGAATGATGTGCCAGCGGATTTTATTGTTCTTGACATAGATTGCAATCCTTCATGTTCTATTATTCTTGGTAGACCTTTCCTTAGAACGATTGGTGCAATTATTGATATGAAGGAAGGGAATATTAGATTCCAATTTCCATTAAGGAAAGCATGGAACAATTCCATAGAAATAAAATTAAATTACCTTATGAATATATTATGAGAGCCACTTATGGATTGCCTTCCAAAGATGGCAATACCTAGATCTATCCTTCCTTTTATGCATAGCTAGGGCGGTAAACGATAGCGCTTCTTGGGAGGCAACCCAATTTTATTTTTATTCCTTGATTTTTGCTCCTGTTTAGTAATAAATAATTTATCTATCCTCTATTTTGTTTGTGTTTTTTGTGTTTAATTAGTGTTTGTGCCAAGTAGAACCGTTGGGAAGACTTGGGGAAAGTCTTTTTAATCTTGCTGTAAAAAAACAGAAACTTTAGCGCTCACGAGAACTGCTGCCATTTTTATTTGGAAAGTGCTATTTAGTTAATTATTTTTGCAGATGATTAATAGATAAATTCATCACGTCCAGAAATTTATTTTAGAATTTTTGGGGTTCCAGATCTTGCGTTAACTACAGATGACTACAAACTGTCCTGTTTTTGACAGTTTCTGTTTTTCGTGTGTTGTTTGCTTATTTTGATGAATCTATGGCTAGTAAAATAGTTTATAAACCATATAGAAGTTTTAATACAGTAGGTTTAACACCAATATAAATAAATAATGAGTTCATTACAGTACCTTGAAGTGGTGTTTTGTTTTCTTTCGCTAACGGAGGTCATGAGATTTTCTACTTTAAGTTTTGTGTTGTGAAGTTTTCAAGTTTTGGGTAAAGATTTGATGGATTATGGAACAAGGAGTGGCAAGAGCATAAGCTTGGGGATACCCATGGCACCCCAAGATAATCTAAGGACACCTAAAAGCCAAATCTTGGGGATGCCCCGGAAGGCATCCCCTCTTTCGTCCACTTCCATCGGTAACTTTACTTGGAGCTATATTTTTATTTACCACATGATATGTGTTTTGCTTGGAGCGTCTTGTATTATTTGAGTCTTTATTTGTTAGTTTTCCATAATCATCCTTGCTGTACACACCTTTTGAGAGAGACACACATCATTCGGAAATTGTTAGAATACTCTATGTGCTTCACTTCTATCTTTTGAGTTATATAGTTTTTGCTCTAGTGCTTCACTTATATCTTTTAGAGCACGTTGGTGGATTTGTTTTATAGAAACTATTGTTCTCTCATGCTTCACTTAGATTATTTTGAGAGTCCTACAAAACAGCATGGTAATTTGCTTTAATTATGTTAGGCATTCAAGATTAATAATAAAATTTTCTTATGAGTGTGTTGAATACTATGAGAAGTTTGAAACTTGATAATTGTTTTGAGATATGGAGACGGTGATATTAGAGTCATGCTAGTTGAGTAGTTCTGAATTTGAGAAATACTTATGTTAAAGTTTGTGATTCCCGTAGCATGCACGTATGGTGAACCGTTATGTGATGAAGTCGGAGCATGATTTATTTATTGATTGTCTTCCTTATGAGTGGCGGCCGGGGACGAGCGATGGTCTTTTCCTACCAATCTATCCCCTTAGGAGCATGCGTGTAATACTTTGCTTTGATAACTTGTTGATTTTTGCAATAAGTATATGAGTTCTTTATGACTAATGTTGAGTCCATGGATCATACGCACTCTCACCCTTCCACCATTGCTAGCCTCTCTAATACCGGGCACCTTTCGCCGGTATCATACACCCACCATATACCTCCTCAAAACAGCCACCATACCTACCTATCATGGCATTTCCATAGCCATTCCGAGATATATTGCCATGCGACTTACCACGTTCCGTTTATTATGACACGCTCCATGATACGTCTCCAACGTATCTATAATTTTTGAATGCTCCATGCTATATTATCTACTGTTTTGGACATTATTGGGCTTTATTATCCACTTTTATATTATTTTTGCGACTAACCTATTAACCGGGGCCCAGCCCAGAATTGCTGTTTTTTTGCCTATGTTAGGGTTTCGAAGAAAAGGAATATCAAACGGAGTCCAAACGGAATGAAACCTTTGGAAACGTGATTTTCTCACCGAATACAACTCAGGAGACTTGGACCCTACGTCAAGCCAACTAACAGGAGGCCACGAGGTAGGGGGGCGCGCCTGCCCCCCCAGGCGCGCCCTCCACCCTCGTGGGCCCCTTGTTGCTCCACCAACGTACTTCTTCCTCCAATATATATCCACGTACCCCCAAACGATCAGAACAGGAGCCAAAACCCTAATTCCACCGCCGTAACTTTCTGTATCCATGAGATCCCATCTTGGGGCCTGTTCCGGAGCTCCGTTGGAGGGGGCATCGATCACGGAGGGCTTCTACATCAACACCATAGCCTCTCCGATGAAGTGTGAGTAGTTTACTTCAGACCTACGGGTCCATAGTTAGTAGTTAGATGGCTTCTTCTCTCTTTTTGGATCTCAATACAATGTTCTCCCCCTCTCGTGTGGAGATCTATTCGATGTAATCTTCTTTTTGCGGTGTGTTTGTTGAGATCGATGAATTGTGGGTTTATGATCAAGTCTATCTATGAATAATATTTGAATCTTCTCTGAATTCTTTTATGTATGATTGGTTATCTTTGCAAGTCTCTTCAAATTATCAGTTTGGGTTGGCCTACTAGATTGATCTTTCTTGCAATGCGAGAAGTGCTTAGCTTTGGGTTCAATCTTGCGGTGTCCTTTCCCGGTGACAGTAAGGGCAGCAAGGCACGTATTGTATCGTTGCCATCGAGGATAACAAGATGGGGTTTTCTTCATATTGCATGAGTCTATCCCTCTACATCATGTCATCTTGCTTAAGGCGTTACTCTGTTTTTAACTTAATACTCTAGATGCATGCTAGATAGCGGTCGATGAGTGGAGTAATAGTAGTAGATGCAGGCAGGAGTCGGTCTACTTGTCTCGGACGTGATGCCTATATACATGATCATACATAGATATTCTCATAACTATGCTCAATTCTGTCAATTTCTCAACAGTAATTTGTTCACCCACCGTAGAATACTTATGCTCTCGAGAGAAGCCACTAGTGAAACCTATGGCCCCTGGGTCTATCTTTATCATATTAATCTCCTACCACTTAGTTATTGACTTTGCTATTTACTTTGCCTTTATTTTACTTTGCATCTTTATCATAAAAATACCAAAAATATTATCTTATCATATCTATCATATCTCACTCTCGTAAGTGGCCCTATAGGGATTGACAACCCCTATTTGCATTGGTTGCGAGGATTTATTTGTTTTGTGCAGGTACGAGGGACTCGCGTGTAGCCTCCTACTGGATTGATACCTTGGTTCTAAAAAACTGAGGGAAATACTTATGCTACTTTGCTGCATCATCCCTTCCTCTTCGGGGAAAACCAACGCAGTGCTAAAAGAGGTAGCAAGAAGGATTTCTGGCGCCGTTGCCGGGGAGGTCTACGCAAAAGTCAATATACCAAGTACCCATCACATACCCTTATCTCCCGCATTACATTATTTGCCATTTGCCTCTCGTTTTCCTCTCCCCCAATTCACCCTTGCCGTTTTATTCACCCTCTCTCTCTATCCTCCCTCTCTTTCTCTATTTGCCCCTTTTTGTCCGCTTGCTTTTTGTTTGCTTGTGTGTTAGTTTGCTTTCTTGTCTTTATGGCTAGTCCCTTATCTTCTCCATTGTCTCCCGAGAATGAAATTCTAAATTTTAAGCCAAGGGAGGGTGAAAATCTAAAAGATGCTTGGTATAGAATTTGCAATGCTCAAAATAAATCTGCTAGGAAGCAATCTACTACCATTCTCCTTCGCAATTTTTATGTAGGCATTACTCCTTGGCACCGTTATGTTCTTGATACTATTACCGGAGGGAATTTTTTGGGTAGCCATACTTTTGATTCTTATAATGCTATGTTAGATTTATTTGGCCCCCCTTCTTTTGGTTAATGGAACTATATTAACTTTGGAGCATGTAATGCAAAGGCTTGAAATTAATTAAAATAAGGTTCCTACCGTAGAGTTAATTGAAAATTTGGATAAAAAGATCCACAGCCGAATCTCTCAATATGGATCTAAAGTAGGAGTTACTTTGAAAGATATTAAAGAAAAGGAACCCATAGTTAATGAGAAAATAAATCACGATTCCGTTAGGATCGATAAACTTGAGAATATTATTACCAATTTGGGAACCGCTTTTTCTTCTGTAAAGAATACTCCAAGTTCCTCCACTAAATTTGCCAAGCTTATGTATGTTCCTAAAAACAAGGGTGAATCATCTAGTAAGGAAAATGCGGATCTTAAATCTATAAGTGTTCATCCCAATCTTTTTGCTATCATTAAGGAACCATTTGTTACAAATGATTTTTTCGATATTGTGCCTAAAAGTTTGATAATTAATAAAAACAAAGAAACTCCTAAAGATGGTAGATGCCTCATTGAAGAATTGCCTACCAAAGATGGCAATACCTAGATCTATTCTTGCTTGTTATGCCTAGCTAGGGGCGTTAAACGATAGCGCTTGTTGGGAGGCAACCCAATTTTATTTTTATTCCTTGCTTTTTGCTCCTGCTTAGTAATAAACAAATTATTTAGCCTCTGTTTTGGTTGTGTTTTTTGTGTTTAATTAGTGTTTGTGCCAAGTAGAACCGTTGGGAAGACTTGGGGAAAGTCTTGTTGAATTTGCTGTAAAAAACAGAAACTTTAGCGCTCACGAGAACTGCTGTCATTTTTATTTGGAAAGTGCTATTTAGTTAAATCCTTTTGAAGATGATTAATAGATAAATTCCTCACGTCCATCATTTTATTTTATAATTTTGGGGGTTCCACATCTTGCGCTAGCTACAGGTTACTACAGACTGTTCTGTTTTTGACAGTTTCTGTTTTGCGTGTGTTGTTTGCTTAGTTTGATGAATCTATGGCTAGTAAATTAGTTTATAAACCATAGAGAAGTTGGAATACAGTATTTATAACACCCATATAAATACATAATGAGTTCATTACAGTACCTTGAAGTGGTCTTTTGTTTTATTTCGCTAACGGAGCTCACGAGATTTTCTACTTTAAGTTTTGTGTTGTGAAGTTTTCAAGTTTTGGGTAAAGATTTTATGGATTATGGAATAAGGAGTGGCAAGATCCTAAGCTTGGGTATGCCCATGGCACCCCCAAGATAATCTAAGGACACCTAAAAGCCAAAGCTTGGGGATGCCCCGGAAGGCATCCCCTCTTTCGTCTACTTCTATCGGTAACTTTACTTGGAGCTATATTTTTATTTACCACATGATATGTGTTTTGCTTGGAGCGTCTTGTATGATTTGAGTCTTTGCTTATTAGTTTACCATAATCATCCTTTCTGTACACATCTTTCGAGAGAGCCATACATGATTTGGAATTTGTTAGAATACTCTATGTGCTTCGCTTATATCTTTTGAGTTATATAATTTTGCTCTAGTGCTTCACTTATATCTTTTAGAGCACGGTGGTGGATTTGTTTTATAGAAACTAGTGATCTCTCATGCTTCACTTAGATTATTTTGAGAGTCTTAATAGCATGGTAATTTGCTTAAAAGCCTAATATGCTTGGTATGCAAGATTAATAAAAAACTCTCTTATGAGTGTGTTGAATACTATGAGAAGTTTGATACTTGATAATTGTTTTGAGATATAGAGATGGTGATAATAAAGTCATGCTAGTTGAATAGTTGTGAATTTGAGAAATACTTGTGTTGAAGCTTGTTATTCCCGTAGCATGCACGTATGGTTAACCGTTATGTGATGAAGTCGGAGCATGATTTATTTATTGATTGTCTTCCTTATCAGTGGCGGTCGGGGCCGAGCGATGGTCTTTTCCTACCAATCTATCCCCCTAGGAGCATGCGCGTAATACTTTGCTTTGATAACTTGTAGATTTTTGCAATAAGTATATGAGTTCTTTATGACTAATGTTGAGTCCATGGATTATACGCACTCTCACCCTTCCACCTTTGCTACCCTCTCTAATACCGCACACCTTTTGCCGGTATCATACACCCACCATATACCTTCCTCAAAATAGCCACCATACCTACCTATTATGGCATTTCCATAGCCATTCTGATATATATTGCCATGCAACTTTCCACCGTTCCGTTTATGACACACTCCATCATTGTCATATTGCTTAGCATGATCATGTAGTTGACATAGTATTTGTGGCAAAGCCATCGTTCATAATTCTTTCATACTTGTCACTCATGCATCATTGCATATCCCGGTACACCGCCGGAGGCATTCATATAGAGTCATATCTTGTTCTAAGTATCGAGTTGTAATTATTGAGTTGTAAGAAAAATAAAAGTGTGATGATCATCGTTATTAGAGCATTGTCCCAAGTGAGGAAAGGATGATGGAGACTATGATTCCCCCACAAGTCGGGATGAGACTCCGGACCAAAAATAAATAAAAGAGGCCAAAGAAGCCCAAATAAAAAAAGATAAAGAAAAGAAGCCATAAAAAAGAGAAAAGTCCCAAATAAAAAAATAAAAAACATGAGAGAAAAAGAGAGAAGGGACAATGTTACTATCCTTTTACCACACTTGTGCTTCAAAGTAGCACCACGATCTTCATAGTAGAGAGTCTCTCATGTTATCACTTTCATATACTAGTGGGGATTTCTCATTATAGAACTTTGCTTGTATATTCCAAAGATGGGCTTCCTCAAAATTGCCCTAGGTCTTCATGAGCAAGCAAGTTGGATGCACACCCACTTATTTTCTTTTTGAGCTTTCATACACTTATAGCTCTAGTGCATCCGTTACATGGCAATCCCTACTCACTCACATTGATATCTATTGATGGGCATCTCCATAGCCCGTTGATACGCCTAGTTGATGCGAGACTATCTTCCCCTTTTTGTCTTCTCCACAACCACCACTCTATTCCACCTATAGTGCTATATCCATGGCTCACGCTCATGTATTGCGTGAAGATTGAAAAAGTTTTGAGAATGTCAAAAGTATGAAACAGTTGCTTGGCTTGTCATCGGGGTTGTGCATGATTTAAATATTTTGTGTGGTGAAGATAGAGCATAGCCAGACTATATGATTTTCTAGGGATAACTTTCTTTAGCCATGTTATTTTGAGAATACATAATTGCTTTGTTAGTATGCTTGAAGTATTATTATTTTCTATGTCAATATGAAATTCTGTCTTGAATCTTTTGGATCTGAATATTCATACCACAATTAAGAAGAATTACATTAAAATTATGCCAAGTAGCACTCCACATCAAAAATTCTGTTTTTATCATTTACCTACTCGAGGACGAGCAGGAATTAACCTTGGGGATGCTTGATACGTCTCCAACGTATCTATAATTTTTGATTTCTCCATGCTATATTATCTACTGTTTTGGACATTATTGGGCTTTATTATCCACTTTTATATTATTTTTGGGACTAACCTATTAACCGGAGGCCCAGCCCAGAATTGCTGTTTTTTGCCTGTTTTAGGGTTTCGAAGAAAAGGAATATCAAACGGAGTCCAAACGGAATGAAACCTTTGGGAACGTGATTTTCTCACCGAATACAACTCAGGAGACTTGGACCCTACGTCAAGCCAACTAACAGGAGGCCACAAGGTAGGGGGCGCGCCCTCCACCCTCGTGGGCCCCCTGTTGCTCCACCGACGTACTTCTTCCTCCTATATATATCCACGTACCCCCAAACTATAAGAACAGGAGCCAAAACCCTAATTCCACCACCATAACTTTCTGTGTCCACGAGATCCCATCTTGGGGCCTGTTCCGGAGCTCCGCCGGAGGGGGCATCGATCACAGAGGGCTTCTACATCAACACCATAGCCTCTCCGATGAAGTGTGAGTAGTTTACTTCAGACCTACGGGTCCATAGTTAGTAGCTAGATGGCTTCTTCTCTCTTTTTGGATCTCAATACAATGTTCTCCCCCTCTCCTGTGGAGATCTATTCGATGTAATCTTCTTTTTGCAATGTGTTTGTTGAGACCGATGAATTGTGTGTTTATGATCAAGTCTATCTATGAATAATATTTGAATCTTCTCTGAATTCTTTTATGTATGATTGGTTATCTTTGCAAGTCTCTTCGAATTATCAGTTTGGTTTGGCCTGCTAGATTGATCTTTCTTGCAATGGGAGAAGTGCTTAGCTTTGGGTTCAATCTTACGGTGTCCTTTCCCGGTGACAGTAAGGGCAGCAAGGCACGTATTGTATTGTTGCCATCAAGGATAACAAGATGGGGTTTTCTTCATATTGCATGAGTCTATCCCTCTACATCATGTCATCTTGCTTAAGGCATTACTCTGTTTTTAACTTAATACTCTAGATGCATGCTGGGTAGCGGTCGATGAGTGGAGTAATAGTAGTAGATGCAGGCAGGAGTCGGTCTACTTGTCTCGGACATGATGCCTATATACATGATCATACCTAGATATTCTCATAACTATGCTCAATTCTGTCAATTGCTCAACAATAATTTGTTCACCCACCGTAGAATACTTATGCTCTCGAGAGAAGCCACTAGTGAAACCTATGGCCCCCGGGTCTATCTTTATCATATTAATCTCCTACTACTTAGTTATTTACTTTGCTATTTACTTTGCCTTTATTTTACTTTGCATGTTTATCATAAAAATACCAAAAATATTATCTTATCATATCTATCAGATCTCACTCTCGTAAGTGGCCCTATAGGGATTGACAACCCCTATTTGCGTTGGTTGCGAGGATTTATTTGTTTTGTGCAGGTACGAGGGACTCGCGCGTAGCCTCCTACTGGATTGATACCTTGGTTCTCAAAAACCGAGGGAAATACTTACGCTACTTTGCTGCATCATCCCTTCCTCTTCGGGGAAAACCAACGCAGTGCTAAAAGAGGTAGCACTCCATCATTGTCATATTGCTTTGCATGATCATGTAGTTGACATTGTATTTGTGGCAAAGCCACCATTCATAATTCTTTCATACATGTCACTCTTGATTCATTGAATATCCCAGTACAGCGCCGGAGGCATTCACATAGAGTCATATTTTGTTCTAAGTATTGAGTTGTAATTGTTGAGTTGTAAGTAAATAAAAAAGTGTGATGATCATCATTTTTAGAGCATTGTCCCAAGTGAGGAAAGGATGATGGAGACTATGATTCCCCCACAAGTCAGGATGAGACTCCAGACTAAAAAAAGAGAGAAAGGGCCAAATAAAAAAATGAGAGAAAAAGAGAGAAGGGACAATGCTACTATCCTTTTACCACACTTGTGCTTCAAAGTAGCACCAGGATCTTCATGATAGAGAGTATCCTATGTTATCACTTTCATATACTAGTGGGAATTTTTCATTATAGAACTTGGCTTGTATATTCCAATGATGGGCTTCCTTAAAATGCCCTAGGTCTTCGTGAGCAAGCAAGTTGGATGCACACCCACTTAGTTCTTTTTGTTGAGCTTTCATATACTTATAGCTCTAGTGCATCCGTTGCATGGCAATCCCTACTCACTCACATTGATATCTATTAATGGGCATCTCCATAGCCCGTTGATACGCCTAGTTGATGTGAGACCATCTTCTCCCTTTTTGTCTTCTCCACAACCACCATTCTATTCCACATATAGTGCTATGTCCATGGCTCACGCTCATGTATTGCGTGAAGATTGAAAAAGTTTGAGAACACCAAAAGTATGAAACAATTGCTTGGCTTGTCATCGGGGTTGTGCATGATTTAAATACTTTGTGTGGTGAAGATGGAGCATAGCCAGACTATATGATTTTGTAGGGATAAGTTTCTTTGGCCATGTTATTTTGAAGAAACATAATTGCTTAGTTAGTATGCTTGAAGTATTATTATTTCTATGTCAATATTGAACTTTTGTCTTGAATCTTTCGGATCTGAATATTCATACCACAATTAAGAGAATTACATTGAAATTATGCCAAGTAGCATTCCACATCAAAAATTCTGTTTTTATCATTTACCTACTCGAGGACGAGCATGAATTAAGCTTGGGATGCTTGATACGTCTCCAACGTATCTATAATTTTTGATTGTTCCATGCTATATTATATCCTGTTTTGGACATTATTGGGCTTTATTACACACTTTTATATTATTTTTGGGACTAACCTATTAACCGGAGGCCCAGCCCAGAATTGTTGTTTTTGCCTATTTCAGAGTTTCGCAGAAAAATAATATCAAACGGAGTCCAAACGGAATGAAACCTTTGGGAACGTGATTTTTGAAACGAACATGATCCAGAGGACCTGGACCCTACGTCAAGCAATCAACTAGGAAGGCATGAGGTAGGGGGGCGCACCTCCCCCCCAGGCGCGCCCTCCACCCTCGTGGGGCCCACGTTGCTCCACCGACGTACTCCTTCCTCCTATATATACCTACGTACCCCCAAACTACCAGATACGGAGCCAAAACCCTAATTCCACCGCCGTAACTTTCTGTATCCATGAGATCCCATCTTGGGGCCTTTTCCGGAGCTCCGCCGGAGGGGGGTATCGATGATGGAGGGCTTCTACATCAACACCATAGCCTCTCCGATGAAGTGTGAGTAGCTTACTTCAGACCTACGGGTCCATAGTTATTAGCTAGATGGCTTCCTCTCTCTTTTTGGATCTCAATACAAAGTTCTCCTCCTCTCTTGTGGAGATCTATTCGATGTAATCTTCTTTTGCGGTGTGTTTGTTGAGACCGATGAATTGTGGGTTTATGATCAAGTTTATCTATGAACAATATTTGAATCTTCTCTGAATTCTTTTATGTATGATTGGCTATCTTTGCAAGTCTCTTCGAATTATCAGTTTGGTTTGGCCTACTAGATTGATCTTTCTTGCAATGGGAGAAGTGCTTAGCTTTGGGTTCAATCTTGCGCTGTCCTTTCCCAGTGACAGTAGGGGCAGCAAGACACGTATTGTATTGTTGCCATAGAGGATAACAAGATGGGGTTTATATCATATTGCATGAGTTTATCCCTCTACATCATGTCATCTTGCTTAAAGCGTTACTCTGTTCTCTTGAACTTAATACTCTAGATGCATGCTGGATAGCGGTCGATGTGTGGAGTAATAGTAGTAGATGCAGGCAGGAGTTGGTCTACTTGTCTCGGACGTGATGCCTATATACATGATCATACCTAGATATTCTCATAACTATGCTCAATTCTGTCAATTGCTCAACAGTAATTTGTTCACCCACCATAATACTTATGCTCTCGAGAGAAGCCTCTAGTGAAACCTATGGCCCCCGGGTCTATTTTCCATCATATTAATCTTCCAATACTAAGTTATTTCCTTTGCCATTTATTTTACTTGCATCTTTATTTCTCTTTATCATAAAAATACCAAAAATATTATCTTATCATATCTCACTCTCGTAGGTGACCGTGAAGGGATTGACAACCCCTTTATCGCGTTGGTTGCGAGGAGTTTATTTGTTTGTATAGGTGTGAGGGACTCGTGCGTGGCCTCCTACTAGATTGATACCTTGGTTCTCAAAAACTGAGGGAAATACTTACGCTGCTCTGCTGCATCACCCTTTCCTCTTCAAAGGAAAACCAACGCAGTGCTCAAGAGGTAGCAGTTGAAAAGACCACTAGTTTCAAGAAAAAGGGTAAAGTGAAGAAGGGGAATTTCAAGAAGAACGACAAGCAAGTTGCTGCTCAAGTGGAAAAAAACAAGTCTGGACCTAAGCCTGAGACTAAGTGCTTCTACTGCAAAGGGACTGGTCACTGGAAGCGGGGCTGCCCCAAGTATTTGGCGGATAAGAAGGATGGCAAAGTGAACAAAGGTATATTTGATATACATGTTATTGATGTGTACTTTACTAGTGTTTATAGCAACCCCTCAGTATTTGATACTAGTTCAGTTGCTAAGATTAGTAACTCGAAACGGGAGTTGCAGAATGAATTGAGACTAGTTAAGGGTGAAGTGACGATGTGTGTTGGAAGTGGTTCCAAGATTGATATGATCATCATCGCACACTCCCTATACTTTCGGGATTAGTGTCGAAACCTAAATAAATGTTATTTGGTGTTTGCGTTGAGCATGAATATGTTCTAATCATGTTTATTGCAATACGGTTATTCATTTAAAGTCAGAGAATAATTGTTGTTCTGTTTACATGAATAAAACCTTCGATGGTCATACGCCCAATGAAAATAGTTTGTTGGATCTCGATCGTAGTGATACACATATTCATAATATTGAAGCCAAAAATATGCAAAGTTAATAATGATAGTGCAACTTATTTGTGGCATTGCCGTTTAGGTCATATTGGTGTAAAGCGCATGAAGAAACTCCATGTGGATGGACTTTTGGAATCACTTGATTATGAATCACTTGATGCTTGTGAACCATGCCTCATGGGCAAGATGACTAAGACTCCGTTCTCCGGAATACTGGAGCGAGCAACTGACTTATTGGAAATAATACATACTGATGTATGCGGT
The DNA here is from genome assembly GCA_034509565.1 of Triticum monococcum. NCBI lineage: Eukaryota > Viridiplantae > Streptophyta > Magnoliopsida > Poales > Poaceae > Triticum > Triticum monococcum. The sequence goes on from CM067844.1 coordinate 115,249,525, forward strand.
CCGGTGAGTCTTGAGGCTCGCGGTAGGTATCGTTATTTTCTGACCTTCACAGATGATTTGAGCAGATATGGGTATATCTACTTGATGGAACATAAGTCTGGAACATTTGAAAAGTTCAAAAATTTCAGAGTGAAGTGGAAAATCATTGTAAAAGGAAATAAAGTTTCTACGATCCGATCACGGTGATGAATATTTGATTTACGAGTTTGGTCTTCAATTAAAACAATGTGGAATAGTTTCACAAATTCATGCCACCTGGAACACCACAACATAATGGTGTGTCTGAACGTCATAACCGTACTTTATTGGATATAGTGCAATCTATGATGTCTCTTACCGATTTACCACTATCATTTTGGGGTTATGCATTAGAGACAACTGCATTCATGTTAAAAAGGGCACCATCTAAATCCGTTGAGACGACACTGTATGAACTATGGTTTGGCAAGAAACCGAAGTTGTCGTTTCTTAAAGTTTGGGGTTGTGATGCTTATGTGAAAAAGTTTCAGCCTGATAAGCTCAAACCGAAATCGGAGAAGTGCGTCTTCATAGGATACCCAAAAGAAAATGTTGGGTACACCTTCTATGAGAGATCCGAAAGGCAAGATCTTTGTTGCTAATTAAGAGTGGATCCTTTCTAGCGAAGGAGTTTCTCTCGAAAGAAGTGAGTGGGAGGAAAGTAGAACTTGATGAGGTAATTGTACCTTGTCCCGAATTGGAAAGTAGTTCATCACAGAAATCAGTTCTAGTGATTCCTACGCCAATTAGTGAGGAAGCTAATGATAATGATCATGAAACTTCAGATCAAGTTACTACCGAACCTCATAGGTAAAATAGAGTATGGTCCACACCAGAGTGGTACGGTAATCATTTCTGGAAGTCATGTTACTAGACCATGACGAACCTACGAACTATGAGGAAGCGATGATGAGCCCAGATTCCATGATATGGCTTAAGGCCATGAAATCTGATATGGGATCCATGTATAAAGAACAAAGTATGACTTGCCCGATGATCGGCGAGCCATTGAGAATAAATGGTTTTCAAGAGGAAGACGAACACTAATAGTAGTGTTAGTATCTACAAAGCTCGAATTGTCGCAAAAAGGTTTTCAACAAGTTCAAAGTGTTGACTACGATGAGATTTTCTCACTAGTATCGATGCTTAAAAGTCTGTCTAAATCATGTTAGCAATTGCCGCATTTTATGAAATCTGGCAAATGGATGTCAAAACTGTGTTCATTAATGGATTTATTAAAGAAGAGTTGTATATGATGCAACCAGAAGGTTTTGTCAATCCTAAATGTACTAACAAAGTGTGCAAGCTCTAGCGATCCATTTATGGACTGGTGCAAGCCTCTCGGAGTTGGAATATGGCTTTGATAGTGTGATCAAAGCATATAGTTTTATACAGACTTGCGGTGAAGCCTGTATTTACAATAAAGTTAGTGGGAGCACTACAACCTTTCTGATAAGTATATGTGAGTGACATATTGTTGATCGGAAATGATGTAGAATTTTCTTGAAAGCATAAAGGAGTGTTTGAAAGGAGTTTTTAAAGGAAAGACCTCGGTGAAGCTGCTTACACATTGAGCATCAAAATCTATAGAGATAGATCAAGACACTTGATAAGATTTTTCAATGAGTACATACCTTGACAAGATTTTGAAGTAGTTCAAAATGGAACAGTCAAAGAAGGAGTTCTTGCCTATATTGCAAGGTGTGAAGTTGAGTAAAGACTCAAAACACGACCACGACAGAAAATAGAAAGAGAATGAAAGTCATTCCGTATGCCTCAGCCATAGGTTCTATAAAGTATGCTATGTTGTGTACCAAACCTATTGGGTACCTTGCCATGAGTTTGGCAAGGGGGTACGATATTGATCCAGGAGTGGATCACTTGACAGTGGTCAAAATTATCCTTAGAGGACTAAGGAAATGTTTCTCGGTTATGGAGGTGATAAAAGAGTTCGTCGTAAAAGAGTTACGTCGATGCAAGCATTTTACAACGATCTAGATGACTCTAAGTCTCGATCTAGATACATATTGAAAGTAGGAGCAATTAGCTAGAGTAGCTCCGTGCAGAGTATTGGAGACATAGAAATTTGCGAAACACATACAGACCTGAATGTTGCAGACCCGTAGACTAAACTTCTATCACAATCAAAACATGATCACTCTTTGGGTGTTAATCACATAGCGATGTGAACTAGATTATTGACCCTAGTAAACCATTTGGGTATTAGTCACATGAAGATGTGAACTAATCACATAAAGATGTGAACTATTGGTGTGAAATCACATGCCAATGTGAACTAGATTATTGACTCTAGTGCAAGTGGGAGACTGAAGGAAATATGCCCTAGACGCAATAATAAAGTTGTTATTTATATTTCCTTATATCATGATAAATGTTTATTATTCATGCTAGAATTGTATTAACCGGAAACTTAGTACATGTGTGAATACATAGACAAACAGAGTGTCCCTAGTATGCCTCTACTTGACTAGCTCGTTAATCAAAGATGGTTAAGTTTCCTAGTCATGGACATGTGCTGTCATTTGATGAACGAGATCACATCATTAGAGAATGATGTGATGGACAATACCCATTCGTTAGCTTAGCATTATGATCGTTACAGTTTCATTGCTACTGCTTTCTTCATGACTTATACATGTTCCTCAGACTATGAGATTATGCAACTCCCAAATACCGGAGGAACACCTTGTGTGCTATCAAACGTCACAACGTAACTGGGTGATTATAAAGATGCTCTACAGGTGTCTCCGATGGTGTTTGTTGAGTTGTCATAGATCGAGATTAGGATTTGTCACTCCGTGTATCGAAGAGGTATCTCTGGGCCCTCTCGGTAATGCACATCACTATAAGCCTTGCGAGCAATGTGACTAATGAGTTAGTTGCGGGATGATGCATTACGAAACGAGTAAAGAGACTTGCCGGTAATGAGATTGAACTAGGTATGATGATACCGACGATCGAATCTCGGGCAAGTAACTGAAGGAAATATGCCCTAGAGGCAATAATAAAGTTATTATCTATTTCCTTGTATCATGATAAATGTTTATTATTCATGCTAGAATTGTATTAACCGGGAACATAATACTTGTGTGAATACATAGACAAACAGAGTGTCACTAGTATGCCTCTACTTGACTAGCTCGTTGATCAAAGATGGTTATGTTTCCTAGCCATGGACATGAGTTGTCATTTGATTAACGTGATCACATGATTAGGAGAATGATGTGATTGACTTGACTCATTCCGTTAGCTTAGCACTCGATCGTTTAGTATGTTGCTATTGCTTTCTTCATGACTTATACATGTTCCTATGACTATGAGATTATGCAACTCCCGTTTACCGGAGGAACGCTTTGTGTGCTACCAAACGTCACAACGTAACTGGGTGATTATAAAGGTGCTCTACAGGTGTCTCCGAAGGTACTTGTTGGGTTGGCCTATTTCGAGATTAGGATTTGTCACTCTGATTGTCAGAGAGGTATCTCTGGGCCCTCTCGGTAATGCACATCACTTAAGCCTTGCAAGCATTGCAACTAATGAGTTAGTTGCAGGATGATGTATTACAGAACGAGTAAAGAGACTTGCCGGTAACGAGATTGACCTAGTTATTGAGATACCGATGATCGAATCTCGGGCAAGTAACATACCGATGACAAAGGGAACAACGTATGTTGTTATGCGGTCTGACCGATAAAGATCTTCGTAGAATATGTGGGAGCCAATATGAGCATCCAGGTTCTGCTATTGGTTATTGACCGGAGACGTGTCTCGGTCATGCCTACATAGTTCTTGAACCCGAAGGGTCCGCATGCTTAAAGTTTCGATGACGGTTATATTATGAGTTTTGATGTACCGAAGGTTGTACGGAGTTCCGGATGTGATCACAAACATGATGAGGAGTCTCGAAATGGTTGAGACATTAAGATTGATATATTGGAAGCCTATATTTGGATATCGGAAGTGTTCCGGGTGAAATCGGAATTTTACCGGAGTACCGAGGGGTTACCGGAACCCCCCGGGGGATTAATGGGCCATAGTGGGCCTTAGTGGAGAAGAGGAGAGGCGGCCAGGGCAGGGCCGCGCACCCCTCCCCCCTAGTCCGAATAGGACAAGGAGAGGGGGGCGCCGCCCCCCTTTCCTTCCCCTCTCCCTCCTCTTTCCCCCCTTCTCCTAATCCAACAAGGAAGGGAGGGAGTCCTACTCCCGGTGGGAGTAGGACTCCTCCTGGCGCACCTCCTCCTGGCCGGCCGCACCTCCCCCCTTTCTCCTTTATATACGGGGGCAGGGGGCATTGTCGGTGTCAAAACCGGCGGATCTCGGGTAGGGGGTCCCGAACTGTGCGTCTAGGCCGGATGGTAACAGGAGGCAAGGAACACGATGTTTTACCCAGGTTCGGGCCCTCTTGATGGAGGTAAAACCCTACGTCCTGCTTGATTAATATTGATGATATGGGTAGTACAAGAGTAGATCTACCATGAGATCAAGGAGGCTAAACCCTAGAAGCTAGCCTATGGTATGATTGTTGTATCATGAAGTTGTCCTACGGACTAAAACCCTCCGGTTTATATAGACACCGGAGAGGGTTAGGGTTACACAAAGTCGATTACAATGGTAGGAGATCTTGAATATCCGCATCTCCAAGCTTGCCTTCCACGCCAAGGAAAGTCCCATCCGGACACGGGACGAAGTCTTCAATCTTGTATCTTCATAGTCCTGGAGTCCGACTGAAGGTATAGTCCGGCTACCCGAACACCCCCTAATCCAGGACTCCCTCAGTAGCCCCTGAACCAGGCTTCAATGACGACGAGTCCGGCGCGTAGATTGTCTTCGGCATTGCAAGGCGGGTTCCTCCTCCAAATTCTTCATAAAAGTTTGTAAACACCAAGAGTAGTGTCCGGCTCTGAAAAATAAGTTTCCACGTATTGCCACAGAGAAAATAATATTAACACAAATCTAATCTGCTGACGTATTCCGCAGTGTGACATCACACTACGGCCAAGCCTTTATTCGAATCGTCTTCACTTTTCCACCTCAGCGTGTTTTGCGAGGCGGTTCCTTGGCACGTCTTGTCAAAGCAGAGATTGTGTCCCCCATTTACGGGATTCTCATTAATACGGACGTGGGTAACCCAAACGCGCCATTTATCACGGCGCTTGGGAGGCAAGCGAGTTTTACTAGGCCGGTGGGGACGCATAGTCACATCCGCCCATATAAGGGGATAAGGATCCACCTTTTTACCTACGCCTTCTTCCTCCTTTGCCTATCCATCTTCTGCGCACCCGAGCTCCAGCGCCCAAGCCCGCACTTCCTACCTCAACCTTCTCCAACAATGTTCGGAGCGGGAGGCAAGTGGATGGTCTCCTCCGTCACGGAGGGCCATGTCAAAAAGCTAAGGAAGGCCGGATACCTGTCCAAAGACATCGCGCACCGTCTTCCTGAGGAGGGGCAGCTTCTCCCCACCCCAAGGCCCCATGAGAGGGTAGTATTTCTTCCCCACTTCCTCCGCGGACTGGGTTTTCCTCTCCACCCATTTGTCTAGGGGCTCATGTTCTACTATGGCCTAGATTTCCACGATCTGGCCCCGAACTTCATCCTCAATATCTCGGTGTTTATCGTCGTGTGCGAGGCTTTCCTCTGCATCCGTCCCCATTTCGGCCTCTGGCTCAGGACCTTCAACGTCAAGCCAAAGGTGGTGCGCGGCAACCAGGCGGAGTGCGGAGGTGCCATGGCGGGCAAAATAGCCAACGTCCTATGGCTCGAGGGCTCCTTTGTGGAGACCTTGAAGGGGTGGCAGTCAGGGTGGTTTTACATCATCGAGCCACGCGATCCGAAGTGGATCGCAGCCCCTGAATTCCGATCCAGACCCCCTACATGGCTCACGTCCTGGAACGAGATGGGCATGTCGTGGGGCGACGAAGAAGAAGTGACCGGACTGCAAAAATGCATCCAGTCCCTGGCAAACAAGCAGCTCAAGCTTGTCAACATAGTCCAGGTCATGCTCGTCCGCCGGATCCTTCCGTGTCAAGAACGGGACTTCAATTTGTGGGAGTTCAACCCGGCGCAGCACCGAACTCTGAGCAGGCTCTTTGACACGACGTACGAAGATGTTTGGAGGGGGCTAACCAAAGGCGCCGAGGCTCCCACATCCGCCTCCGAAGACCGCAGATTCAGCTCGCAGCGTCCTGCTGGCGAGGTAAAATATTTTCATCTTTTACAGGATGTTAAGTTTTCTTCATAGTTTGACTCTATGCGGGATCTAAACTCCCTCACCTTTGACAGGATTGGTGGGCGAAGTCCAGACTGATTATGTAAGTGCATCTAGTGCCACCCCTAGTTGGTTTTGGAGTATTGACGACAAACCTAGTTGAGGGACTAATGTGTTTGTGAGAATTGCAGGATAACACAGGTAGAAGTCCCTCATTGATTCGGTTTAGCTACCAGAGATGACCCCCAAAAATGTACGAAGACATTGAAGACAATGGTGGTTCATGAAGACATTCGTGTCGAAGACAATGACATATGAAGACTCCCCATGAAGCTTTTGGAACTCGAAGACTTAGATCCTTCGTAGCTTTACTTTATTCATGTTGTGTCATAGGAACCACCGTACTGTTAAGTGGGGTCCAAGAAAACCAGTCAGGATGACTGAAGTGATGCCTAATTCAAATCCTATGTCTTCGAGTGAAGACAATGAGAGAAAATCTTGTCTAGAGTCAGACAAGTCAGCTTTACTTGCAGCCCAAGTAAAGTTGCCGTGAGAGTTTAAAATCCGACCGTTAGTACACGTGTCAGTTCCTTAGTGACCCAGGGTCATTTCAGACAAATCAGGTCAGGGTTGCCAAGTGGCTATAAATAGCCCACCCCACAACCATAAACGGTTGGCTGCTCAGATTTCAGTGCACGGCTTTTGTCGTTTGAGAGCAACCCACCTCGAAGCCTTTGAGAGAAAATCCTTAGTGAGGAGAAAAGCCCTAACCACCCAGAGCCAGAGTAATTGGGCATCACTTAAGTCTTCTTGTCTGAGTGATCTGAAGACTTATTACACTTGGGGACTGTGCATTCCCAGACGGTTAGGCGTCGCGTTCTGAGCATCCAAGAGGAATTGTGGATTGCCGGTGAACGAAGTCTGTGAAGGTTTGGGAGTCTACCTTGAAGACTTACCAGAGTGATTGGGCGGGGTCTGTGTGACCTTAGCTCAAGGAGAAAACGGTGAGGACTGGGTGTCCTGAGCTGCGTGTTCAAGACTGGGTGTCCGGGACTGTGTGTCCTTTGGTTTAAATACCTAGCCGCTCCAACCAGACGTACAGTTGTCACAGCAACTGGAACTGGTCCAACACATCATTGTCTTCAACGTGTCACTGGTTTCATCTTCACCTCCCTTTACTTACCAGTACACATTGTGAAGCTATTGCATGCCTGCTTAATCTTCTGTCTTCACAACCTGACTGTATGATCTGATTGGCTTCATAAGTTCTTCCAACCTGATCCTCATTACACTGAAGCTATTTGTCTCTGTGCTTTCACTATACTGTATATTTTACTATGGCTTGCGTTGTGTAATCTATCTTCCGCTGCATAGTGATAGGCTTCAAGTCTGTTTGTCTTCATAACTTCCACGTTTTGAAGACTTTCTTAAAAATCGCCTATTCACCCCCCTCTAGTCGATATAACGCACTTTCAATTGGTATCAGAGCAAGGTGCTCCCTTGTTCTGTGTGATTCGGTTTAACCACCTAGAGTTTTAGCTATGTCGACTGCAGGGATAATTAAAGTCTCCGCTGCGTGCCCCGTCTTCGATGGAACTGAATATCCCTACTGGAAGAATAAGATGCGCATGCATCTTGAAGCCATTGATGTCGACCTATGGTATGTCGTCGAAAACGGCGTTCCCAAGGCTGGAGAAGGTGTCACTGCTGCTGATGTCAAGAAGTTCACTCAACTGGACTCCACTGCCAAGAATATTATCTGTGGTCATCTGACCAAGGGACAGTACGGCCGTGTGAGTGCCTTGAAGACATCCAAGCTGGTCTGGGACTGGCTCTCCAAGGTCAATGAAGGCATCTCAACCCAGAGAGATCAGAGAATCAGTGTTCTTCGAAATCTCTTCAACCGCTTCAAGCGAAATGACAATGAGAATGTCCAGCACACATTTGACCGGCTCACTGACATCACAAATGAGCTTCAAGCCCTTGGCGCCACTGAGATCACCAAACATGAAATCGTCAAGACGCTGCTAAGATCACTTGACAGTTCATTTGACATTCTAGCCCTGATGATTCAAGAACGTCCAGACTTCAAGACACTCGATCCGTCTGACATACTTGAGAGGCTCAACACACATGAGTTTCAGCTTTCTGAGAAAAGAGATATCTACGGTCCAAACTATGGGCGAACTCGTGCCTTGAAGGCAAAAGCTGTGTCATCATCTGAAGAGGAATCTGACAGCAGTTCTGATGATCCTGAAGACATTGGAAGGGAACTTGCAATGCTAGTGAAGAAGTTCCAGAAATTCACCAAGAAGAAAGGCTTCAGAAAGTCTTCACGATCAAGCTCAAGGAATGATGAAGCTTCTGCGCATGACTACAAGAGGAAAACTTGTCACAAATGCAAGAAAACTGGACACTTCATCTCTGAATGCCCACAGTGGGACAATGAGAACAGAAAGAAGAAGAAGAGCAAGGAATATGACTCTGACGATAAGAAGACGAAGAAATACTCAAAGTCTTCGTCCAAGTCTTCCTCAAAGTCTTCATCACACAAGAAGAGTTCATCTGGCAAGGCTCGTGCGTTTGTTGGCAAGGAAATGGATTCAGAGGAGGAGTCCGCTTCTGAGGAGGCAGAGGTGGAGTCTGAGGAGGAGTCTGATTCAGGCATTGCAAGTTTGGCTACAGCCTATGTCGCCAAGTCCATCTTCAACACTGAAGACAATGACTCTATCACCATCACCGATGCAAATGACAAGGACGACTCTACTCCCACCTACTGCTTCATGGCACGTGGTGCTAAGGTAAACACACGCACCACTCACTATCAAACATCTAGTGACGATGACTCTGGTTGTGATTCAAAACCCAGTTACAAAACACTTGCTAAAATTGCAACTGAACAACAAAAGGCCATGGAACATATTCAAAAACTGTTAGACAGAAGCGATGATCTGTTGGGTGCTGAAATGACTCGTTCTGAATCCTTAATTGAAGACATAAAAAATCTTCACGTTAAGTATCAGGAACTCGAAGATCGTCTTGAGACTCTCTCAACTACTCATGAAAAGCTTTCCTATGATTATCTTCAGAAGAAGCAAGATCTTGAGAAGTTGAGAGCGGATCATGAAGATCTTCAAAAGGAAAATGAGTCACTTCGAGCCGAACAGATCAGTTCTGCTCAGGAAGGATTTGAACCACCATGCCTTAAATGCATTGAGCGTGATAATGCTATTTCTGTCGCTGAATGTTCCACTGCTACTGCTGTTGCAATATCTTCAACTGTTGAAGTGGTAACTAACCCCTCTGCTGAGGATACCACTGCTATTGCTGATGAAAATGCTAGGTTGAAGACATTGCTTGAAACAGGAATGTACAAAAGTCTCAAAGGACATCAGATACTATGTGATGTCCTCAAGAAGCAGATTCTGAACCGAAACCCTAGCAAAGAGGGTGTTGGGTTCATGAGGAAAATTAATGCAGATGGCTCTTACTGGAAACCTGAGCAGTACCCCAAAACCACATGGGTTGCTGCAAATGAATCCTCATTAGATCCATCCAATCTATCTGGCTTCACTTGTGCTAATCCAATTATCATTGATGAATCCTTTGATGCAAACTATAAACTGTTTAGGAATCAGAATGGTGAAGTATTTGCCAGGTACATTGGTACTAACTGCAGGAATGGACCGCCTATGAAGAAGATCTGGGTTCCAAAAACGTGTCTTGAGAATCTTCCTGTGAATGTCCTCATGACACCTCACATGAAGAAGACAAACATCAGACCAAAGGCTTCATATGGTCCAAAGGGTTCATACAGGCAGAGGGCTCATCTGAGTTGCACTAACACAAATGCTTTGCAGGGAAACCATGCTCAGGCTCATGTGAGCGGTTCTTCAAACCGTCATTCTCATATAACCAAAAATTATTCTGCCTATTCTTATGAGTATTATTGCCCACCTGCTAGACTGTTTGCTAGGGCTCCAAAGCCAAAATTCTCAGATGCTGCACTTAGACTTATTGCTTCTAAGCCACCCTTGAAGATGTGGGTGGTTAAGAAAGCTTAACTCTCTTTTGCAGGGAAAGGTCTCCAGCTCAAAACCAAAATCTTCTGATGCTATTGCTGGAGACCTTAAAAAACTCGTGGGGCGCTCGATCAAATGCCCGAATGGCATCACTATGTATTTCATATCTGAATCGCATGCTACTCTCCCTACTTGCCCTAACCTGGATCTCAGTTTTCATAATCCACTGGTTCGTCAAATGTTTTTGCTTCACAACACTCTTGGTGAAGCCTATCCCCCTAACTGCACTGTAGGGTACGACACCAGTAACTTCGGAGTCTTCAGTATGGATTATTGACAGCGGGTGTACAAATCACATGACTGGCAAGAAAAGTCTCTTTATGGACTCAACCTTACGTCCATCTGACAAGAGCCACATCACATTCGCTGACACTGGTAAAAGTAAAGTACTGGGTCTAGGTAGAGTTGCAATCTCAAGGGATCAACACATGGATAAAGTCATGTTTGTTGAATCCCTTGGCTTCAACTTAATGTCTGTCTCAATGCTTTGCGATTTAAACATGATTGTAATCTTTGGAAAATATCGCTGTCTGGTACTAATGGAATCTGACAAGTCTCTAGTGTTTGAAGGGTATCGAAAAGATGATTTGTACGTGGTAGATTTCTCAGCAGGACCACAGCTTGCAGTTTGTCTTCTCGCAAAGGCTTCAGAATGCTGGCTTTGGCATCGAAGACTTGGGCATGCTGGTATGAGGAACCTCCACACCCTTGCTAAGAAGAAGCATGTCATAGGCATCGAGGGCGTCAAGTTCAAGAAAGATCACTTATGCGGTGCCTGTGAAGCTGGGAAGATGACAAGGGCAAAACATCCTTCGAAGACAATCATGACCACTACTCAACCCTTCGAACTGCTTCACATGGATCTCTTCGGCCCTACCCACTACTCAACTTTCTCCACTACTGCTTGCCTCTATGGCTTCGTCATTGTTGATGATTACTCTAGATATACTTGGGTGCACATAATTCTTTACAAGACTGAAGTGCAGGATGTCTTCAGACGCTTCGCAAATCGGGCAATGAACAATTATGGCGCCAGGATGTCTCCAGGAGCATTCGCAGATCTTCCCCGCAGCGTATCCGATGCCGCCGCATTCTACCGAGCCGAGGAAGGCAGCTCGACGGAGAAGGTGTTCTGGTCTCAGTACGCTGAGGCCGGACACCCTGTGCCCTTGAGCGACCAGCTGAAGCAGCTGGTCGAGCTCCACAAGGCGGCCGAACAAGCCTGAAGGGCTTCATAGTTCGGCTGTGGCCTGGAGAGGCCCTGCCTGGGAGCTACTTCGGACTGGTGTGGCGGCTGGTGGAGGCTTGTCCCAGGCTCGAGGTCATGAAGCGCTCCGTCTGCATCGAAGGTGCCCGTAGGGCCCTTGCCCATGCAAAGGTGCACTGGGGTAAGCTGGACGGTGAGAAGCTTGTGAGGGACGGGCCGCCGCCGAGGAAGGAGCATCGCAAGCCCGAGAACTATTACAAGGATGTTCTGGCTGGTGCCCGCTTTATGGCGGATGAATGTACCAAGGATGTAATTTTTGATTGAACTCGCTCGTGTTATCCCGTGCGCTGAAAACTTGTTCATATGACCTAAGCAATGCTTGTTGAATTTAAAATATTACTTTCTGTGCGGCTGTTTATCAAAAAATTGAGAGATGGACAGTCGTCGGCTTCTGCCCCCATGCCACTAGTGCTGGGGTGTTCGGGATAAACCTGAGCGCTCTTTTTCCCATGATTGGGTCCGTCGAGGGAGGCGATCAGCACAAGGAACAAGGCAATCGGACTATAATGCTTGAACACTCTCACTTAGCCATAGAACTCTATAATTTTAAATTTCGGCGAAGCCCCTAGTATTCGGAAGACCGAGTTCGGGGTGCTATCCACGCCTTGGCCGGACAAAGCCGGTTCCTCGCTCGAAGCAACATAAGTCTTTAAGGACTCGAAAAAACCTCTCGAACAGCGACCGGTCTCTTGCTTCATCATGACAGTCGGTTTTAGCTTTCTCTACTGAGGTGCTCAGGCCAGCTCAACTGGGGCACAATCGCAGTAGTTCTCCTAGTGCTACCTTAGCCGATATAGCGGAACGTAAGGCACCAAAACATAGGAGCCGGGCAAACCCAACCATTGACCCAAATCATGATTCGGAGCCGATGCATATAGTGCTATAAGTTCGGGGTGCCGCACTTGTGAAAGTGTACGGACTTCTCACGCCATATAGATGGGTACTGAAGCCCCTAGCGTATTTTGCCATACCACAGTGTACGGATGCGACATGTTATTAATAAACATATATACAAAAAGAGGATAATGAAAAAAATAGACAAAAAGCTATGCATTGTTTATAGAAAGGCTGCTATGAAAGCGGAACGATACAAATAGTGCGATAAGCAAAAGAAATTTGACTATTTAACATGTCCTGGCCAGGGGCAGGCCGCGGAATTGTATTAAAAAACAGGTATACTGCTCGCAATAGAGACCACCTGGGAGTTCCATAATGTGGCATGGCTTGTCTGCTTTCCTGGATCTTGCATCGTTTGTGCGGCAGTTGAATTGCCGAACGGGTCATCCGAAGTATGGAGTCCTAAGAGTAAGAGAGAGAAAAAAGGAATCCAGCAGCCCCTGGTGCGGTTTAAGCCGTTTTTTGGGTGTGCCGTGATAGTGCCCCTTCCCCTGTGCCCATGGTATTTCAAGAGCGTAGTTATGTATGCGAAGCGCTGGTTTCGCTATATCGCGAGGGCTAGGGTTGGGGCCGCATTGCTATGCTAGCTCAGAACGTGCCAGGCGGTCTTGTTGTAGGGTACTCCGGGCGCGCTTGACAGTGTCCGGCTTTTTGAAGGCCGAACTGGAGAACTGCCTAGAGAGGCTGCTTTGTACTTCTGCTGCGAGCGCTGCCATGTGCTCCTCCGTTCGGATGGAGCATTCAGTGTTCCCATTGACCGTGATTACTCCTCTAGGGCCTGGCATCTTGAGCTTGAGGTATGCATAATGCGGTACCACGTTGAATTTTGCGAATGCGGTTCGCCCGAGCAGTGCGTGATAGCCACTACGGAACGGGACTATGTCAAAGATTAACTCCTCGCTTCGGAAGTTATCTGGAGATCCGAAGACCACTTCCAGTGTAACTGAGCCTGTACAGTTGGCCTCTACACCTGGTATGACGCCTTTAAAGGTCGTTTTGGTGGGCTTGATCCTCGAGGGATCTATGCCCATTTTTCGCACTGTATCCTGGTAAAGCAGGTTCAGGCTGCTGCCGCCGTCCATGAGGACTCTTGTGAGATGAAATCCGTCAATGATTGGGTCTAGAACCAGTGTGGCGAAGCCGCCGTGACGTATGCTAGTGGGGTGGTCCCTTCGATCAAAGGTGATCGGGCAGGAGGACCATGGATTGAACTTTGGGGCGACTGGCTCCATCGCATATACGTCCCATAACGCACGCTTCCGCTCCCTCTTGGGGATGTGGGTTGCGTATATCATATTCACCGTCTGCACTTGCGGGGGAAATCCCTTCTGCCCACTGTTGTTCGGCGGCCTGGGCTCCTCCTCGTCGTCGCTATGCAGCCCCTTGTCTTTGTTTTCGGCTCTTAACTTGCCTGCCTGCTTGAACACCCAACAATCCCTGTTGGTGTGATTGGCTGGCTTTTCGGGGGTGCCATGTATCTGGCACAAGCGGTCGAGTATTCGGTCCAAACTGGACGGGCCCTGAGTATTTCTTTTGAATGGCTTTTTCCGTTGACCGGATTTGTAGCCTCGAAATCCGGCATTAACTGCCATATCCTCATTGTTGTCGCTGTTAACGTGGCGCTTTTGTTTGTTCCCACGCGACCTGTCACTTTTGTCCTTGGTATTCAAATTACCAGGGTTCTTGGTTAAGTTGTTGTTGCGAGCTAGCCAGCTGTCTTCTCCCGCGCAAAAGCGGGTCATGAGTGTCATGAGGGCTGCCATAGATTTCGGCTTTTCCTGTCCCAGGTGCCGGGCAAGCCACTCGTTACGGATATTATGCTTGAAGGCCGCTAAGGCCTCTGCGTCCGGACAGTTGACTATCTGGTTTTTCTTTGTTAGGAACCGTGTCCAGAATTGCCTGGCCGATTCCTCTGGCTGCTGGATTATGTGGCTTAGGTCATCGGTGTCCGGTGGTCGCACATAAGTGCCCTGGAAGTTGTCAAGGAATGCGGCTTCCAGGTCCTCCCAAGAATCGATTGAGGCTGCTGGCAAGCTGTTGAGCCAATGCCGGGCCGGTCCCTTAAGTTTGAGTGGGAGGTATTTGATCGCGTGTAGGTCATCACCGCGGGCCATGTGGATATGAAGGAGATAATCTTCGATCCATACCGCAGGATCTGTTGAGCCATCGTACGATTCGATGTTTACGGGTTTGAAGCCCTCAGGGATTTTATGATCCATTACTTCATCTGTGAAGCATAGTGGGTGTGCGGCGCCTCTGTATTGGGCTATATCACGACGTAGCTCGAAGGAGCTTTGTCTGTTGAGTTCGGCCCGGCCGGATTTATTGCATCCGGAGTGACGATCACCGTCACGTGCCGTGGGGTGCCTGCGCGATCCATAGATCGATCTTGTTTGCCTTGCCTTGTCCTCTAGTATGTCGCGCAGGTCGGGCGCATTTTCCCGTGCCTTAGTATGCTTAACGCGGCATCGGGGCATGGCTTGAGTGGAGGGCCAAGAGGCCTCTCTGTCGCGGCCACGAGGTGGCCGGTCGGCCGTGTCATGCGCTGGTGATGTAGGTGCTTCCTCCTCTAGTCGGGGTAGCAGCCTGCGCTTTGGGTAACTCTTGGAGGGGCGTTCGAGTTCATACTCTTCGGCCGCAAGGACTTCAGTCCATCTGTCAGCTAGCAAATCCTGCTCAGCTCTAAGCTGTTGCTACTTTTTCTTGAGGCTGCTTGCCGTGGCCATAAGCCTACGTTTAAAACGCTCTTGTTCGGCGAGATCCTCTGGCACGACGAACTCGTCGTCGTCGAGTCTTGCCTCGTCTTCGGAGGGAGACGTATAATTATCGTCCTCAACCTCTTGGTCCGCCGCCCTCTCGTGAGGGCTGGCTTCTCTGTCCTCCTGTGCTGAATCTTGCTAGAGGGGGTGTTCTTCGGCGTTATCCGGAGTAGTATTATCTCTCGTGACGGAATCACCATTTTTGCTTTGGCGGGATTTAGAGCGGCGCCGCTGACGCCGGCGCTTGGGCTGTTTCTTAGATTTATCGTCCCCCGCTGTTCCATCACCATCTCCATCCTTTGGAGTGTCCACCATATATATGTCATATGACGAGGTGGCCTTCCAGCGCCCTACGGGTGCTGGTTCTTGTTCGTCTCCTGCATCGTCGTCCATGCCGTCGATGTCTTCGGAGTCGAAGTCAAGCATGTCGGTTAAGTCGTCGACAGTGGCTACGAAGTGGGTGGTGGGTGGGTTTTGAATTTCTTCATTGTCCGTATCCCAACCTTGCTGACCGTAGTCCGGCCAGGGCTCTCCTGATAAAGAGAGAGACTTTAGAGAATTCAAGATGTCGCCGAAGGGCGAGTGCTGAAAGATGTCCGCGGCGGTGAACTCCATTATCGGCGCCCAATCGGATTCGATCGGCAGGGGCGCGGGGGGCTCGGAGTTCGGAGAGGAATTCGGCTCCTCGGAGTCATGGGCCATGCGGAGTGCGGGCTGGAGTTCGGCTCGATCGCCTCTGAGATCGCAGCCCCTGAGGCAGCGTCCAACCGCTGATCCTCGATCGACGCAGTAGGCTCCGAATCAATGGTCGGAACTGATGCGTGTGCGGCCTCCAAGGCGCTGTTCGGCGGCAGAGCTATATCATGCCCATCGAGACAGTGCGGCGCGCTTGGCTGTGGCTCGAATTTGTCGAAGATCAAGTCCCCGTGGATGTCATCCGTGTAGTTTAGGCTTCCAAACCTGACCTGGTGGCCAGAGGCGTAGCTTTCGATCTGCTCAAGGTGGCCAAGCGAATTGGCCCGCAGTGCGAAGCCGCCGAAGACGAAGATCTGTCCGGGGAGAAAAGTCTCACCCTGGACTGCATCGTTGTTGATGATCGAAGGAGCCATCGGGCCTAAAAGCGATGACACAGAGGAACTCTCAATGAAAGCACCAATGTCGGTTTCAAAACCGGCGGATCTCGAGTAGGGGGTCCCGAACTGTGCGTCTAGGCCGGATGGTAACAGGAGGCAAGGAACACGATGTTTTACCCAGGTTCGGGCCCTCTTGATGGAGGTAAAACCCTATGTCCTGCTTGATTAATATTGATGATATGGGTAGTACAAGAGTAGATCTACCACGAGATCAAGGAGGCTAAACCCTAGAAGCTAGCCTATGGTATGATTGTTGTATCATGAAGTTGTCCTATGGAATAAAACCCTCCGATTTATATAGACACCGGATAGGGTTAGGGTTACACAAAGTCGGTTACAATGGTAGGAGATCTTGAATATCCGCATCACCAAGCTTGCCTACCACGCCAAGGAAAGTCCCATCCGGACACGGGACGAAGTCTTCAATCTTGTATCTTCATAGTCCTGGAGTCCGGCTCAAGGTATAGTCCGGCTACCTGAACACCCCCTAATCCAGGACTCCCTCAGGCACCCCATAGACACAACAACTGATCGTTTGATCTTTTAGCCGTGTGCGGTGGCCCTCTCCACCATAGTCCACCTTGATAATACTATAGCGGTGCTTAGGCGAAGCCCTACGTCGATAGAACATCATCATCGTCACCATGTCGTCATGCTGACGAAACTCTCCCTCAACAATTGGCTGGATCGGAGTTCAAGGGACGTCATCGGGCTAAACGTGTGCTGAACTTGGAGGTGTCGTGCGTTCGGTACTTGATCGGTCAGATCTTGAAGATGTACGACTACATCAACCGCGTTGTTGTAACGCCCTCGATGCGGCTATATCTCCCACGTGTCGAAGCACGACTTAGAGGCATAACCGCATTGAAAGCAATGTCGCAAGTGAGGTAATCTTCACACAACCCATGTAATACATAAGGGAAAGAGATACATAGTTGGCTTACAATCGCCACTTCACACAATTACATGAATAAAGCATTACATCATCCAAATACAAACAAGGCCCGACTACGGAGCCAAAATAAAAGAAGACTACCCCAAAAGCTACACAGATCCCCGATCGTCCCGACTGGGCTCCACTACTGATCAACTAGAACGAAACAACACAAAGGACAAGATATTCATCGGGCTCCTCCTTGAGCTTGGCTGCGTCACCCGCACGGTTCAACGGCACCTGCAAACTGGTTTTGGAAGTATCTGTGAGTCACGGGGACTCAGCAATCTCACACCCTCGCGATCAAGACTATTTAAGCTTATGGGTAAGGTAAAGGTATGAGGTGGAGCTGCAGCAAGTGACTAGCATATATGGTGGCTAACCTGTTCGCAAAAGAGAGCGAGAAGAGAAGGCAAAGCACGGTCGATAAAAGTATGATCAAGAAGTGATCCTAGAACAACCTACGTCAAGCATAACTCCAACACCGTGTTCACTTCCCGGACTCCGCCGGAAAGAGACCATCACGGTTACACACGCGGTTGATGTATTTTAATTAGGGTCAAGTTCAGGTTTTCTACAACCGGACATTAACAAATTCCCATCTGCCCATAACCGCGGGCACGGCTTTCGAAAGTTCAAATCCCTGCAGGGGTGTCCCAACTTAGCCCATCACAAGCTCTCACGGTCAACGAAGGATATTCCTTCTAGCGGGAAGACCCGACCAGACTCGGAATCACGGTTACAAGACATTTCGACAATGGTAAAACAAGTCCAGCAAGACCACCCGCTGTGCCGACAAATCCCGATAGGAGCTACACATATCTCGTTCTCAGGGCACACCAGATAAGCTAAGCGTACAGAAGCCGACGTAACCCAAGTTGCCAAGGGATGGCCCTGCACGGTGCTCTGGGTTGGACCAACACTCAGAGGAGCACTGGTCCGGGGGTTTAAATAAAGATGACCCTTGAGTCTGCAGAACCCAAGGGAAAGAAAAGGCTAGGTGGCGAATGGTAAAACCAATGTTGGGCCATGCTGGAGGAGTTTTATTCAAGGCGAACTGTCAAGGGGTTCCCATTATCACCCAACCGCGTAAGGAACACAAAATCCAGGAACATAACACCGATATGACGGGAACTAGGGCGGCAAGAGTGGAACAAAACACCAGGCATAAGGCCGAGCCTTCCACCCTTTACCAAGTATATAGATGCATTAATTAAGTAAGAGATATTGTGATATCCCAATAAGTAAACATGTTCCAACAAGGAACAACATCTCCATGTTCCAACAAGGAACAAACTTCAATCTTCACGTGCAACTAAAAACGCTATAAGAGGGGCTGAGCAAAGCGGTAACATAGCCAATCAATGGTTTGCTAGGACAAGGTGGGTTAGAGGCTTGGTTCAACAATATGGGAGGCATGATAAGCAAGTGGTAGGTGTCGCAACATAGGCATAGCAAAAGAGCGAGCAACTAGCAAGCAAAGATAGAAGTGATTTCGAGGGTATGGTCATCTTGCCTGAAATCCCGCAAGGAAGAAGAACGAGTCCATGAAGAAGACAAATGGACGTAGTCGAACGGTTCCTCACAAACACGACATTATCGGAACCAACCCGAAGAAGCAACACCGGAAAGAAGCAAACAACATAGTAAACAACCATCACATAATCATGGCACGATGCGCAAACAAGTATGATGCATGTCCGGTTTAATGAGGCATGGCATGGCAAAGTGCACAAACAATCCTACAAATTAAGTGGAGCTCAATATGCAACGGGTTGCATATTGACGAAACACCACATTCAAGTTATTTAGTTTGATCTCGTTTATGTACCCAACAATATTAAATGTTGTCAAACATGGCAAGAGGGTGAAGCAAAGTAAAACTACCTATCTAGTCAAGTTTAAATGAGGCCGGAAGCAACGAACAACAATTCCGGAAAATCCTCATATGCATATATTAGGTTTGGTGCTGTTCTACCCTAAACCATATTTTATAGTTGTTAATCATGCAAAGTGATGCCACCATGTTAAACTAGGCAAAATTCTACCCCACATACATATAAAGTTTATTAAAATCCGAGTTACGGTTATTTAGTTATGAAATAAATCATTTTAACATGGCATAGGGGCAAATTATATGCAAACAACATTTTAAACATTTCAAACATGGATGAAAGTTGGATATTATTAAACTAGATGAAATTCTAAGCATTTTTCATATCTAAAACAATTTAGTCCGATGCACGGTTGTGGAGTTATTAAATGCATGAAGTTGGAGGGCTTTACTGCAAATCTATTTTTTACTGGATAAAAGACAAATTCGCAAACAGGAAAAAAACGACTATGGGCTGAATCTACACACGCTGGGCCTACAGAGGGGGCTGCGGGGAAACTCGCCCATGGGCTTTGGCCCAAGGCGGTGGAGAGGAAAACCATACATGGGCCTCGCGGATCTGGTGGCCCACGTGAAGTCGAGGCAGAGGAGGGCGCTGGGCCTTGGGAGGCACCGGCCCACGATGGCGCTGGAGCGGGCGCTTGAGGTCAACGGTTCGAGGAGCTCGCTGGAGAGAGGTCATGGCAGGGACGCCGGCGGGGTCCACGACGAGGCAGCGGCATAGGCGAGCAGGGGAGGCCAGGGCCGACGAGCATGGATGGATCCGAGGGCGGGGTTTCCAGATCCGGCGACAGTTCAGGGCGAGGAGGCCGGAAACGACCTCGACAGCGGTGGAATGGGCGACTCCGGCGAAGGGGATCTCTCCTGCGCGAGGGAGAGAGCGAGGTCTGAGAGAGGCGGCGAAAAAAACAAAGGAGGAGGAGGAGGGGGTCCGCGAGGGAGGACCTGGGGTCGGCGACGAGGCCGGCGTGCTCGGCGGTCTTGGTCGCCGGCGGCGGACGGCGGGGCATGAGGAAGATGGGATCGGGGCTCTCCCGATCTAAAACGAAGGCGGCGGCACGCAGGTTCGGGGACGGGTTCGTACAGGCCCAGATCTGGCCCGGTGCGGGCCAGCGGCGGGCTCCGCGGGCCGCGGTGAAGTGGGGCGCAGGGGGGAACGCGTGGCGCGCTGGGGTTGGCTGGAAGGCGGCTGAGAGGTGAGGTGGCGTGACGTGGTTGGCTACGGGGGCACTGGCGGCGGCGCCTGTTGGCGTTCTGGGAACGGGGGTCCCCAGACTTGCCTGCCTGCGGCCTGCGGCGTGGCTTAAATGGGGGCCCAACATGGCCCATCTTCATCAGCACGAGACTCAAGACCCTCGCGAGGGGCCAAGCCTCGCGGGGCGGACGACACGGCGCATCCTCAGACGCAGCCTCATCAGGCCACCTCGCGAGGAGGCAGAGATATCAAGGCAGGGTACCTCGCGAGGTGCCCATGACGCAAGCCATGACGACTCAGGATGCCAGGCGGGCGCCAGCGCGTGCAGCGTCCTTCTTTCCTCTTTGGTGCAAAGGAGGCACGCGCAGCCGCGGAGTACCGAGGCATCAGGCAAAGGTTGCCATATCGGTGCAACGAGACCAAGACCAGGAGGACTATGAGACGGAGGTCACCATGGAGCCCAGGACGGCGTCATCACCAGAGCCTTTGCGCAGGCGAAGACTACTTTTGTCAGGATAGTTGATGCTTGCTGCCCCCCTTCAAATTAGCCCGCCATTGTTGGCGCCCTTCCCGCTCAATATTTGGGAAGAGGCCCAGGGCCTTTGCCTATAAATAGGACCGGTCACCCACGTAGCAAGGGGGGGGATCGGTCGGTTCGATCGGTCGGTTCGATCGGTTGGTAGGTCGGTTCGTTGGTTGGTCCGGCTAGCAAGTAGGGAGAGAGAGAGTGAGAGGTGACTGAACTCCTCCTAGCAGTTCATCACCCCAGCCAAGAACAGACCCTCGCGAGGTTGTTCTTCCTTGTACTGTTCATCATCATCATCCCCAGGAGGCAATCCATCCACCACACACTGGAGTAGGGTATTACACCACAATGGTGGCCCGAACCAGTATAAATCTTGTGTCTCTTGTGCGGTTCTTTTAGTAGTTTAGATCTTTGCGAGACGGGGAGGTAGAAGGCGAGATTTCCGCGCGCACCCCAGTGTCCGAACCTTAAGGGTCTGCCGGAACCCAGAATCCGACATTTGGCGCTCCAGGTAGGGGTGCGCCGGAATCTGTCTTCCGCCGCTCCGCTCTCCTCCGACCGTCGCATCCATGTCTGACGCTCATCAGGCCCGCGCCGAGCGTCGGGCCGCCATCACTTCTCGCGTTGCCCAGACGGCCCCCATCGGTGGGCGTCCTCGCCGTTCCCCGTCACCCGCCGTCAACGCCGCCACCGGCCCGGCGGGGGGCGAGCAGCAGGCATCGTCTCAGCACCCGTCCGTGCGGCAAGACGGCCGCACCGCTACTCCATCACTTACCCCAGTCGGCTCTTCATCCCGCGCGCTCCGCGCACCCTTGGAGGCTCGGGTTGCGCTCATCGCAGCAAACGAACTCCTGTGCTACCGCCCCGTCGACGATGTCTACGAAGAGTGGCTCGACCGCGTCGCCGAGCTCGTCCGCGCCGCAGGGGGCTCTCCTGCGCCGCCCGCTCCGCTGCGCCGCACTCCGCCCCGCGTGGGCAATGAAGCTCCAGAGGCGCACCAGCCGCCTCCTCTCCAAGAAGATGCCATGGCTCCAAGGCGCCTGGCCCCTGGGCGGAACCCGCTCCATCAGGCGCCAGCGCAACAAGAACGGAGCTGCCAAGAAGTCCCTCGCCCGCAAGGAGCTGCCCGGGCGCTCCCTGCCCCGGCTCCGGCATGCCAAGACCCCGCTCTGCTCCTAGCTGTGGCGCATGGGGACCCCCAAGGCCAAGCTCTCCACCAACCGAAGCCTTTCGTGGCCACCGCGGGCTGCCGCGCCTACACCACCGAGCCACGTAGCGTCGTGTGGCCCGGCAAGTTCAAGCCGGACTTGCCTCCTCGCTACGACGGCACGACTGATCCCGCAGAGTTCCTCCAGCTCTATGAGTTGGGCATCTAGGCTGCCAGCGGGGACGAGAAGGTCATGGCGAACTGGTTCCCCATGGCGCTGAAGGAAGGAGCCCGCACCTGGCTCCTGAATCTGGATCCGGGCACAATCTCCTCCTGGGACCAGATGCGCACCCGCTTCATCGCCAACTTCCAAGGTACCCACGACCGGCCGCCCGCCATAAGCGACATGCGCCGCATCAAGCAACAACCCGGAGAAACCCTGCAAAAGTACATCCAACGCTTCAACAGTGCGCGCCTCAAGATCCCCAAGGTGTTCGAGGAAGCCATTATCTCGGCTTTCTCCGATGGCGTGCGCGACGTCAAGATGAAGGAGGAGCTGGCGATGCATGAAGACCTCTGCTCCTCCCTGGAGCTGTTCAACTTGGCGACCAAGTGCGCCAGGGCTGAGGAGGGACGTCTCTCCCTCCTCGAGCTGCCTGCAGCAGATCCAGAAGAGAAGAAGCCCAAGGCCAAGGACGTGAAGCGCAAGGGGGCTGTCGTACTCGCGGCAGAACCAGACACCAAGCGGGGCAAGGATCTGCCTGAACCCTCCAGAGGCAGCCGGTACTGTGTGTACCATGACCTCCACACCCACAACACCAACGAATGTCAAGAACTTCGCGCCGTGCGAGAAGGAAGGATCGGCCGTCGCCCTGACCGTGCTGATCGCCCTCATGGCAACGCAGGCCTACCTCCGCTGCCGCCTCAGCCAAGGAGGAACAAAGACCGCCATCAAGACGAGGGGGCTGGGGGCTTCCAAGAGCCGCGCACAATCGCCTGCATCCTAGGCGGAGCTCAAGCCCCAGCCTCTCAACGTATCTTCAAGCAGTTTGCCCGCGAAGTAAATGCAGTTCTCCCCAAGCTCGAAGCAACGTGCCCCCTCAGGTGGTCGGCGTGCGCCATCACGTTCAGCTCGGCAGACCAGCTCAAGTGCGCAACCACGGCCGGAGTCCTCCCGATGCTTTTCTCCCCAGTCATCAGCAATGTGCTGGTCACCAAGACCCTCATCGATGGAGGGGCAGGGCTCAACATCCTATCTGTGGAAACATTCAACAACCTCCAAGTGCCCTATGACCAGCTTCAGCCAACCAAGCCTTTCTCCGGGATCACCGACGGTTCCACAGTCTCGATCGGGCAGGTCCGCCTCCCTGTCACCTTCGGGGCCCGCAGCAACTACCGCACCGAGCTCATCGACTTCGACGTCGCCCACATCTGCCTGCCGTACAACGCCATCCTCGGGTACCCAGCGCTGGCCAAGTTCATGGCTGCGACTCACCACGGCTACAACGTCCTCAAGATGCCAGGAAGTGGCAGCGTCATCACGGTGCCCTGTGAAGAGAAGGATGAAGTGTGTTCCCTGGAGCGAGCCTATCAGGCCGCGTCGCTAGAAGACCCAGATCACGGAAGCAGGAGGCTTCTTGAGACCACCCCCAAGAAGAAGAAGACATCGTCAGGCTCAGCCCCTCAGGAGGCAGGCCCTTCAGGGCCCGTGTCTACCCAGGGGGGCCCTCCTTCCATCGCATAGGAAAGCGCGCCCAGCGCCCTCCTCAGGCAGGGCTCGGGGGCTCTCACCTTGAGGGCCACCGACCTAGCCAGGGTCACGAGGGAGGCGCTTGGGCACCATGTGGAGGCGTGCTTCGAAGCACGTTTCCCTCAAGAAGGAGCCATGCAAGGAAGGTCAGACCAGCAGGAGTCCGTTAACAAGGCCATTCAAGAACTACAGGAGTCGAGAATCATGAGAGGTTGCCGCCGTCTACCAGCTGCGGCTCCACATCCAGGCGAGGATGGTGGGCTGCGCGTCTGCGTCGACGTACCAGGGCTCCATCAGATCGCCACAACGGAGCGCCTCTGGCCCTCGCGAGTGGGGCGCTGCGGGGGTCCACCCCACAACTATGTTCGCATGCCTTACGGCCGGCTGAGCATGGCTGCGGTGCACCAGCGCCTCATGAGGGGCATCATGGAGGCTCAGGAAGACAGGCGTTCCGCGGCCCTGGTGGAGATGAAGACAGCTCGCGAGGAGCCACGAGTGCCTTCGGAGCCTCCCGAGGCCCCAGGGCCTGGGGGCTCGTGAGGATAGGCTTCTGCAGCCCACCGAGTCTGCTGCACCAACGCCACTCCGCCGATGACATCCTTAGGTGACATCTTTCAAGTTCCATTCCCAGCTGGGAGCGCCCTCCCAGGGTTGCATCACTCCCAGGCCGCGTGGGCCCGTCCTTGCGGCATGTATCCCCTTTTATCTTTCGGTCGTTAGTTTGCCTTGTTGGGGGCGCCCCTCAGGCTGCATCATCCCCAAGCCGCGCGGGCCAGACCCAGCGGCGTGTATCTCACTCGTGTTTATTTCCAACTATGCATTCGCCTATCACGCTTGATTACTTGATGCCTGCCCACGGCGTCCCTTCTTCTCCATGTCGACCACTTGCACGTTAAAGGGGGGTGCCTAAGCATCGCGACTCAGGGCTCTTACTGGCTCTCCAGCCCTCACCCTCTGGCCTTGTCCACGGCATCGCGACCTGGCATACCAGCGACGGCTGAGACAAGCTCGAGGGCCGGGACCCGAGGACGTAGAGTGCCGGCATCTAACCAAATTTTGCAGGGACACATCTCAAGATATGGCCCAGTGCCAGGCGCAACCCGCCTAGAGGTAGGGCCTCGTGAGTCCCGCGCTGGCTCACGGGTGCCCAGATACACCTCACCTAGCCCTACCATGTCGGCCATGTGTCAGGGCGGGGTTGTACACGCCCCGGGGGCTCCTCCCGGAGGGGAGCCCCCTCCCACGTACCAGTGGAAGCACCATGCTCCGCTCTGGCTGACGACACTGCCGAGGAGCGGCTATGCCCGTACTCATACGGAAGCGCTATGCTCCGCGCTGGTGATAAACAACTGGGGGTGGCCTCCGGGCCGCATTAACCTCAGGGAGCCCAGAGCTTAGTGGCTGGCCTCATCGCAGCGCCTCCCCTTGTGAGTGCCGCGCGAGGGGGCTAGGCACGGGAGCTACGACTGGGTCACGCCCAGACGTATGCCGCCCAGCCAGGCCCCTCAGGCCTGGTTCGTCGCGCGCCTCTCCCCGAGCGGAGCCAAGGTATGAAGGCCGTTTGCGCGTCAAGGGGGACCCCTGAGCATCGCAACTCAGGGGCCTAACTGGCCCTATAGCCCCTCACTCCTTAGTTCCGAAAGGCTATGCTGGGTGAGGTACGCGTGGGGCCGGGCTCTGCAGACGTAGAACGGTAGCCCCACTTACATTTCACTTCATCGCCCGCTGTTCGCGCGTCAAGGGGGACTCTTGAGCATCGCGACTCAGGAGCCTAACTGGCTCCGTAGCCCCTCACTCCTTAGTTCCGAAAGGCTATGCTGGGTGAGGTACGCGCGGAGTCGGGCTCTGCAGACGTAGAACGGAAGATACACCTACATCACGCCACCCTACTTGTTGTTCGCGCGCCAAGGGGGACTCCTGAGCATCGCGACTCAGGAGCCTAACTTGCCACGTAGCCCCTCACTCCTTTGGTTCCGTCCTGGTTTCCGGTCGGGGCCAATGCTGGGTGAGGCACGCGCGGGGCCGGGCTCTACCGGCGTAGAACACAAGCAAGTAGGGAAGAAAAACATAAAATTCAAGGAACTTAAAAGCAAATATTACAGTCCATACTGTCATCTCAATACCAAACGCAAGTTTAAATGCCTCCCCGAGGCGTGATGCATGTGCAGGAATTGAAAGAAGAACAGGGATGGAACGAAGCCACTTGTCGGCGGTGAAGCTGTGTGGAGTGGCTTCGCCTCATGGAGCAGCAGGGCCGGCAGTGCCTTGCTTTGGCCTGGTGCTAAAGGCCTGGAGCCTCCCCAGCAGCGCCTCCGCGCGCCCCTTCACGGCTTCAACAGCGGCGGCAACACCCTCGCCGCTCACTGGTTCCAGCAGGCCGTCGAGGTCGGCGTTGGGATCACGAAGGTAGATGTGGGCGAAGACCCGCGTCAGCGCAGAAGAAGACAAGACGCGCGCCTCGGCCTCGGCCGCGGGGCCGATGCCAAGGGCGACATCCCCAAGGGCCTTAACCAGGAAGGGAAGCAGCTTGGCGGGGCCGTCCCCATCACCGGCTAGCGGGCTGTCCAGGCCGCTCTCGTAAAGCATCTTCAGTGAAGCACGGGCATCTTTCTCCATGTCCGCGAAGGCCACGCGATCCTCGGCAAGGACCCGGGCCTTAGCATCCAGCTCGACCTTCGTCACCTCTAGCTCCTTCAACGCGCCTAGGTGGTCGCGGCGCTTCTTGAGCTTGGCCTCCTGGTCCTCGATCGCCGCCTCGCGCGCCTTCGCCCCCCTTCTCCAGCTCTTGGCGCAGGTGGACCTCCTCCGCAAGTTGGCCCTGCAGGCCTTGCAGCTCGTCCTCCAACACCTTGCAACGATCGCGGACTTCGACCACTTCCCCCAGGGCTGCGTCATGAGCAGCCTTCGCCTCGAGGGTGGCCTCCCTCTCTCCGTCCCAGGCCGTTGAGGCCTGAACCAATGTCGCCCGAATCGAAGCATCGGAGCGAAACCACCCCGAAGCCAGTTCCAGGCGCCCGGCCACCAGGCGAGGGTCGGCACCGAGAAGATCCTGCCGCAGCCGGTCCAGTTCAGCAACGGCACGCTCCAAGATGGAAGAAGAAGGCGGAGAAACATCGGCACGCTCCAGGACGACAGGAGGAGCCAGGGAAGCAACGGTCGGTGGAACGGGAGGAGAAGGTAGCGGCGGCGAGGCCGCAGTGTCCTGAGGCGGAGTCCGCTGCGCCTCCACAGCCGTAGCAGCGGCGCCAGACGAGGGCACCTCAAGAGTCACTTGGGCCATGGGGGCTGAGCTCGCCCCAGCCAGCATGGCCAGGCCTCCCGAGGGCGACTGGGCAGGAGAAGCCCGCGCGCCGTGGTCACCCCCTCCATAGGCGGAGGCGCTGCCGCAGGTGGAGCCTCAGGAGCCCCCTTCCGCTTCTTCGCCATGGGTGCCATCCTATTCAAGAGAAGCAATCATCAAGCCTCGTCGGCGGAACGAGAAACAAAAGACCAAGGATCAAGCACTTACGGGTCGTCGCCAGAAAGCTCTAGCTGCCTCCGGCCATACTTGAAGCCTGAGAGCCGGCTGGAGGGGTCGACCTCATAAGCAGAAGGCGTGTCCTCGGTCCACCCCGGAGTCAGGATGGACCCGCGGGGGATCGACCCGGTCTTGCCCCTCTTCGGGATCGGGGGCGAGCTCCCGCTACCCTGCACATCATCATCATCATCATCGTCATTGCTCAGGCGGAGAGTACGGGACCTGCGCCGGGGGAGGGGAGCCCTCGACTCTCCATCGGTCGCCGCAGAGTCGGGCCCCTATTCCCGCTCCTCTTCGTCCTCCTCCTCGCTGGAGTTGCCGGAAGGCACGTCCACCGGTCCTTCGGAGGCTGCCACGGGCACGAGCCCGTCCCCGTTAAAAACAGGCATGGACTTCACTGCCTGCTCCCAGTCGTCGCGAAGAAACAAGGGCTTGGGAGCACCCTTCAACCTTGCCACCTCGCCCCCGACCAGAGATTGGAGAACCGCGGTCACATCCTCTCCGTCCACATCCTCGGGGCTCGGATGAGGCCTCCACATTGGAGGAGAGTACCTCCGGAGTGGAGCCAGCTGGTGCTCTAGAAACTCCTTCAACAGCGACGCACCGGTCAACTTCGCCGCCGCCATGTTGGCCGGCCTCAGGTCCGCATCCATCTTCTCCAACACCAGCTTCACACGGGGGTCCGTGAGCTCCGCTCGGCACCAGTCGCTGGAGCTCACGGGCTGCTCCGCGGGCAATATCAGCCGAGGGTGAATGCGCCCGGCATCTACCAAGACCCACTTGCTCCTGAAGCACTCAATCCTCTTCCCAGGATTTGTGATGGCAATGGTGCCGCCATACACGACGAAGCCCGCACCCCCAGAAAGAGAGCTGCCGGAGACCCGGAGGGAGAAGTAGTGGCACAGTAAGGCCACCGAAGGCTGCACCCCTACGTGGGCCTCGCAGTAGTAAGCGAAGATCGCCAGGAGAAGGACAGAGTTGGGGTGGAGATGCAGAGCCTGCAAGTTGTAGTGGCGGAGGATAGAGAAGAAGAACTCGGAGAAGGGAGGCACCAGGCCCGCAGCAATGGAGCTTACAAAGAGAGGATAAAAGGTGCTCCCTCGGTCCTCAGGGGTGGCGGAGCCGGTCTTGAACACCTTCGTCCCGTTGATGCCCTGCGCCGCCGCCATCCGACGCAGCCGGGCAAGGCCCGCCTTGGGCACATTCGGCAGGTCTAGAGCAGGAGAATACCAAGCTTCAGCCGGAGGCTGGCGAGGTGCCATGGCTTCCTAGGTCGCGCGGCTGGAGTAGATCTGGAGGTTTGGAGGAAGAAAGGGGAGGCGCAAGAAAGGGGATCTGAGCGGCGACCAGAGAAAGCAAAAGGCGAAGTCAGGGCAGATGCCGCTCCTTTATCAACCTGCGCTGTTGCTAAAGCACTTGCGTCCAATCAACCGCCACGCGGCGCCCAAGGCTGCAGACTGTTAGGGCCCGCGGCGCTTCGCCCTTGCCCTTTCACCTCTCGGCACGGCCAAGTCCAGGCGCGCCTTGGGCCCGGGGGCTACTGTCGGCGTTCTGGGAACGGGGGTCCCCAGACTTGCCTGCCTGCGGCCTGCGGCATGGCTTAAATGGGGGCTCAACATGGCCCATCTTCATTAGCACGAGACTCAAGACCCTCGCGAGGGGCCAAGCCTCATGGGGCGGATGACACGGCGCATCCTCAGGCGCAGCCTCATCAGGCCGCCTCGCGAGGAGGCGGAGATATCAAGGCAGGGTACCTCGCGAGGTGCCCATGACGCAAGCCATGACGACTCAGGATGCCAGGCGGGCGCCAGCGCGTGCAGCGTCCTTCTTTCCTCTTTGGTGCAAAGGAGGCACGCGCAGCCGCGGAGTACCGAGGCATCAGGCAAAGGTTGCCATATCGGTGCAACGAGACCAAGACCAGGAGGACTATGAGACGGAGGTCACCATGGAGCCCAGGACGGCGTCATCACCAGAGCCTTTGCGCAGGCGAAGACTACTTTTGTCAGGATAGTTGATGCTTGCTGTCCCCCTTCAAATTAGCCCGCCATTGTTGGCGCCCTTCTCGCTCAATATTTGGGAAGAGGCCCA
The DNA here is from genome assembly GCA_034509565.1 of Triticum monococcum. Taxonomy (NCBI): domain Eukaryota; kingdom Viridiplantae; phylum Streptophyta; class Magnoliopsida; order Poales; family Poaceae; genus Triticum; species Triticum monococcum. Next base: position 115,278,958 of record CM067844.1, read on the forward strand.
GGGCCTTTGCCTATAAATAGGACCGGTCACCCATGTAGCAAGGGGGGGGGATCGGTCGGTTCGATTGGTTGGTAGGTCGGTTCGTTGGTTGGTCTGGCTAGCAAGTAGGGAGAGAGAGAGTGAGAGGTGACTGAACTCCTCCCAGCAGTTCATCACCCCAGCCAAGAATAGACCCTCGCGAGGTTGTTCTTCCTTGTACTGTTCATCATCATCAGCCCCAGGAGGCAATCCATCCACCACACACTGGAGTAGGGTATTACACCACAATGGTGGCCCGAACCAGTATAAATCTTGTGTCTCTTGTGCGGTTCTTTTAGTAGTTTAGATCTTTGCGAGACGGGGAGGTAGAAGGCGAGATTTCCACGCGCACCCCAGTGTTCGAACCTTAAGGGTCTGCCGGAACCCAGAATCCGACAGCGCCAAGTGGTGGAGATGGGTTCGGCCAGCGCGGAATGCGATGAGGGCGGCGGCGACTAATGATTGGCGCGCTGAAAACAAGGTGGGGGGGGGGTTGGAGGACGCCAAAAATGGCATGTGGGGGTATTTATAAGGTAAGGGGGCTAGGGTTAGAGGTTTTGAGGCCGTTCTCGGACCTCGGATCGCGATCATGTGGCTCCGGACAGAGGGGAACTAGATGGACTCCAGGTGGGCTGGGCAGAGTGCGATGAGGTTAGAGGAGAGAAGAGAAGGCAGCCCGGCAACTGTTTCCGGAGACCGAAAACGTCCGATGTTTGACCGGCTATAATGCCGCTATAGTTTAATCGTTGGGGCGTCAAACGAACTCCGAATGCGATGAAACTTGACAGGCGGTCTATCTACACTATAATAAGACCACACGCCAACTTTCATCCCATTCTGAGAACATTTTCCGGCCACTTATAAAATACTATTTCGGACATGCCGCGGGCGCGTGCAAGTGTGGTTGGGCTCAGAACGGACAACGGAGAGAACTCGGAGAACCCGGACGAATGCAAGTTTTGAAAACATGATGATGCAATGCACATGATGACATGACACGATGCAACCCGCAAGCGAAAGACATGGCAACAACAGCGAATAACTGCAAGACACCTGGCGCATCGGACTCGGGGCGTTACAGTTGTGCTAACACTTCCGCTTTCGGTCTACGAGGGTACGTGGACAACACTCTCCCCTCTCGTTGCTATGCATCACCATGATCTTGCGTGTGCGTAGGAATTTTTTTGAAACTACTACGTTCCCCAACGGTAACATACCGATGACAAAGGGAACAACATATGTTGTTATGTTGTTTGACCGATAAAGGTCTTCGTAGAATATGTAGGAGCCAATATGAGCACCCAGGTTCCGCTATTGGTTATTGAATGGAGATGAGTCTCGGTCATGTCTACATAGTTCTCGAACCCGTAGGATCCGCACACTTAACGTCCCGTGACAATTTGTATTATGAGTTATGTGATTTGATGACCGAAGTTTGTTCGGAGTCCCGAATGAGATCGGGGACATGACGAGGAGTCTCGAAATGGTCGAGATGTAAAGATCAGTATATTGGAAGACTATATTCGGACATCGGAAAGGTTCCGAGTGATTCGGGTATTTTTCGAAGTACCGAAGAGATACGGGAATTCGTATTGGGCCTTAATGGGCCACAAGGGAAAGGAGAGAAAGGCCTCAAGGGTGGCCGCGCCCCTTCCCCATGGACTGGTCCGAATTGGACTAGGGAAAGGGGTGATACGTCTCCAACGTATCTATAATTTTTGATTGTTCCATGCTATTATATTATCAACCTTAGATGTTTTATACACATTTATATGCTAGTTTATATGATTTTTGGGACTAACCTATTAACCTAGAGCCCAGTGCCAGTTTCTGTTTTTTCCTTGTTTTAGAGTATCACAGAAAAGGAAAATCAAACGGAGTCCAATCGACCTGAAACTTCACGGAACTTATTTTTGGACCAGAAGAAGCCCACGGAGTATCGGAGATGGACCAGGAGAGTCCCGGGCTGCCCACGAGGGCGGGGGGTGCGCCCACCCCCCTCGGCGTGCCCCTGCCTCATGGACAGCTCGGAGGTCCACCGACGTACTTCTTCCTCCCATATATACCCATATACCCTAAAAACTTCGGGGAGCACAATAGATCGGGAGTTCCGCCGCCAGAAGCCTTCGTACCCACTGAAAGCCAATCTAGACCCATTCCGGCACCCTGCCGGAGGGGGCAATCCCTCTCCGGTGGCCATCTTCATCATCCCGGTGCTCTCCATGATGAGGAGGGAGTGGTTCTCCCTCGGGGCTGAGGGTATGTACCCGTAGCTATGTGTTTGATCTCTCTCTCTCTCTCGTGTTCTTGAGGTGGTACGATCTTGATGTATCGCGAGCTTTGCTATTATAGTTGGATCTTATGATGTTTCAAGCTTTATGAGCCTTTAAAGGCTATAAGAGAGAGAGAGAGAGAGAGAGAGAGGAGAAGGAGAGAAATGTAAGACAGAAAGTATATAAAAATGGACAGAGGAAGGAGACGAACACAGAGTCCGGCGCTAGGCATAGAATCTTCGGAGACGGGCTGCGTTCCATGGGTTCGGCTCAAGTCGGTTATCCGATGCATCTCGCAGGCAGTACGCTCCACCAGTCAGGACTTGGTCATTTATGAAGGGACCTTCCCACTTGGGCTTGAGTTTGTCCTTTTTCTTGTCCGGCAGGCGTAGAACTAATTCGCCAACATTGTAATTTTTGGCCCGTACTTCTGCTTTGGTATCTTCGAGCCTGCTGTTGATATAATGCGGAACGAGCTTTTTCCACGTCAAGCTCTTCCTCCAAGGCATCCAAACTATCCTGCCGATCGAGCTCGGCTTCTCTTTCTTTGTACATGCGCACTCGAGGTGAGTCATGAATTATGTCGCAGGGCAAAACTGCCTCTGCACTGTACACCATGAAGAATGGTGTGTATCCGGTGGTGCAATTCAGCGTGGTCTACAGCCCCCAGAGTACGGAGTCGAGCTCCTCTACCCAGTGCGTATTAGATTCCTTAAGGGACTGCACTAATCTGGGTTTGATGCCGCTCATGATAAGACCATTTGCACGTTCGACCTGGCCGTTAGTTTGTGGGTGATAGACGGAAGCATAATCGAGCTTGATGCCCATGTTTTTGCACCAGAGTTTTACCTCGTCGGCCATCAAGTTTGTGCTGTTATCAGTGATGATGCTGTGGGGGACGCCGTAACGGTGTACAACCCCGGATATAAAGTCTATCACCGGTCCGGATTCAGCCGTCTTAACAGGCTTGGCTTCTATCCATTTGGTGAAGTTATCCACCATGACCAGTAAGTATTTTTTCTTGTGGGTTCCACCTTTAAGGGGTCCAACCATGTCAAGTCCCCAGACCGCGAAGGGCCAAGTGATGGGGATAGTTTGGAGGGTGGTGGGTGGCATATGGCTTTGGTTTGCAAAAAGCTGGCAACCGACGGATCGTTGGACTAAGTCTTGGGTGTCTGCCCGGGCCGTCGACCAATAAAAGCCTGTATGGAAGGCCTTGCTTACAAGGGACCGAGCTGCAGCGTGATGACCGCCGAGTCCGGCATGAATTTCAGCCAGGAGGTTCCGCCCTTCCTCTTCGGAGGTGCACCTTTGAAGGACTCCGGTAGTGCTTTTCTTATAAAGCTCTCCCTCATGCACTTTATAGGCTTTAGATCGCCGCACTATGCAGCGTACCTCATTTTGGTCCTCGGGGAGTTCCTGCCTAGTAAGGTAGGTGAGGAATGGTTCTGTCCACGGGGCGATGACGGCCATTATTACGTGGGCTGAAGGTGTTATTTCATTGGCAGAGCCTCCAATTATGTCAGAGTGTTCGGTGTCGGGCAGTGCGGTTGGGTCCGGGCTGTTATTGCCGGGTTCCCCTTCCCATACTACGGATGGCTTGAACAACCTTTCCAAGAAGATGTTGGGGGGACTACATCGCGTTTTGCGCCAATGCGTGCCAGGACATCTGCCGCCTGATTATTTTCCCGGGCTATATGGTGAAATTCGAGCCCTTCGATTCGAGCTGACATTTTTAGGACGGCGTTGCGATAAGCTGCCATTTTTGGATCCTTGGCATCAAAGTCTCCATTTATTTGGGATATTGCAAGGTTCGAGTCCCCGCGCACCTCTAGACGTTGAATGCCCATGGATATTGCCATCCGGAGACCATGTAAAAGGGCCTCATATTCGGCTGCATTGTTGGAGTCTGTGTACATTATCTGGAGTATGTATTGAACTGTGTTTCCTGTGGGGGACGTCAAAACGACGCCAGCCCCTAGACCGGCCAACATTTTGGAGCCGTCGAAGTGCATGACCCAGTTTGAATATGTGTCGTACTCTTTAGGGAGTTCGGCCTCCGTCCATTCTGCGACGAAGTCGGCCAAAACTTGCGACTTGATAGCTCGCTGTGGCTTGTAAGTTATGTCGAACAGGAGGAGCTCAATGGCCCATTTTGCAATACGGCCCGTCGCGTTGCGGTTGTTTATAATATCATTAAGTGGCACTTCCGAGGCTACTGCTATTGAACACTCTTGAAACTAGTGTCGCAGCTTCCGGGATGCCATAAATACCACGTACGCAATCTTTTGATAATGCGGGTACCATGACTTGCACGGAGTAAGGACAGTGGACACATAGTCGACCGGCTTTTGAAGGGGGAATTTGTGTCCGTCCGTTTCTCGTTTGATGACGAGCACTGCGCTTACGACCTGATGGGTTGCTGCAATGTATAATAGCATTGGTTCGCCAATGTTTGGCGCGGCTAGGACTGGGTTTGTTTCCAAGATGGCTTTTATTTCGTTGAGTCCGGCCGTGGCTGCATCCGTCCACTCGAAGTGTTCGATGCGCCGAAGGAGGCGATAAAGGGGTAGGGCCTTTTCTCCTAAGCGGGAGATAAAGCGGCTTAGAGCCGCCACGCATCCGGTTAATTTTTGTATTTGTTTGAGGTCCTTCAGGATATCAAATTGTGACAGAGCTCGGTGTTGGAAATATGCCCTAGAGGCAATAATAAAAGCATTATTATTATATTTCCTTGTTCATGGTAATTGTCTTTATTCATGCTATAATTGTGTTATCCGGAAATCGTAATACATGTGTGAATAACAGACACCAACATGTCCCTAGTAAGCCTCTAGTTGACTAGCTCGTTGATCAACAGATAGTCATGGTTTCCTGGCTATGGACATAAGATGTCATTGATAACGAGATCACATCATTAGGAGAATGATGTGATGGACAAGACCCAATCCTAAACATAGCATAAAGATCGTGTAGTTCGTTTTGCTAGAGTTTTGCAATGTCAAGTATCTCTTCCTTAGACCATGAGATCGTGTAACTCCCGGATACCGTAGGAGTGCTTTGGGTATACCAAACGTCACAACGTAACTGGGTGACTATAAAGGTAGACTACGGGTATCTCCGAAAGTATCTGTTGGGTTGACACGGATCAAGACTGGGATTTGTCACTCCGTATGACGGAGAGGTATCACTGGGCCCACTCGGTAATGCATCATCATAATGAGCTCAAAGTGACCAAGTGTCTGGTCACGGGATCATGCATTACGGTACGAGTAAAGTGACTTGCCGGTAACGAGATTGAACGAGGTATTGGGATACCGACGATCGAATCTCGGGCAAGTAATATATCGATAGACAAAGGGAATTGCATACGGGGTTGATTGAATCCTCGACATCGTGGTTCATCCGATGAGAACATCGTGGAGCATGTGGGAGCCAACATGGGTATCCAGATCCCGCTGTTGGTTATTGACCGGAGAGTCGTCTCGGTCATGTCTGCTTGTCTCCCGAACCCGTAGGGTCTACACACTTAAGGTTCGGTGACGCTAGGGTTGTGAAGATATGTATATGCAGTAACCCGAATGTTGTTCGGGGTCCCGGATGAGATCCCGGACGTCACGAGGAGTTCCGGAATGGTCCGGAGGTAAAGAATTATATATAGGATGTGCAGTTTCGGCCATCGGGACAAGTTTCGGGGTACCCGGTATTGTACCGGGACCACCGGAAGGGTCCCGGGGGTCCACCGGGTGGGGCCACCTATCCCGGAGGGCCCCTTGGGCTGAAATAGGAGGGAACCCAGCCCATAGTGGGCTGGGGCGCCAGCCCCCCCAAGGCCCATGCGCCTAGGGTTGGGGGGGAACCCTAAAGGGGGCGCCCCCTTGCTTGGGGGGCAAGCCCCCCACCCCTGGCCGCCGCCCCCCCTGGTAGATCCCATCTACCAGGGCCGGCGCCCCCCCTGGCACCCCTATATATAGTGGGGGGAAGGAGGACTTGCAGCCCACGCTTTTGGTGCTTCCTCTCTCCCCGTTACTTCTTCCTCTCTCATAGAACACGGCGAAGCCCTGCTGTCGTGACGCCCTGCATCCACCACCACGCCGTCGTGCTGCTGGATCTTCATCAACCTCTCCTTCCCCCTTGCTGGATCAAGAAGGAGGAGACGTCTCCCGTCCCGTACGTGTGTTGAACGCGGAGGTGCCGTCCGTTCGGCGCTGGTCATCGGTGATTTGGATCACGACGTGTTCGACAACATCAACCTCGTTCTAACGAACGCTTCCGCTCGCGATCTACAAAGGTATGTAGATGCATCTCGTGACTCGTTGCTAGATGAACTCCTAGATGATCTTGGTGAAACGAGTAGGAAAATTTTTGTTTTCTGCAACGTTCCCCAACACTCGGATCTTGGCTGGATTTGCTTCAATTCCTCTACCGGATACAATGAAGCCCAAGAGCTTTCCGGCTGGAACGCCGAAAATGCATTTTTCCGGGTTGAGCTTGATGTCGTATGTTCGAAGGTTATTGAATGTTAGCCTCAAGTCGTCTACTAGAGATTCGACATGTCTTGTTTTAACGACCACATCATCTACGTATGCCTCCACTGTTTTGCCGATCTGGTTTGCCAGACATGTCTGAATCATGCGCTGATATGTTGCGCCGGCGTTTTTGAGCCCGAAGGGCATTGTGTTGAAGCAGAATGGGCTGTATGGTGTGATGAATGCCGCTGCGGCTTGGTCTGACTCTGCCATCTTTATTTGATGGTAGCCGGAGTATGCGTCGAGGAAACACAACGAATCGTGTCCTGCGGTAGCGTCGATAATTTGATCAATGCGGGGGAGAGGGAAGGGATCCTTTGGGCAAGCCTTGTTAAGGTCTTTAAAATCAACGCATAGGCGCCAGGATTTGTCCTTCTTTGGTACCATCACCAGGTTTGCTAGCCAGTCCGGGTGTTTTATATCTTTGATGAATCCAGCCTCCAATAGCTTGGCTAGTTCCTCTCCCATGGCCTGTCTCTTAGGTTCGGAAAAACGCCGAAGAGCCTGTTTGACTGGCTTGAATCCTTTTAGGATATTTAAGCTGTGTTCGGCCAGCCTGCGTGGGATTCCTGGCATGTCTGAAGGGTGCCAGGCGAAAATGTCCCAGTTCTCTCGTAGTAACTCTTGCAGTGCGGCTTCTACATCAGGGTTTAACTGTGCCCCGATGGAAGCTGTTTTATTGGGGTCCGTTGGATGGACCTAGAATTTGACTATTTCGTCCGCCGGTTTAAAGGAGGTGGACTTGGATCTTTTATAGAGTATCACATCGTCCCTATTCACCGTGGAGCGCATCGCAGTCAGTTCCTCAGACGTTAGGGCTTCAGATAGCGCCTCGAGGGCCAGTGCGGCTGTCTTGTTTTCAGCGCGGAGTGCTATGTCTGGATCACTAGCGAGAGTGATGATTCCGTTAGGCCCGAGCATCTTGAGCTTCATGTACCCGTAATGGGGTATTGCTTGGAAGTTGTAAACGCTTCCCGCCCTAGCAGAGCGTGATATCCGCTACTGAAAGGGGCCACCTGGAACGTGACCTCTTCGGACCTGTAATTATCCGGCGTGCCGAACACCACATCTAGTGTGATTTTTCCTATATAGCGCGCTTCCCGACTGGGGATTATTCCTCTAAAGGTTGTGCTGCTTCGCTCAATGCGGTTCCAGTCTATTTCCATTTTTTGAAGGGTTTCCTCATAAATGAGGTTCAATCCGCTGCCGCCATCCATGAGTACCTTGGTAAGACGAAAGCCGTCCACTATTGGACTGAGGACCAATGCGATTGGTGCTCAGGCTGTTCGGAATTTAGGTTCATCACTGGCGTTAAAAGTAATAGCCGTGTCACTCCATGGGTTTATTGTTGCTACTTGGTAGACTTTCGCAAGGCTGCGGAGTGTTCTTTTTCGCATATTATTTGATGCGAAAGTCTCGAAGACTGTTAATACCGTACTGGTTTCTCTGGGGTGGCTTTCTGTGGCTTCTGGAATTAGAAGATCTTCGCCAATTTTTGCCACCTGCCAAAGTATCCAACACGCTCTAAGGCTATGAGTTGGTGTGGCGCCCTCTGCACTGTGAATTTTACAGGGTCCATTGAACCATCCTTCCAGTATGGTTCTGTGCCCTGTAGAGGGCTTTTGCTTTTTGGTATTGAACTCAGGTGTCTGGCGATGATGCACCCTTTTATTTCGAACTAGGTTTGTATTCAGGGCCGGATTGTCCCAAAATTTTATTTTGGTTTTCCAGGCGCTTTCCATCGCACAGTACTTTCGTACTATGGACGCCAAGTCAGCGAAGCGTGTAATATCATGGCGACTTATGGCGTTGAGGATTCCCTTGTCCGTGCAATTATTGCAGAAGAATGAAATTGCGTCTTCCTCCCAGCAGTCCTTTATCCTGTTCATAACCAGGAGGAATCTGGCCCAGTAATGATGTACTGTTTCTTCGGGCTCTTGCCTAATTTGGGATAGATCGCTTATGTATGGGTGGGTGGGTGGAATCAAATCCGAAACCTCACCCAATCTGAGACCCAGGGACCAAGGAGTTTCCGAACTCGAAAGTTTAGATTCTTGGATGCTGTCCAATGAATCTAGCCCGTCGCCTGACTTTAAGTTCAGGTCTTGAGTGATGTCCTCCCCTCCGCGGGTATCCGGCTTGGAGGGATCGGGAATCCGGACATAGCTAGTCCTTAAGATAGATGAAGGGTCGCCGCACTGTCCCTCTACCACGGCAACGTGATGGGTGACCTGGGGAGAGTTAATCTCTCTCAGATCGGGTTTAGGCCCAATCTGGCCGTAATCCATAGCGACTCCCAGGGCGGTGATGCGATCCAAGAGCTCGTTTAGGGAAGAGAGCTCCATTGGATCTAGCTACTCGGTGAATTCCGAGCCGACGTGAAGATTGCTTTCGATGACCCGAGAGGTCATCGTCGGCGCAGCAGCCGAATAGGCGGTCATAAGGAAACCACCTAGCCGAAGAGTTTGGCCGACAGCCAAAGCTCCTTTAGCAACGGTGCCGTCTTTAAAGACGGGATGAGGCATCCTTCCTGGTGGCGACGGCACAGAGGAACTCTCAATGAAAGCACCAATGTTGGTGTCAAAATCGGCGGATCTCGGGTAGGGGGTCCCGAACTGTGCGTCTAGGCGGATGGTAACAGGAGACCAGGGACACGATGTTTTTACCCAGGTTTGGGCCCTCTCGATGGAGGTAAAACCCTATGTCCTGCTTGATTAATATTGATGATATGGGTAGTACAAGAGTAGATCTACCACGAGATCAAGGAGGCTAAACCCTAGAAGCTAGCCTACGGTATGATTGTCGTTCATCCTATGGACTAAAACCCTCCGGTTTATATAGACACCAGAGAGGGCTAGGGTTACACAGAGTCGGTTACAATGGTAGGAGATCTACATATCCGTATCGCCAAGCTTGCCTTCCACGCCAAGGAAAGTCCCTTCCGGACACGAGACGAAGTCTTCAATCTTGTATCTTCATAGTCCAGGAGTCCAGCCGAAGGTATAGTCCGGCTATCCGGACACCCCCTAATCCAGGACTCCCTCATTCTCCCTCGGGGCTGAGGGTATGTACCAGTAGCTATGTGTTTGATCTCTCTCTCTCTCTCTCTCTCTCTCGTGTTCTTGAGGTGGTACGATCTTGATGTATCGCGAGCTTTGCTATTATAGTTGGATCTTATGATGTTTCTCCCCTTCTACTCTCTTGTAATGAATTGAGTTTTCCCTTTGAAGTTATCTTATCGGATTGAGTCTTTAAGGATTTGATAACACTTGATGTATGTCTTGCGTGGGATAAGCGTGGTGAAAATGGGTTATTCTATTGATTCACTTGATGTATGTTTTGGTGATCAACTTGCGGGTTCCGCCCATGAACCTATGCATAGGGGTTGGCACACGTTTTCGTCTTGACTCTCTGGTAGAAATTTGGGGCAATCTTTGAAGTACTTTGTGTTGGTTTGAATAGATGAATCTGAGATTGCGTGATGCATATCGTATAATCATACCCACGGATACTTGAGGTGACATTGGAGTATCTAGGTGGCATTAGGGTTTTGATTGATTTGTGTCTTAAGGTGTTATTCTAGTACGAACTCTAGGGCTGTTTGTGACACTTATAGGAATAGCCCAATGGATTGATTGGAAAGAATAACTTTGAGGTGGTTTCGTACCCTACCATAATCTCTTCGTTTATTCTCCGCTATTAGTGACTTTGGAGTGACTCTTTGTTGCATGTTGAGGGATAGTTATGTGATCCAATTATGTTATTATTGTTGAGAGGACTTGCACTAGTGAAAGTATGAACCCTAGGCCTTATTTCCTAGCATTGCAATACCGTTTGTGCTCACTTTTATCATTAGTTACCTTGCTGTTTTTATATTTTCAGATTACAAAAACCTTTATCTACCATCAATATACCACTTGTATCACCATCTCTTCGCCGAACTAGTGCACCTATACAATTTACCATTGTATTGGGTGTGTTGGGGACACAAGAGACTCTTTGTTATTTGTTTGCAGGGTTGCTTGAGAGAGACCATCTTCATCCTACGCCTCCTACGGATTGATAAACCTTAGGTCATCCACTTGAGGGAAATTTACTACTGTCCTACAAACCTCTGCACTTGGATGCCCAACAACGTCTACAAGAAGAAGATTGTGTGGTAGACATCAAGCTCTTTTCTGGCGCCATTGCTGGCGAGGTTAGCGCTTGAAGGTATATCTTTAGATCTTGCAATCGAGTCTTTTAGTTTCTTGTTTTATCACTAGTTTAGTTTATAAAAGAAAATTACAAAAATGGAATTAAGTTTGCCTCATACGCTTCATCTTTTTAATATCTTTCGTGAGAATGATGGAAAGGAAAATTGTGCTCAAATGCTAGAAGAAGAAGTCTATAGAATGTTTGGCATTAAATCTTTGAATGATGAGCATGATTGCAATGTTGTTAGTATGAATTCCTTGAATATCCATGATGCTAATGATATGCAAAGCCACAAGCTTGGGGAAGCTATGTTTGATGAAGATGATATTTTTTGTCCCCCAAGTTTTGATGAGCAAATTTATTAGGATGAAGGAATGCCTCCTATTTATGATGATTATATTGATGAAAGTGGATTTGGAGAGGTCATGACTTTATTTTGTGATGAATCCACTACCCTGGAAGAGGTTCCAATTGATTATGAGAACAAAGTTGCTATCTATGATGATTATTGTGATGACTTGTATTCTATAAATAATAATGATATCCATGAAACTTGTCATCATGATTTTAGTTTTCAATTGGATTATGCCTTACATGATAATTATTTTGTTGAGTTTGCTCCCACTATTATTCATGAGAAGAATTTTGCTTGTGTGGAGAGTAATAAAATTTCTATGCTTGTAGATCATGAGAAGAATGATTTAGGTGATGGTTATATTGTTGAATTAATTCATGATGCTACTGAAAATTATTATGAGGGAGGAATATATGTTTGTAGGAATTGCAATAATACCAAGTTTCCTCTCCATGTGCTTAAAGTTTTGAAGATATATGCTTGGTTTGCCTTCCTATGCTAGTTGATTATTGTTCCCATAAGTTGTTTGCTCATAAAATCCCTATGCATAGGAAGTGGGTTAGACTTAAATGTGCTAGTCATATTCTTCATGATGCTCTCTTTACGTTTCAATTCTTATCTTTTATGTGAGCATCATTGAAATCATCATGCCTAGCTAGGGGCGTTAAATGATAGCGCTTGTTAGGAGACAACCCAATTTTATTTTTATTCCTTGATTTTTTCTCCTGCTTAGTAATAAATGATTTATCTAGCCTCTGTTATGATTGAGTTTTTATGTTTTAATTAGTGTTTGTGCCAAGTAGAACCATTGGGAAGACTTGGGGATAGTCTTGTTGATCTTGCTGTAAAAAACAGAAACTTTAGCGCTCACGAGAGTTGCTGCCATTTTTTATTGGAGAGTGATATTTAGTTAATTATTTTTTCAGATAATTAATAGATAAATTCCTCAGGTCCATAAATTTATTTTAGAATTTTATGAGTTCCATAAGTATACGTTTGATCCAGATTACTATAGACTGTTCTGTTTTTGACAGATTCTGTTTTTCGTGTGTTGTTTGCTTATTTTAATGAATCTATGGCTAGTAAAAGAGTTTATAAACCATAGAGAAGTTGGAATAAAGTAGGTTTAACACCAATATAAATAAAGAATGAGTTCATTACGGTACCTTGAAGTGGTGTTTTGTTTTCTTTCGCTAACGGAGCTTACGAGTTTTCTGTTAAGTCTTGTGTTGTGAAGTTTTCAAGTTTTGGGTAAAGATTTGATGGACTATGGAATAAGGAGTGGCAAGAGCCTAATATTGGGGATGCACAATGCACCCCAAGGCAATATTCAAGGACAACCAAGAGCCTAAGCTTGGGGATGCCCCGGAAGGCATCCCCTCTTTCGTCTTTGTTCATCGGTAACTTTACTTGGAGCTATATTTTTATTTACCACATGATATGTGTTTTGCTTGGAGCGTCATTTTATTTTATTTAGTTTTGCTTGCTGTTTGAATAAAATACCAAGATCTGAAATTATTAAATGCTAGAGAGTCTTCATATAGTTGCATAATTATTCGACTACTCATTGATCTTCACTTATATCTTCTGGAGTAGTTTGTTGTTGCTCTAGTGCTTCACTTATATCTTTTTAGAGCACAGTGGTGGTTTTTATTTTATAGAAATAGATGAACTCTCATGCTTCACTTATATTATTTTGAGAGTCCTAAACAACATGGTAATTTGCTTTGGTTATGAATTTAGTCCAAATATGATGGGCATCCAAGAGGGATATAATAAAAACTTTCATATAAAGTGCATTGAATACTAAGAGAAGTTTGATGCTTGATGATTGTTTTGAGACATGGAGGTAGTGATATCAAAGTTGTGCTAGTTGAGTAGTTGTGAATTTGAGAAATACTTGTGTTGACGTTTGCAAGTCCCGTAGCATGCACGTATGGTAAACGTTATGTAACAAATTTGAAACATGAGGTGTTCTTTGATTGTCCTCCTTATGAGTGGCGGTCGGGGACGAGCGATGGTCTTTTCCTACCAATCTATCCCCCTTGGAGCATGCGCGTAGTGCTTGGTTTTTGATGACTTGTAGATTTTTGCAATAAGTATGTGAGTTCTTTATGACTAATGTTGAGTCCATGGATTATACGCACTCTTACCCTTCCATCATTGCTAGCCTCTTCGGTACCGTGCATTGCCCTTTCTCACATTGAGAGTTGGTGCAAACTTCGCCGGTGCATCCAAACCCCGTGATATGATACGCTCTTTCACACATAAACCTCCTTATATCTTCCTCAAAACAGCCACCATACCTACCTATTATGGCATTTCCATAGCTATTCCGAGATATATTGCCATGCAACTTTCCACCGTTCCGTTTATTATGACACGCATCATCATTGTCATATTGCTTTGCATGTTCATGTAGTTGACATCGTATTTGTGGCAAGGCCACCATGCATAATTTATCATACATGTCACTCTTTATTCATTGCCCATCCCGGTACACTGCCGGAGGCATTCATATAGAGTCATACTTTGTTCTAGTATCAAGTTGTAATCTTTGAGTTGTAATGTCACAACCCTAGAACTGCTTGTATTTAGTTGCATCTGAGATCATCTATGCATCATGTTTCAATTTCTGAAACTTGAATTGAGGATTGTTGAAACCTCAGAAAATTGATTAAAATAAGGGCAAGCACCCTTTAAATAGCATTCTGTGAATCCAAAATGCCCTAAAAATAGTTTTGTGAATTTTGGCAAGAGTTATATATCAAACCAAAATTCTGGAACATTTTTAAGGAATTATTTTGGCACTGAATTTAAATCATTATTGTATTTGAATTTGGAATTATATTCATAATATATGGGATATATTTTCAAATAAATTTGAAATGTTTTATGTGCTGTTGGAAAAGTCCATCTAGCAACATAAAATTACCCAAAGGGTTTTGTCACTATTTTGAAATTCTTTTGAATTTGAATCAGTGGCAAAATGATTAAATAAAAGAAAACAGAACAAAAACTAAAACAGAACAGAACTGACCTGGCAGCCCACTTACCTGGCCAGCTGGCGGCCTGGTAAGACAGCCCAGCCCACTAGGGGCAGAGGCGTCTTCCACCTCGCGCTAGTCGGACGCAGGGCGCGTGGCCACCGCGTGCCGGCGCACGCCCGGCCACCTCCTGCTTGCTCGCCGCTGCTGGAGGCTACCCCGAGCGCCACGACACCCCCTGGACCCCCCCTGCACTCCTCTCCTCTCTCCCTGGACCTCTCTCCCTCCTCTGCTCTCTCCCTACGACGCCACCGAACACGCCCATCGCCGCCGTTGGCCGTAGCCGCGACCACCGTACCTCCCTCGCCCATCCAACGTGCTCGAGAGCTCCGCCTCGACCCCCTCTTTCTTACAACCCGAGCCACGCCACCGCGGGAGCCCCACATCGCCGCCATGAGTCATCTTCCCCGAGCACGGCCGCCGGACCCCATCGACGGATTCGTCGCCTTCCGGTCGTCCTCGAGCCAGCTGAGATCCGCTTCGACCTCGCCGTGAGCTCCTCTACCAAACCCCTCTCTCCCCGCTGTCTATTTCCTCCTCTAGCCTCACTAACCACCGCGGCCGAAGCTCGCCGCCACGGCCACAGCTGCCGCCACCCACGCCCGAGCTTTGCCCCGTGCTCAGCACTCTCCCAGGAGCCAGGCGCGCCCACCCGTTCGACCTGCTGTGCCCCCTAGCGCCAACCCCGACCTCGCCCGAACTCCGGCCACCGTCGCGAGCCTCGCCCCGACGAGCTCGGGCCATCTCAACTCGTCCCAACCGCACAGAAAGACACGGGGCACTCCCAGCTTCACGGTGATGCCTCCGCCGTCCCTTTTGGTCATCGGAACAGGAAACCCGAGGATCGCCGCCGCGACCGGCCTCGCCGGCGTCAAGTCACCGGCAGGTTTGACCCTGCTGGCCGGGGGTTTGAACCCATTGACCAGGGGTTTGACCTCCCCTGGTTGACTGACGTGTGGGCCAGGCCCTTTTTAATTAGTGTTAGATTTAGTTAGTACTAATTAACTTAGTTGAGTAAATTAGACACTGACATGCGGGCCGAGGCTCTAATTAACTTAAGTTAGTTAGTTAGTCACTGACCAGTGGGTCCCACTGGTCAGGTTTGACCTGGACCATGCCCTGTTGACTTGCTGACGTCACACCAACATCATGCTGACGTAGTAAATGCTTTTCTGGTTTTTCTTATTCAGAAATGATTTAGAAATTCCAGAAAATAGTTAAAACTACTAAAAATCATAGAAATTCAACCGTAACTCCAAATTAAATAATTTATATATGAAAAATTATCAGAAAAATCCAAGGAATCTGAATATGGCATTTTCATGCATGTTTGAACAAGTTAACCTCACTGAATAGGACAAATGATGATTAGGGCAATTTATGAAATAACATTTGGAGTTGGAATTTGATCTTGTTTGAGTTCCACTTCAATTAACTTGGCTAGATATTGCATTAGGTAAATTCAGTACCTTAACATGACATGTCATTCATGTGAATGTGCATTGCATTGATTGTGTTCCTTCTTTGCTAGTCGGTGATTGTCCCCTCTCGATAGACATGCTTCCGATGATGAGCTCGATGACACCGATGAAGAGTTATAATATCTTCAGAAGTGCCAGGCAAGCAAAACCCCCTTGTTCATTCCGGTCCCACTCTCTCGCTCCTACTCTCTTTTACTGCATTAGGACAACAACGATTCAACTGTTACCTGCTGCGGTAGTTGAACCCCTTTCCTCTGCATGACCTGTCATTGCCACAGTAAATAGATGAAACCCACTAGTATGAGTAGGAGTTGTTTGAGCCCTGATGTGCCTACTCATTCATGCTTGTTTGTCATGCCTGCTACTGCTTAGAGTTGAGTCAGGTCTGGTTCATCGGAGATGAATCGGAGGTGTGTGAACATGTCCTACCGTGTGTGAGCTAAGTGTGTGAATACGATTTGGTAAAGGTAGCGGTGAGAGGCCATGTAGGAGTACATGGTGGGTTGTCTCATTGCAGCCGTCCCCAGGAACTGAGTTCTGTGTTTGTGATCCATGAACAGTTACTACCACGCATTGGAATGCTTAAGTGCCCCTCTCGACTTATTAATCAACCTGATCTCTGTCCAGGAGTTGCAACTAGTTTCTAGTGTTTGTAGGTAGTGTTAGTAGTCTACCAAGTGGCACCCGGTACAGGTGGGCTTGGGACAGACTAGGCACAGTGACACGGTGTACCAAGTGGCACCCGGATGGTGGGCTTGGGAACCCTGCACACATCGTTTGGGGCCGTGAGCGACACCCCGGCCGGATCTCCTTGCGGATGGAACCCGAATAGGCGATAAACCTAGACTAGAGACTTGTTGGTTAGTCAGGTCGTGGCCGACTCCCTCGCCCGGTTTCCGCTTGAAGGTTGCCGAGGTACATGACGTGTATAGGGCGATAAGTGGCGAGAGCGTGTGTGAAGAAGTACACCCCTGCAGGGTTATCATTATCTATTCGAATAGCCGGATTCCTCGGATATGGAAACTTGGACCCCTTGCATAGTTCATAGACAAGTGAAAGTGGATACTCTAAAATGCGCAAGATAAGCGTGAGTGCTATGGATGGTGTTCTCGTAGGGAGACGGGAGAAGATCCATAGTGGTGTATTGGTATGGTGAATTTGTGGACTCGTGTGCGCCACCTCAAAAGAGTTACTTGCAGTCATAGTTCAGGTTAGCCACTAAGTCAAAGCTAGCTTGCTGCAGTTAAACTCCACCACCCCCTTTGTTGATACCGATGCATATGTAGTTAGTTCTGACGTAAGTCTTGCTGAGTACCTTTGCACTCACGTTTGCTTAATTTATGTTTTGCAAAGAGAGACTTCAGTCTCGCTAGTAGTTCCGCGTGGACTTCGACGTTAGCTTGATACCTCAGCTACGATCTTGTGCCCTCGGCAGGGTCTTGTAGATAGTCAGGCTTCTGAGCCTTCTTCATTTGTAGTTGTCTGTACTCAGACAAGTTAAGCTTCCGCATGTGCTTGTTGCTTGTATGCTATGTATGTTGGATCATGAGATCCATGCTTGTAATATCTCGCTCCTCGGAGCCTAAGGAATAAATACTTGAGTCGTAGAGTCTTGTTGTGATGCCATGTTGTATGTAATCATATCGAGCATGTTGTGTGTATGATTGAAATGCTTGGTATGAGTGGGATCCGACAATCTAGTTGTTTATCCTTGGCAGCCTATCATATGGGGAAATGTAGTCTAGTGCTTTCTAAGCGATAGTAGTCCGCTACAGCCCGGTTCACCGGAGTCCTGCTAGCCCAGCACTACTGCTCAAGACACTTGACTGGCCGGCATGTGTTTCACTTTGTTCCTGTGTCTGTCCCTTCAGGGAAATGTCACGTGGTGACATCCGGAGTCCTGTCTAGCCTGCTACAGCCCGGGTTCCCGGAGTCCTGTTAGCCCAGTGCTACAGCCCGGATTCACACGCTGCTGACTGACATGCTCGAAGTTGATTCAAGTATGCCTGTCTCCATGGGTTAGTGCCGCTTTGGGTTCACGACTAGCCATGTCGGCCCGGTTTCTTTGTCATATGGATGCTAGCGACACTATCATATACGTGAGCCAAAAGGCGCAAACGGTCCCGGGTCAGGTAAGGTGGCACCCGTGGGAATACCGTGCGTGAGGCCACAAAGTGATATGATGTGTTACATGCTAGATCGGTGTGACTTAGGATCGGAGTCCTGACAGCTTTGGTATCAGAGCCTGACTGCCTGTAGGATTACCAAGCCAAACTGGTCGAAGTTGAGTCTAGAAATGCTTTAGTTATATAAGGGAATTGATTGTGGATGGGAATGTAAGGCTCTTTTTACTTCTTATACCTCATGGCCTTCTGATCTGAGTCAACCTCTTCTCTTCTACGGGGATTAAGAACTAGGCCTTCTCATCTATCCATCAGGAGGACGTGTTACTAATCCATAGACTTATAAGATTGTTGGATTCAAGCCTTGTTCAGTTTCTACTACTTTTAGTATGTTATCAGTTGAACTAGAACCTTGACATGATGTTGCTAAGTGACTATGTAAATCTTTGTGAATGTCTCAAATCTTTTCTGAGCATTTACAGCCGTTATGCTGTCCGAGTCATCCCAGGTTTCTAATAGTCTGATGCATTTGCAAATCCTTTCCTTCCATTTCCGATGTCTTTTGGGCCAGATTAAGTTCACTACTCAGTCTGTGAGGTACTCCGTTGCCTCGGCATATATGTTGGAACTACTATTATGACTCTAGGTGCCTTATGAAACCATCTAGTAATCTATCCATGTTTTGTGTTCCCAGTGTGATGATTCTGGCCACCATTCTCGAAAGCATCTTGTGATGCCATTTAGTATGTAGGTATTCTACTCCTGGGTTTTGAACCCAAAATTCACTCTACTTACCTCATGTGGATAGTGTTGCTCGTACCTTTAGGTTATTAGTAAATTTTGTGATAATCCTCGAGGTCCGTGGTATTCCCTTCTTCCAAGTACCATGAACCATTTTGGCAGAAGTTCTCTTGAACCGAAAGGTCACAACAAGAGTGCTCTCAATGAGTTTCCTATCCTATGTTGTGAATCTGCCAGTCCTACCTTTCCGCATGGGTTATCCGGAAGAAATGTTGAACTTGGTTCGACATACTAATCTATGCACCCACAACTCAGAAAATCGTATGTTCCTTTGGGTTGTCCCCTTTTAGTTTGCCTTCTGACCCTCGTCTATCAATTGATAGTCAGAAGTAGTCATGCATTCATGTTCATCAGTGCCTTTTACTTATGTGGTCCGTCAAGCCATTCTATTCAGAATGACTAGGAGAAACAAACTCCAGTACCTCATCCATATCTAGGATTGGATCAAAGCAATTGTATTCCGCGGATGAAAATGCCAAACCCGCTTCTCCTCTGCTGTACCTTGGAGTGTTACCATCTTTATGTCAAGAGTGTCATGAGAATTGCACCACCTCTTATGAATTTTTGACGCAGTAATACTTCTTGCCATCATTGTTCATTCCTCGGTTCCTGTGTTATTGTAACCGCAATGCCGACAAGCGAACCGTGATGTGCGAAATCAATACGCCTAGCAACTCCGTTGCTTGGTATTTAATGGACAATACTCTCATTCTTAGCGTGCTGGTTATTGAATTATCATTCTAAGACTGATCGTGCTACCTAGTCCATATTTCTGGTGCACACTTCGATCAATGAGTTAGGATTGTGCCAATCCCTCACTCTTTTGATCATATCATCTTGCCCTGAAAAGCAAGGTTGTTCTCGAGCTTAGTAACATACCGGTGGTTCGTGATTTTCTGAATATCTTCTCGGAAGTATTGCTAGGTTGTTCCCTAACTGATATGTTGAGCTCGTGATCAAGTTGGTTTTTTGTAACCACCCCTTCTCCAAGAATCTGTGTTGGATACCCTGAGCTAGTTGGTTAAGCTAAACAACAACTTGGAGAGTTGGAAGATAAAAGCTTTTCTGACTTAGTTCATGTTAAGGGATATCTTTTTGCTGTGTGTGTGTGTGTGTTGAAGAAAGATGATATCTCCATCGATTGGTCCTCGTGATCAGTTGTTGGATCTATTGCCTTGTCAAAACTTAGACTTGAGTATGGGCTATCGTCAAGTCAAATCAGAACCAACGATGTTCGTAATGTTGTCTTACTCGTGGTTGATCCCTCGAGCATACACCATTATATCTTTTGGTCTGACCAATGCTATCACCGTCTTCACATGATGGTGGAAGTCCAGTGATATGAAAATTCCGATGAGTTGTTGTTGATCCCATCAGCAGCATTTTGTCTCCCCATGATTCATGCTGAACATCAACCTAGTGTTGAAAATTTTATAGGCAATGCCTTCGTGTTCCGTTCATGAAGCATATGATTGGATGAAAGAAGTGACTTCCTCGAATTCATGTGCATTTGGTGCAAGTTGCCGCCGTGAGTTTGAGAAAGATTGTTTTTGCCTCCTCTGGAATCATCCCAAGTTAGTCATGCACGTGCGAAGTGCTCTATGGTTTGATAGGTTGGCCGCCTCCACTCCATATGTGTTCCTAGCACACCAAGCCACTGATTGATTTGTTCGAGAAAAAGGAGTTGTTGTGCGAATACTAGTTCATGCACAAGATTCCAATATCTTCGAAGATGGTTCCCCACCTGATCTCGGTAGTGTTTTATTATAAGACTACTACGTGATCATGCTTGTCTGGGACAGTGTGTTCACATGT
Organism: Triticum monococcum; assembly: GCA_034509565.1. NCBI lineage: Eukaryota > Viridiplantae > Streptophyta > Magnoliopsida > Poales > Poaceae > Triticum > Triticum monococcum. The sequence goes on from CM067844.1 coordinate 115,299,597, forward strand.
ATGTTGCAGAACCAGCTCATGTTTTGGAGCTTGCTATCGTAGTTCATTTCCCGAGAATCTCGCAACGTCATCTCATCGGTTTGTGTTGCAAACTTCCTTTTTCCGGACATGCTGTCTGAAATATCCTGTTACCAGCCAGATTTGAATCTCAGGCAGATATGATGGTTGGAACGTTTCTCAAGAACTATAATATTGGTCCCTCAATAACTGGTAAAGTGGATGTCATGGCCAACACATCCAGCCGGAAGACCTATTATTGTAGTATCTCGATTGAAGAAAGTTGGCCACCTCCCCATGAGGATTTCGTAGGATTTACCTCCGTAGTTAATCCTTACAGATTCTTGTGCTCCCGAAGTCCGACCTTTTACTTGATGACCTAGATACCAAACTGTATCAATAAATGGGTTATCCTAGCACATCAAGGAGAACATTAGAAGCGGAGTGCTAAATGTCTCCGGGTTGATCATCCAGATTTTGTTCCCTTGGCCTCGCTAAGGTGAAATCTGAGAAAATGTTATCTTCCTTTGCATCTGCATCATCCATCACCATTCATCATGGTGGTATGTTGTGTTGCCAGGATCCTTGACACGGATATTGGTAAAACCTTGATGAATATGGAGATGCTCAAGTTCTTGAGAGCACGCGCAAGAACTAGGTTTTACCGTTGGCGTTAACTGGGATTTGCTTCCAGTTTCCTCGGTTATGTTATAACCTTTTCAAACAGTGGACTCACTCTCGACTGTTGAGTTCTTCCCCAGTTACCAGAATCATTCCTAGCATTTGCATTTTGTTCCCAGCTTGCACCTTCCTTGTGTCATCCTACTACGGACTACCCTTCTCAGTAATTACTGATCAGGATCATCTTCAAAGTGGTCCTGCCACGGGTTCCATCTATTTCCGATGATAAGCAAAAGTCATCCATTGCATTGTCTTCAACAAGGTAGTCCACATCATCCTTTCTAGTCCAAGTATGTCATTCTCTTGAACTCCTGCAAATGATCGATTGTGATTGCCTTAGGCTGGTATAAAGAGTTTCAATGATCTATGGATCAAAAGTAATTCTTTTTGCCACTTAAGGTAATAATTTTACGAGTCACCTCCCCTAAGGTGCCCCGTTGTGGAATCATGGCAATCAATCTCCTCGCTACCTTGAAACCATACACCATCCTACTCCAGCGTGGTTTGTTGCCTACCAAATTGAACCCTTGTCATCTGCTTCTTTTCATGGATTCTGATATGTGATTTGTGTCTCAACTCAAGAGGTGTTCTTACGTCTCATTCCGTGAGTTAATCTTGTATCCACTCTTGTGAGGTTGTCTTGCTCTCTTGTCGCCATGTTGGATGAAGTTCTCGAAGCAAAGATGTCAAGATCAATATGATGCAATGAATCAACATCTTCAAGAAGACCAGTTGGATCATGAAGATCGTGTTGTTAGCTTTGTGTCCCCTCTGTCTTCTTACCTCACGACTTGAATCTCGAGACGAGATTCTTGTTTAGTGGGGGTGAGTTGTCACAACCCTAGAACTGCTTGTATTTAGTTGCATCTGAGATCATCTATGCATCATGTTTAAATTTCTGAAAATTGAATTGAGGATTGTTGAAACCTCAGAAAATTGATTAAAATAAGGGCAAGCACCCTTTAAATAGCATTCTGTGAATCCAAAATGCCCTAAAAATAGTTTTGTGAATTTTGGCAAGAGTTATATATCAAACCAAAATTCTGGAACATTTTTAAGGAATTATTTTGGCATTGAATTTAAATCATTATTGTATTTGAATTTGGAATTATATTCATAATATATGGGATATATTTTCAAATAACTTTGAAATGTTTTATGTGCTGTTGGAAAAGTCCATCTAGCAACATAAAATTACCCAAAGGGTTTTGTCACTGTTTTGAAATTCTTTTGAATTTGAATCAGTGGCAAAATGATTAAATAAAAGAAAACAGAACAAAAACTAAAACAGAACAGAACTTACCTGGCAGCCCACTTACCTGGCCAGCTGGCGGCCCGGTAAGACAGCCCAGCCCACTAGGGGCAGAGGCGTCTTCCACCTCGCGCTAGTCGGACGCAAGGCGCGTGGCCACCGCGCGCCGGCGCACGCCCGGCCACCTCCTGCTTGCTCGCCGCTGCTGGAGGCTACCCCGAGCGCCAGGACACCCCCTGGACCCCCCCCCCCCTGCACTCCTCTCCTCTCTCCCTGGACCTCTCTCCCTACGATGCCACCGAACACGCCCATCGCCGCCGTTGGCCGCAGCCGCGACCACCGTACCTCCCTCGCCCATCCAACATGCTCAAGAGCTCCGCCTCGACCCCCTCTTTCTTCCACCCCGAGCCACGCCACCGCGGGAGCCCCACATCGCCGCCACGAGTCATCTTCCCCGAGCACGGCCGCCGGACTCCATCGACGGATTCGTCGCCTTCCGGTCGTCCCCGAGCCAGCTGAGCTCCGCTTCGACCTCGCCGTGAGCTCCTCTACCAAACCCCTCTCTCCCCGCCGTCTATTTCCTCCTCTAGCCTCACTAACCACCGCGGCCGAAGCTCACCGCCGTTGTGCCTCATCGCCGCCACGGCCACAGCTGCCGCCACCCATGCCCGAGCTTTGCCCCGTGCTCGGCCCTCTCCTAGGAGCCGGGCGCGCCCACCCGTTCGACCTGTTGTGCCCCCTAGCGCCAACCCCGACCTCGCCCGAACTCCGGCCACCGCCGCGAGCCTCGCCCCGGCGAGCTCGGGCCGTCTCAACCCGTCCCAACCGCACAGAAAGACGCGGGGCACTCCCAGCTTCACGCTGATGCCTCCGCCGTCCCTTTTGGTCGTCGGAACAGGAAACCCAAGGCTCGCCGCCGCGACCGGCCTCGCCGGCGTCAAGTCGCCGGCAGGTTTGACCCTGCTGGCCGGGGGTTTGAACCCGTTAACCAGGGGTTTGACCTCCCCTGGTTGACTGACGTGTGGGCCAGGCCCTTTTTAATTAGTGTTAGATTTAGTTAGTACTAATTAACTTAGTTAAGTAAATTAGACACTGACATGCGGGCCGAGGCTCTAATTAACTTAAGTTAGTTAGTTAGTCACTGACCAGTGGGTCCCACTGGTCAGGTTTGACCTGGACCACGCCCTGTTGACTTGCTGACGTCACACCAACGTCATGCTGACGTAGTAAATGCTTTTCTGGTTTTTCTTATTCAGAAATGATTTAGAAATTCCAGAAAATAGTTAAAACTACTAAAAATCATAGAAATTCAACCGTAACTCCAAATGAAATAATTTATATATGAAAAATTATCAGAAAAATCCAAGGAATCTGAATATGGCATTTTCATGCATGTTTGAACAAGTTAACCTCACTGAATAGGACAAATGATGATTAGGGCAATTTATGAAATAACATGTGGAGTTGGAATTTGATCTTGTTTGAGTTCCACTTTAATTAACTTGGCTAGATATTGCATTAGGTAAATTCAGTACCTTAACATGACATGTCATTCATGTGAATGTGCATTGCATTGATTGTGTTCCTTCTTTGCTAGTCGGTGATTGTCCCCTCTTGATAGACGTGCTTCTGATGATGAGCTCGATGACACCGATGAAGAGTTATAATATCTTCAGAAGTGCCAGGCAAGCAAAACCCCCTTGTTCATTCCGATACAATCCCACTCTCTCGCTCCTACTCTCTTTTACTGCATTAGGACAACAATGATTCAACTGTTACCTGCTGCGGTAGTTGAACCCCTTTCCTCTGCATGACCTGTCATTGCCACAGTAAATAGATGAAACCCACTAGTATGAGTAGGAGTTATTTGAGCCCTGATGTGCCTACTCATTCATGCTTGTTTGTCATGCCTACTACTGCTTAGAGTTGAGTCAGGTCTGGTTCATCGGAGATGAATCGGAGGTGTGTGAACATGTCCTACCGTGTGTGAGCTAAGTGTGTGAATACGATTTGGTAAAGGTAGCGGTGAGAGGCCATGTAGGAGTACATGGTGGGTTGTCTCATTGCAGCCGTCCCCAGGAACTGAGTTCTGTGTTTGTGATCCATGAACAGTTACTACCACGCATTGGAATGCTTAAGTGCCCCTCTCGACTTATTAATCAACCTGATCTCTGTCCAGGAGTTGCAACTAGTTTCTGGTGTTTGTAGGTAGTGTTAGTAGTCTACCAAGTGGCACCCGGTACAAGTGGGCTTGGGACAGACTAGGCACAGTGGCATGGTGTACCAAGTGGCACCCGGATGGTGGGCTTGGGAACCCTGCACACATCGTTTGGGGCCGTGAGCGACACCCCGGCCGGATCTCCTTGCGGATGGAACCCGAATAGGCGATAAACCTGGACTAGAGACTTGTTGGTTAGTCAGGTCGTGGCCGACTCCCTCGCCCGGTTTCCGCTTGAAGGTTGCCGAGGTACATGACGTGTACAGGGCGATAAGTGGCGAGAGCGTGTGTGAAGAAGTACACCCCTGCAGGGTTATCATTATCTATTCGAATAGCCGGATTCCTCGGATATGGAAACTTGGACCCCTTGCATAGTTCATAGACAAGTGAAAGTGGATACTCTAAAATGCGCAAGATAAGCGTGAGTGCTATGGATGGTGTTCTCGTAGGGAGACGGGAGCATATCCATAGTGGTGTATTGGTATGGTGATTTTGTGGACTCGTGTGCGCCACCTCAAAAGAGTTACTTGTAGTCGTAGTTCAGGTTAGCCACTAAGTCAAAGCTGGCTTGCTGCAGTTAAACTCCACCACCCCCTTTGTTGATACCGATGCATATGTAGTTAGTTCTGATGTAAGTCTTGCTGAGTACCTTTGTACTCACGTTTGCTTAATTTATGTTTTGCAGAGAGAGACTTCAGTCTCGCTAGTAGTTCCGCGTGGACTTCGACATTAGCTTGATACCTCAGCTACGATCTTGTGCCCTCGGCAGGGTCTTGTAGATAGTCAGGCTTCTGAGCCTTCTTCATTTGTAGTTGTCTGTACTCAGACAAGTTAAGCTTCCGCATGTGCTTGTTGCTTGTATGCTCTGTATGTTGGATCATGAGATCCATGCTTGTAATATCTCGCTCCTCGGAGCCTAAGGAATAAATACTTGAGTCGTAGAGTCTTGCTGTGATGCCATGTTGTATGTACTCATATCGGGCATATTGTGTGTATGATTGAAATGCTTGGTATGAGTGGGATCTGACAATCTAGTTGTTTATCCTTGGCAGCCTATCATATGGGGAAATGTAGTCTAGTGCTTTCTGAGCGATAGTAGTCCGCTACAGCCCGGTTCACCGGAGTCCTGCTAGCCCAGCACTACTGCTCAGGACACTTGACTGGCCGGCATGTGTTTCACTTCGTTCCTGTGTCTGTCCCTTCGGGGAAATGTCACGTGGTGACATCCGGAGTCCTGCCTAGCCTGCTACAGCCCGGGTTCCCGGAGTCCTGTTAGCCCAGTGCTACAGCCCGGATTCACACGCTGTTGACCGACATGCTCGAAGTTGATTCAAGTATGCCTGTCTCCATGGGTTAGTGCCGCTTTGGGTTCACGACTAGCCATGTCGGCCCGGGTTCTTTGTCATATGGATGCTAGCGACACTATCATATACATGAGCCAAAAGGCGCAAACGGTCCCGGGTCAGGTAAGGTGGCACCCGTGGGAATACCGTGCGTGAGGCCGCAAAGTGATATGATGTGTTACATGCTAGATCGGTGTGACTTAGGATCGGAGTCCTGACATGTAAATAAACAGAAGTGTGATGATCGTCATTAATAGAGCATTGTCCCCCCCCCCTCCCAAAAAAGGCCAAATAAAAAAATAAAAAAATAATAAAAATAAAAGGGGCAATGCTACTATCCTTTTTTCCACACTTGTGCTTCAAAGTAGCACCATGATCTTCATGATAGAGAGTCTCTTGTTTTGTCACTTTCATATACTGATGGGAAATTTTCATTATAGAACTTGGCTTGTATATTCCAACAATGGGCGTCCTCAAGTGCGCTAGGTCTTCGTGAGCAAGCAAGTTGGATGCACACGAACTTAGTTTCTTTTGTTGAGCTTTCATACATTTATTGCTCTAGTGCATCCGTTGCATGGCAATCCCTACTCCTTGCATTGGCATCAATTGATGGGCATCTCCCTAGCCCATTGATTAGCTGCGTCGACGTGAGACTTCTCCTTTTTCTCTTCTCTACATAACCCCCTCATTATATACTATTCCACGCATAGTGCTATATACATGGCTCACGCTCATGTATTGCGTGAAAGTTGAAAAAAGTTTGAGATTACTAAAGTATGAAACAATTGCTTAGCTTGTCATCGGGGTTGTGCATGATGAGAGCATTCTTGTGTAACGAAAATGGAGCATGACCAAACTATATGATTTTGTAGGGATGAACTTTCTTTGGCCATGTTATTTTGAGAAGACATGATTGCTTAGTTAGTATGCTTGAAGTATTATTATTTTTATGTCAATATTAAACTTTTATCTTGAATCTTATGGATCTGAATATTCTTGCCACAATAAAGAGATTTACATGGATAAATATGTTAGGTAGCATTCCACATCAAAAATTCTATTTTTATCATTTACCTACTCGAGGACGAGCAGGAATTAAGCTTGGGGATGCTGATACGTCTCCAACGTATCTATAATTTTTTATTGTTCCATGCTATTATATTATCAACCTTGGATGTTTTATATGCATTTATATGCTATTTTATATGATTTTTGGGACTAACCTATTAACCTAGAGCCTAGTGACAGTTTCTGTTTTTTCCTTGTTTTAGAGTATCGCAGAAAAGGAAAATCAAACGGAGTCCAATTGACCTGAAACTTCACGGAACTTATTTCTAGACCAGAAGAAGCCCACGGAGTATCAGAGATGGACCAGGAGAGTCCCAGGCTGCCCACGAGGGTGGGGGGCGGGCTGTGACACCCTCGATGCGGCTATATCGCCCACGTGTCTAAGCACGACTTAGAGGCATAACCGCATTCAAAGCAATGTCGCAAGTGAGGTAATCTTCACAACAACCCATGTAATAAATAAGGGAAAGAGATACATAGTTGGCTTACAATCGCCACTTCACACAATACATGAATAAAGCATTACATCATCCAGATACAATCAAGGTCCGACTACAGAACCAAAATAAAAGAAGACTACCCCAAATGCTACACAGATCCCCGATTGTCCCAACTGGGCTCCACTACTGATCAACTGGAAACGAAACAACACAAAGAACGAGATCTTCATCGAGATCCTCCTTGAGCTCGGTTGCATCACCTTCACGATATCATCGGCACCTGCAAACTGGTTTTGGAAGTATCTGTGAGTCACGGGGACTCAGCAATCTCACACCCTCGCGATCAAGACTATTTAAGCTTATGGGAAGGGTAAAAGGTATGAGGTGGAGTTGCAGCAAGCGACTAGCATATATGGTGGCTAAACATACGCAAATGAGAGCGAGAAGAGAGAGCAAAGGCATGGTCGAACAACTATGATCAAGAAGTGATCCTAGAACAACCTACGACAAGCATTACTCCAACACCGTGTTCACTTCCCGGACCCCGCCGAGAAGAGACCATCACAGTAACACACACGGTTGATGCATTTTAATTAAGATAAACTTTAGGTTTTCTACAACCGGACATTAACAAATTCCCATCTGCCCATAACCGCGGGCACGACTTTCGAAAGATCAATCCCTGCAGGGGTGTCCCAACTTAGCCCATCACAAGCTCTCACGGTCAATGAAGGATATTCCTTCTCCCAAGACATTCCAATCAGACTCGACATCCCGGTTATAAGACATCCCCGACAATGGTAAAACAAGTACAACAACACCGCCCGAATGTGCCCACAAATCCCGATAGGAGCTGCACATATCTCGTTCTCAGGGCACACTCAGATTGTCCAAACTTCCGGTAGGACAGCCCAGAGTTGCCCCTGGTGGCCACCGGCGGCTGACAAGGTGGACCAACACTCAGAGGAGCACTGGCCCGGGGGGGTTTAAATAAAGATGACCCTTGAGTCCGCGGAACCCAAGGGCAAAAGAGGCTAGGTGGCAAATGGTAAAACCAATGTTGGGCATTGCTGGAGGAGTTTTATTCAAGGCGAACTATCAAGGGGTTCCCATTATAACCCAACCGTGTAAGGAACGCAAAATCCGGGAACATAACACCAATATGACGGAAACTAGGGCGGCAAGAGTGGAACAAAACACCAGGCATAAGGCCGAGCCTTCTACCCTTTACCAAGTATATAGATGCATTAATTAAATAAGAGATATTGTGATATCCCAACAAAATAACCATGTTCCAAACATGGAACAAGCTCCAATCTTCACCTGCAACTAGCAACACTATAAGATGGGCTGAGCAAAGCGGTAACATAGCCAAACAATGGTTTGCTAGATCAAGGTGGGTTAGAGGTTCGACATGGCAATATGGGAGGCATGATAAGCAAGTGGTAGGTATCGTAGCATAGGCATAGCAAAAGAGCGAGCAACTAGCAAGCAAAGATAGAGGTGATTTCGAGGGTATGGTCATCTTGCCTGAAATCCCACAAGGAAGAAGAACGAGTCCATGAAGAAGACAAACAGACGTAGTCGAACGGTTCCTCACAAACGCGACGTTATCAGAACCAACCCGAAGAAGCAACACCGGAAAGAAGCACACAACATAGTAAACAAACAACACATCAACATGGCATGATGCACAACCAAGTATGATGCATGTCCGGTTTAATGATTCATGGCATCGCAAAATGCACAAGCAACACTACAAGTTAAGTGGAGCTCAATATGCAACGAGTTGCATATTGACGGAACTCCACATCCATTATTTAGTTCACTCCCGGTTATGTACCCAACCAAATTAAATGTTCTTAACATGTCAAGGGGTGAAGCAAATGAAAACTACCTATCTAGGCAAGTTTAAATGAGGCCGGAACAACAAGCAACAAGTCCGGAAAATCCTCATGTGCATATTAATAGATTTGGTACTGTTCTGCCCTATACCATATTTTAGAGTTGTCAAACATGCAAAGAGATGCCACCATGTTAAACTATGCATTTTTCTACCCCATTTACATATAAAGTTTGTCAGGTTTGGAGCTATGATTATTTAGTTATGAAAGAAAACATTTTTGCATGGCATAGGGGCAAATTAAAGCAAATAACAATTTAAGCATTCTAAACATGCATGGAAGTTGGTTATTGTGAAACTAGATGAAAAACTAAGCATCTTTCATATATAAATTATTTTAAACCGATGCATGATTGAGAAGTTATTAAATGCATGGACTTGAAGGGCTTTTCTGCCAAACTATTTACACTGGATATTAGACAAATTTGTTCAGGGAAAAAACAACATGGGCTGTAGCTGACTGGGCCCATAGTGCACAGGAGAGGGCTGGGGCTGCTCACCCATGGGCTTGGCCCGCTGGTGAAGAGGAAGGCCAGCAAGGGCGGCGTGGATCTGGCCCGACTGGGCCTGGCTTGGCGCTGGGCCTTGGGGAGGCGCTAGCGGGCTGGCGGCTAACGACCGGAAGTCAACGCAGGCGCTGGTCGCTGGTCGTCCTCGACCTCGCGTGGGCTACACACGCAGAAGAAGGGGAGGCTGAGGCGAGATGCAGAGGAGCGGCGGGGATGGCGGGGCTTGGCGTGGATCCATGGCGTCGAGGCGCGGGGTTCGCTGGACGGAGTGGACCAGGCTGACCTCGTCCTGATCAAGTGGTAGTGCGGCTCGCCAGCGGAAGCTCGAGGTCGGGCGTTCATGGCGGGACTTGGGGCGTTGTTGAAGGCTCCGGCGACGGGGACGACGGGGGGCATCAGATCCGTGGTTGGGGAATCCATTCCCGATGACAAGATGACCTGGCGCAGCACGGGCTTGGAGATCTGGGCGGTGACGATGAGGTCCAAGGTGGCAGGGGCCTCCTGCTGGTCTTCGGAAGGAGCTCGTCTCCCTGCATCGACGAAGAGAGCGGGGAGGCTGCAGAAACGAAGGACGATGGCGCGAGGTGGTGCGGCAGCGAGGTCGCGAAGTTGGAGGAGCTCGGGCCTCTCGGGTGCGCTCCAGAAGGTGGATCGGGTGTGGCTGCGCTGGGAGGCTCTGGTCGATGGTGGCAGGCGAGATCGAGCAGAGGAGGCATGGCCTCGGGCTCGAGGGGAGAGGAGGCCGTGCGATTGGTCGGGCATAGAAATGGAAGTGATGGTGGTTGGCTACGGTGGGATTGGGTAGGAGAGGAAAACGAGGAGGGATTTTGGATTGGGGAGGATCCCGAGGTGGGAGATGAGTGCGGCGGCGGCAACAGGGACAAAAGTCCTAGAATTTAGGGTTTGGCAAAATAGTCTAGTGGTTGATCTATATATAGCAAGTTGGTTAGGTTAGGGGCTATCTTGTCCCTCTGATCAAAATCGGACGGTCAGGAAAAAATAGGCTATGGAGGCCAAATAAGAAAACGGTGATGTTTTGTAGATGTTTGGGGATGTTCCGGACCCATCGGTCACAACTGCTCGGGTCGGGTCCGGGACAGCTTTCGAACGCGCGCGGGAGAAGGTCTGATGCACTGTGCAAAGAGGGGTAGGCATGGGCCTAGGTGGATTGTGAAGAGCTGGTTGGTTTGAGAGAAGAGGGGAGAGATGCAGCCCGACACGATTTCTAGAGACCGAAAACGTTCGACGAAAAGACCGGCTATACTGCCGCTATAGTTATGCGTTGGGGCATCAAATAGACTCCAAATGCGATGAAACTTGACAGGCGGTCTATCTACACTATAATAAAACCACATGCCAACTTTCATCCCATTCCGAGAACATTTTCCGGACACTTATAAAATAATATTTCAGACGTGCCGCGGGCGCGTGCAACTATGTCTGGGCTCAGAACGGACAACAGACGGAACTGGGGGAACCCGGACGGATGCAAGTTTTGAAAAAATGCAGATGCAATGCGGATGATGACATGGCAAGATGCAACATGCAAGCAAATGACAAGGCCACAACAGCGAATAACTGGAGGACACCTGGCACATCGGTCTCGGGGCGTCACAACACTCCACCACTATGAGAGGATCTCGTCCCGAGATCTAGAATGGCATCGGAGGGAAAACGGAAGAGAAAAGAGAAGAGGTAAAACTAAGTTGCTTCTTTGACAAACGAGTGAGACCAAAGAACCTTGAAAAGGTTAAGCCATTTCGAGAAAAGAATACAACGGAGATGAACGAAGTTGAAAGCGCTCCGTTAAGAAAGAGGAATAAGAAAGAACCGATCCTGGTAGCGCTCCGGTTGAAAAGAAAAGGAATTGAATAAGAACTTGATAAGATGAGAAGATACTTGATGAAAACACAACACACTGCCTCCAGAACTAATGAATGAATGGAACAAGGGGTAAGAAAGATCTCAGACAGCACTCCGGTTGAAAAGAGGTGCAAGTCTTGATAAGGCAAAAAGAACTTGAGCAAAAGGTCACAACACCCCGGTTAAAAGGATAAGCATGAAAAGTTCATGATCTTCGCAACTTGAGATGAAGAGAGAAATGAGAAACATCACAAAGCCTCCATAAGAAGAAAGAATATAGATCATTGAAATGAAAGGATGGAGAAGAAAAGGTCAACTAGTGCCACAACAGAGTTTGGGAAGGCATCCTTAGGAGAAGGGTCGAACGGAGTTGTTGGAAAACCAACAACGAAAAGAGTAAGCTTGTAGTGGGCTTATGGAGAACATCTCAAAATTATGAGGTGACAACTTGCCACTCACGGAAAAGATTTGATTGGATTTATATGACAAGGAGGCGAGAAAATATTTCACCGGGAGGATAGATGAAGAATTTGGATCATATATTATCACCATTAATAGCAACAATCCTTAGGGAAAGCTTTAGGTGAAATATAACCCAAGATAACTCCAATGAAGAGATTGATGGATTTAAATATCTCGTTCTTGACAACATGTGAATCATGAAGCACGAAGGGAAAATATCAAAAATGACATAACACCACCTCAAAAGATATGCGTGAAAGAATTGCACTCCGGATTGCAAGATGAAGAAAACTTGAGCTCCTTAGAAAAGAATGTTGATGAACACTTCGAGAAGAAATTAAATCCTTGATGAACCATCATGTAGAACCTTCATGAAGAACTCTGGTAAACAAAAGAACGATCAAACGGAAGGAAAGAGAAGTTGAAAACACAAGGTGAATCCTTGTACCGATTTAAATGAATCTCCATGGTGAAATAATTGAAAAAGGTTGGAACTCCGGGAGAAAGAGAAGACGAGACAATTGAAATCAGGAATTTGATGAGCCTCCGGAATAGGGAATTTAGTTACTCGATGAAACAAGAATAAGAATTACATTATGCTCATCCTTCACCAATTAAATTGATGACAAACAACGGGTTTGGCATACTACTTATTCTCGTTGAAAAGATTAAGAGAGATATAAATCAAACTTGAGAAGGTCTTCAACGAACCACTGGTAGGATGAAACAACGAATGAATTAATATGATACCCATGGAAGAGAATCTTGAGCAAACCACCGTAAGAATTGGAAATGAAAATAGAAAATTCACAATTCACCGAGAAGAATTTGGGAAACGAATGAAGATACTTGAGGGGATTTAGATACAAGTGAACGAAGAGAGCCCGAGCTGATTAGGGGATACTTGAATGAAGCACCGGTAAGATTTGGAGAACAACAGCTGAAAGCTGGAATGAATAATCCCGAAATGATGGACTTTGGAGAATCAAACTGAAAAGACTCCTGGGTTGCTCCGGAAGGATGAAAAGGATTCTCACAATCAAAACAATTATGAGAGGATGGCAACAAGCTAGAACCATGAATCTTGAAGAGAATGGAACAAGATTGAGAGAAAATCTTCTTCGGTCTTCAAGTGTTGAGAAAGACAATGAGAAACACCACCATGAATTATTGAGACACTTCGGAAGAATCAAAATCAAAGAGATTGAGCCAACAATGAAAAGAATTTGAAAGATCTTGGAGAAAGGCACTTGACTGATGAAAATTCATTCTTACGTCAAACTTCGAAAAGAATTTGAGGATAGCTCCGGAAAAATAAGAAGAGTCAGGTAAGATCCTGGGAAAAATCTGTGGGTTAGGGCCCACTTAAAAGATGCATCGTTGAATGATTTAAAAGGAATATTGCGCCGGTTGAATTAAAAGGCTTGAATGAGATAACATCCTCGAAAGAGCTTGAACGAAAGCAGAGTGGAAGCATGAATCATCGAGATATCTTGAGCACTCCAGAACAAATGATTAGCGAGAAATGGATGATTGAGAGGTGCACCGGCAGGAGAAAGTATTGAAACAAGGAAGAGATATGATTGACAAGGCTTGACTAGAACCCACCGGAGAAGAAAAGAACGAAGAATGATGAACTTGAGGCTCTGTTAGTATCTTCATGAGAATCACCGGATAAGAACATTGAAGGAAAAGAATGGAGAGACTTCACATCAATAAGATGGATACTCGATTAAGAAATCTTAGTCCTTGAAGAAAAATGGTGGGTGGGCGGGAAAAACAAAGGCAACTTGGAGACGGATGAAACAAACACCGTTAAAAAGACTTGAGTTGATCTTGCGGATGTTGAAAATGGACGGATCCACTTGAAGAGAAATACGCCGGTTGAGAAGGATTGACATGAGAATCTCGATGATCAAGAAGGATTAGTATCCACATAGGAACATGAGAACGCCGCTTAGGAAAAAGGTATGGGATCACACTTGACTTCGAAGCAACTCGAATACCACAACTCAAAAGCAAAACAAAGGATTGGCTTGCAAAATAAGCCGGAACAAACATATCATAGAGATTTCATCTGAAGTTTTCGTGGTGGGGCCTACACGGGCTCGATCGTACAGCACCATCATGTACAAGGCAGTGCACATGACATACGAAGCGTCCCCGAGTCGGCATAGCCAAGGACTCTTTAAGACACAACGAGACCACTGTAAAACAAACCGTGAATAGGCGGACCACTAGACGTCGAACCCCAATTTCATATCATACATCTATCGGAAAGATATCCTAAGAGCTACTTGAATTTCCACATATAAACTCCCGAAACTTTCTGGTTATGCAATCGGGTGTTGGGGATACAGGGGAAGCATAATATCTCACCCAAAACTAACAAATCCTACATCCAGCTGTATCCATCCTTCAACACATAACCAAGAAACCTTCGGAAATGATTTACCTCAACCTTCGAAAAGCATCCTTTATACGAGTTATGGAAATACTCCCAAACTCCCGCCTCAGTACTGGGTGGCGTCAAGGTTATCTCACCAACAACTACATAAAAGAGATTTTCGATGTCGGCGAAACTCAGGTATTCCAGAACTGCAACGATAAAATTGTGACGACAACACCTCGGAGCTCAACTCCCCGGGACACTGCCACAACCCCTAAATGTCAGGAGTCACCAAGAACAATGTTCTCGTCACAAAACCATCAGAACGATTCCAAGATACCCGCGTGATCCTAAATTTTTTTAGTGAAATTTGAGAAGAGAAGAGTCAAAACTCTACGTTAGGATGCCTCACCAGAGCGACGAAGGGACTGAGGAGTAAAAAGAATTTCCAACTGTTCGATATATATAATCCTAAGTGACTCAAAACATTTTTCTAAACTTAACAACGCCAACGATTCGATCAAGCAGGGGGCTCCTAAGGTCGGGGAAGGCTCTGATTACCAACTTGTAACGCCCTCGATGCGGCTATATCTCCCACATGTCGAAGCATGACTTAGAGGCATAACCGCATTGAAAGCAATGTCGCAAGTGAGGTAATCTTCACAACAACCCATATAACAAATAAGGGAAAGAGATACATAGTTGGCTTACAATCGCCACTTCACACAATACATGAATAAAGCATTACATCATCCAGATACAATCAAGGTCCGACTACGGAACCAAAATAAAAGAAGACTACCCCAAATGCTACATAGATCCCCGATCGTCCCAACTGGGCTCCACTACTGATCAACTGGAAACGAAACAACACAAAGAACGAGATCTTCATCGAGCTCCTCCTTGAGCTCGGTTGCATCACCTGCATGATATCATCGGCACCTGCAAACTGGTTTTGGAAGTATCTGTGAGTCACGGGGACCCATCAATCTCACACCCTCGCGATCAAGACTATTTAAGCTTATGGGAAGGGTAAAAGGTATGAGGGAGTTGCAGCAAGCGACTAGCATATATGGTGGCTAAACATACGCAAATGAGAGCGAGAAGAGAGAGCAAAGGCACGGTCGAACAACTATGATCAAGAAGTGATCCTAGAACAACCTACGTCAAGCATTACTCCAACACCATGTTCACTTCCCGAACCCCGCCGAGAAGAGACCATCACGGTAACACACACGGTTGATGCATTTTAATTAAGATTAACTTTAGGTTTTCCACAACCGGACATTAACAAATTCCCATCTGCCCATAACCGCGGGCACGGCTTTTGAAAGATCAATCCCTGCAGGGGTGTCCCAACTTAGCCCATCACAAGCCCTCACGGTCAACGAAGGATATTCCTTCTCCCAAGACATTCCGATCAGACTCGGCATCCCGGTTAAAGGACATCCTAGACAATGGTAAAACAAGTCCAGCAACACTGCCCGAATGTGATGACAAATCTCGATAGCAGCTGCACATATCTCGTTCTCAGGGCACACTCAGATTGTCCAAACTTCCGGTAGGCCAGCCTAGAGTTGCCCCTGGTGGCCACCGGCGGCTGACAAGGTGGACCAACACTCAGAGGAGCACTGTCCCGGGGGGGGGGGGGTTTAAATAAAGATGACCCTTGAGTCTGCGGAACCCAAGGGAAAAAGAGGCTAGGTGGCGAATGGTAAAACCAATGTTGGGCATTGCTGGAGGAGTTTTATTCAAGGTGAACTGTCAAGGGGTTCCCATTATAACCCAACCATGTAAGGAACGCAAAATCCGGGAACATAACACCGATATGACGGAAACTAGGGCGGCAAGAGTGGAACAAAACACCAGGCATAAGGCCGAGCCTTCCACCCTTTACCAAGTATATAGATGCATTAATTAAATAAGAGATATTGTGATATCCCAACAAAATAACCATGTTCCAAACATGGAACAAGCTCCAATCTTCACCTGCAACTAGCAACGCTATAAGATGGGCCGAGCAAAGCGGTAACATAGCCAAACACCGGTTTGCTAGGACAAGGTGGGTTAGAGGTTCGACATGGCAATATGGGAGGCACGATAAGCAAGTGGTAGGTATCATAGCATAGGCATAGCAAAAGAGCGAGCAACTAGCAAGCAAAGATAGAAGTGATTTCGAGGGTATGGTCATCTTGCCTGAAATCCCGCAAGGAAGAAGAACGAGTCCATGAAGAAGACAAACGGACGTAGTCGAACGGTTCCTCACAAACGCGACGTTATCGGAACCAATCCGAAGAAGCAACACCGTAAAGAAGCACACAACATAGTAAACAAACAACGCATCAACATGTCATGATGCACAACCAAGTATGATGCATGTCCAGTTTAATGATTCATGGCATGGCAAAATGCACAAGCAACACTACAAGTTAAGTGGAGCTCAATATGCAACGAGTTGCATATTGACGGAACACCACATCAATTATTTAGTTCACTCCCGGTTATGTACCCAACCAAATTAAATGTTCTTAACATGTCAAGGGGTGAAGCAAATGAAAACTACATATCTAGGCAAGTTTAAATGAGGCCGGAACAACAAGCAACAAGTCCGGAAAATCCTCATGTGCATATTAATGGATTTGGTACTGTTCTGCCCTAAACCATATTTTAGAGTTGTCAAACAGGGAAAGAGATGCCACCATGTTAAACTATGCATTTTTCTACCCCATTTACATATAAAGTTTGTTAGGTTTGGAGCTACGATTATTTAGTTATGAAAGAAAACATTTCAGCATGGCATAGGGGCAAATTAAAGCAAACAACAATTTAAGCATTCTAAACACGCATGAAAGTTGGTTATTGTGAAACTAGATGAAAAACTAAGCATCTTTCATATATAAATTATTTTAAACCGATGCATGATTGAGAAGTTATTAAATGCATGGACTTGAAGGGCTTTTCTGCAAAACTATTTACACTGGATATTAGACAAAATTTTTTAGGGAAAAACATGGGCTGTAGCTGACTGGGCCCATAGTGCACAGGAGAGGGTTGGGGCTGCTCACCCATGGGCTTGGCCCGCTGGTGAAGAGGAAGGCCAGCAAGGGCGGCGTGGATCTGGCCCGACTGGGCCTGGCTTGGCGCTGGGCCTTGGGGAGGCGCTAGCGGGCTGGCGGCTAACGACCAGAAGTCAACGCAGGCGCTGGTTGCTGGTCGTCCTCGACCTCGCGTGGGCTACACACGCAGAAGCAGGGGAGGCTGAGGCGAGATGCAGAGGAGCGGCGGGGATGGCGGGGCTCGGCACGGATCCATGGCGTCGAGGCGCGGGGTTCGCTGGACGGAGTGGACCAGGCTGACCCCGTCCTGATCAAGTGGTAGAGCGGCTCGCCAGCGGAAGCTCGAGGTCGAGCGTTCATGGCGGGACTTGGGGCGTTGTTGAAGGCTCCGGTGACGGGGACGACGGGAGGCATCAGATCCGGGGTTGGGGAATCCATTCCCGGTGACAAGATGACCTGGCGTAGCACGGGCTTGGAGATCCGGGCGGCGACGATGAGGTCCAAGGCGGCAGGGGCCTCTTGCTGGTCTTTGGAAGGAGCTCGTCTCCCTGCGTCGACGAAGAGAGCGGAGAGGCTGCAGAAACGAAGGACGATGGCGCGAGGTGGTGCGGCAGCGAGGTCTCGAAGTTGGAGGAGCTCGGGCCTCTCGGGTGCGCTCCAGAAGGTGGATTGGGTGTGGCTGCGCTGGGAGGCTCCGGTCGATGGTGGCAGGCGAGATCGAGCAGAGGAGGCATGGCCTCGGGCTCGAGGGAAGAGGAGGCCGCGGGATTGGTCGGGCACAGAAATGGAAGCGATGGTGGTTGGCTATGGTGGGATTGGGTAGGAGAGGAAAACGAGGAGGGATTTTGGATTGGGGAGGATCCCGAGGTGGGAGATGAGTGCGGCGGCGGCGGCAACAGGGACAAAAGTCCTACTCCCTCCGTTTCAAATTACTCGTCGGAGAAATGGATGTATGTAGAACTAAAATACATCTAGATACATCCATACATGCGACAAGTAATTCGGAATGGAGGGAGTAGAATTTAGGGTTTGGCAAAATAGTCTAGTGGTTGATCTATATATAGCAAGTTGGTTAGGTTAGGGGCTATCTTGTCTCTCCGATCAAAATCAGACGGTCAGGAAAAAATAGGCTATGGAGGCCAAATAAGAAAACGGTGATGTTTTGCAGATGTTTGGGGATGTTCCGGACCCATCGGTCACAACTACTCGGGTCGGGTCCGGGACAGCTTTCGGACGCGAGCGGGAGGAGGTCTGATGCACTGTCCAAAGAGGGGTAGGCATGGGCCTAGGTGGATTGTGAAGAGCGGGTTGGTCTGAGAGAAGAGGGGAGAGATGCAGCCCTGCACGATTTTCGGAGACCGAAAACGTCCGACGAAAAGACCGGCTATACTGCCGCTATAGTTATGCGTTGGGGCATCGAACAGACTCCAAATGCGATGAAACTTGACAGGCGGTCTATCTACACTATAATAAAACCACACGCCAACTTTCATCCCATTCCAAGAACATTTTCCGGCCACTTATAAATAATATTTCGGACGTGCCGCGGGCGCGTGCAAGTGTGTCTGGGCTCAGAACGGACAACGGACGGAACTGGGGGAACCCGGACAGATGCAAGTTTTAAAAACATGTAGATGCAATGCGGATGATGACATGGAAAGATGCAACACGCAAGCAAATGACAATGCCACAACAGCGAATAACTGGAGGACACCTGGCACATCGGTCTCGGGGCGTCACACGCACCCACCCCCCTGGGCGCGCCCCCTGCCTCGTGGACAGCTCGGAGGTCCACCGACGTACTTCTTCCTCCCATATATACCCATATACCCTAAAAACTTCGGGGAGCACAATAGATCGGGAGTTCCGCCGCCAGAAGCCTCCGTAGCCACCGAAAGCCAATCTAGACCCGTTCCGGCACCCTGCCGGAGGGGGCAATCCCTCTCCGGTGGCCATCTTCATCATCCCGGTGCTCTCCATGATGAGGAGGGAGTAGTTCTCCCTCGGGGCTGAGGGTATGTACCAGTAGCTATGTGTTTGATCTCTCTCTCTCTCTCTCGTGTTCTTGAGGTGGTACGATCTTGATGTATCGCGAGCTTTGCTATTATAGTTGGATCTTATGATGTTTCTCCCCCTCTACTCTCTTGTAATGAATTGAGTTTTCCCTTTGAAGTTATCTTATCGGATTAAGTCTTTAAGGATTTGAGAACACTTGATGTATGTCTTGCGTGGGATAAGCGTGGTGACAATGGGTTATTCTATTGATTCACTTGATGTATGTTTTGGTGATCAACTTGCGGGTTCCGCCCATGAACCTATGCATATGGGTTGGCACACGTTTTCGTCTTGACTCTCCGGTAGAAACTTTGGGGCAATCTTTGAAGTACTTTGTGTTGGTTTGAGTAGATGAATCTGAGATTGTGTGATGCATATCGTATAATCATACCCATGGATACTTGAGGTGACATTGGAGTATCTAGGTGACATTAGGGTTTT
Source organism: Triticum monococcum (assembly GCA_034509565.1). NCBI lineage: Eukaryota > Viridiplantae > Streptophyta > Magnoliopsida > Poales > Poaceae > Triticum > Triticum monococcum. The sequence goes on from CM067844.1 coordinate 115,319,274, forward strand.
GGTTGATTTGTGTCTGAAGGTGTTATTCTAGTACGAACTCTAGGGCTGTTTGTGACACTTATAGGAATAGCCCAACAGATTGATTTGAAAAAATAACTTCGAGGTGGTTTCGTACCCTACCATAATCTCTTCGTTTGTTCTCCGCTATTAGTGACTTTTGAGTGAGTCTTTTTTGCATGTTGAGGGATAGTTATGTGATCCAATTATGTCATTATTGTTGAGAGGACTTGCACTAGTGAAAGTATGAACCCTAGGCCTTATTTCCTAGAATTTCAATACCGTTTGTGCTCACTTTTATCATTAGTTACCTTGCTGTTTTTATATTTTCAGATTACAAAAACCTTTATCTACCATCCATATACCACTTGTATCACCATCTCTTCGCCGAACTAGTGCACCTATACAATTTACCATTGTATTGGGTGTGTTGGGGACACAAGAGACTCTTTGTTATTTGTTTGCAGGGTTGCTTGAGAGAGACCATCTTCATCCTACGCCTCCTACGGATTGATAAATCTTAGGTCATCCACTTGAGGAAAATTTGCTACTGTCCTACAAACCTCTGCACTTGGAGGCCCAACAACGTCTATAAGAAGAAGATTGTGTGGTAGACATCAAGGGGGCGTCTCCTTCTCCCTTCCCTTTTTCCTATTCCATGTGGGAGGTGGAATCCTACTAGGACTAGGGATTCCTAGTAGGACTCCACACTTTGGGCGCGCCCTATGAGGGTCGGCCTCCTCCTCCCTCCATCCTTTATATACGTGGCCAGGGGGCACCCCATAGACACACAAGTTGATCATTGATCCCTTAGCCGTGTGCGGTGCCCCCTCCACCATAATCCACCTCGGTCATATCATCGTAGTGCTTAGGCGAAGTCCTGCGACGGTAGCATCATCATCACCGTCATCACGCCGTCATGCTGATGAAGCTCTCCCTCGACACTCAACTGGATCGAGAGTTCGTGGGACGTCACCGAGTCGAACATGTGCATATCGCGGAGGTGTCGTACTTTCGGTACTAGGATCGGTCGATCGTGAAGACGTATGGCTACATCAGCCGCGTTGTTATAACACTTCCGCTTACGGTCTACGAGGGTACGTGGACAACACTCTTCCCCTCTCGTTGCTATGCATCACCACGGTCTTGCGTGTGCGTAGGATTTTTTTTGAAATTACTACGTTCCCAAACAGTGGCGTGCTGGCGTGCGTGCAAAGCTGCATGTTTGTCAGCGCGGACGCGGCCTTGAGGTGCCGTCGTGTGTGAAACCACACGGGTTGGTCGCTGCTGCTCATGGACGACACCTTCTCCTCGTCTCAGCACGAACGACAACATCAGCGTGCTTGGGCACCGCTATGATGGTGTCGCACACAGTATATTTGTTGAAATGCCTGAAAAGTGTGTGTGTGGAGGGGATGGTTTGAAGATCAAAATAGGGATTGTAACTAAGTGCAGGGAAAAAAGTAATGCTACATCTACAAAAGCTTACTTATTTTTTTTACAAACAAGCTGATGTGAAGGATTATGATCGATAATAGAGGGAGGAAGGGGGCATCTCAGTTAAATTCGGGAGGGAGAGGGGGGAGAGGAAATGGGGGTCAATCCAGACACGCTAGACTGATCGGGCATGTTCGCACACACCTTTTCTTAACATAGTATAATAAAGTCGCTCACGTACACGAGCATACACTTATCTGTGTGAACGCACACACTGCCCCATGAGCACCTCCGAAAGATTTTATAAAGTCACCATAAGCTCCTCGCAATCGATGAAAACGTCTCCTCTCATTAAACAAACATCACCAAATATCGGCGTGGAAGCTCGATCACCTATGGGGCAGGGGGGCCCTTTGTGGTTCGGCAACGGGACGGTCACATTGCACAAAGAGCAGAAGCAGCAGGGGACAACACGGCGATGACAACTCTCTTTTATCTAGGTTCGGGCTGCTTTGCAGCGTAAAACCCTACTCCAGCTATGGTAAATTGATCTTGAGAAACACGAAGTCACGACGTGCTCTAGCCCGGCAAGGTTGCCTCGGGGAGAACAGCGTGTGCATACAAGTATTGAGGGATCAAATGTTCGAACCCTTTGCTAGGTTGCCCCGGGCCTCCTTTTATAGGTTAAGGGGCGACCACAGTGGCCCGCGCCGCTTATCTGCTTCTTCTTGTTAGCGTGACACATCCTCCGGACGGGTGTCAATAAAGTTAATCTCTTCCTTACCACGCCGCCACGTGCTTGATAGGATCCAACTGGTTGCCTGATAGCTTGACACCACACTGATTAATGACTTGGGTGCGATGAGGTGGAGCGGTGGCGTTTTGGTGAAAGCCTGCCGGCAAGGAGCCTGGCGGGTTCTGGTCTTGGCGGCCCCTGAAACCTTGTCGGGGCGAACTGGTCTCGCTCCTCTAGTGCTGCCTTGACCCGACCAGGCTCTCCTTCCCGGCAAGGGAGGCTTCCCTGAGGTGGTCTCTTGCTGACTTGCTTCTCTTAAGTCTAATCATGCCTGGCAAGGGCAGTTTGCCCGGGAGGCCCCACAAGCTTGTGCACTAGTCAGGGGAAAACAAATACCTATGTTTGTGTATCCGAGGTGGTCTCATTGACTTGCTTCTCTTAAGTCTAGTTATGCCCGGCAAGGGCTGTTGCCCGGGAGGCCCCGCAAGCCTGTGCACTAGTCAGGGAGAAACAAATACCTCTATTTATGTACACCAACATCAGAAGTCTGAAATAAATCAAAAAATAACACGAGCATTGCATCCGCACACACCTCTCAGGAGAAGATTTGTTCATTGCCGATGTACATGCCCTTTTATTGCGTCATGCATTTTAAGGGGAGAGATTTGTTCATTGTGGCTTACACATGCCCTTTTTATTACAGGTGTGTTTGGATCGTGACCAAAGTGTATCCTATCAAATTCTGGTCACGAGCCAAAGATCGGTCTTTGTTTAAATGGCTGTTAATTTTTTGACATGCTAATGAACTCGAGCCAACTCTAGTTCATTTTTCTTATCAATGTGGCCAAATCATGAACAACCAAAACCTCAACCAAAATTTTGGCTAGGCATTGTTTTTTTTAATCTAAAACACCTTGCATTCCATTAACCGGCAAGATCGCCAGCCACTCCACGGATTATATCAGCGGGAAAATTCGTGATCCACAGAGTATGCTTTGGTGGGGCAAAGTTGGGCATAAACCAAACACACCCTACTTCCTTCTCCCTCGGAACCTCTTTCACGAAAGCGCTCATCAACCTCCGCTCCTGGCTGCGTTGCTGCCACCACCGGCATCTCAGCAATGGCGGCAGCAAGAGTGCAGCCTCCGCCCAACCCACGAGCGGCGTCGCCTTCCACGGCAGTCCCCACCTCCAACACTCAAAGCCTACAGAGCACGCCCATCCACACTTCCACCCCTTCCGTCCGCGCGCTCTTCCTCCGCGCCGTGGACCCCTCCCGTCCCGCCTCCTGGTCCGCCGCCGTCGCCGACCTCCTTGCTTCCGGAGACGCCGTCGCCGCTCTGGCCACCTTCGCCGCCGCTCTCCGCGCTAACCCGGCCGCGCTCCTCCCGGCCCTCCCCCCCGCCTTCCGCGCAGCTGCCGCCGTCACCTCCCTCGCCGCCGGCCGCCAGCTACACCTCATTGCCCTCCGCTCTGGTCTCTTTCCCTCTGACCCGTTCTCCGCCTCCGCTCTTCTCCACATGTACCACCACTGCTGCCGCCCGCTCGACGCCCGTAAGGCGTTCGATGAAATTCCCAGCCCCAACCCCGTCATTATCACGGCCATGTGCTCTGGCTACCTGCGAAACAATCTAGTCTACCCCTCGCTTTCTCTCTTCCGCGACTTGCTCGCGTCTGGTTCTGCCATGGCGGTGGACGAGGCGGCTGTGCTTGTGGCGTTCTCCTCGTCGGCCCGTGTCCCTGTCCGCGGAATTACTGCTAGCCTTCATGCGCTTATTGTAAAGATTGGCTTGGACGTGGATGCTGGGGTGGTCAACACGATGTTAGACGCTTATGCCAAAGGCGGTGGTCGTGACCTGCCGGTTGCGAGGAAGGTGTTTGATACCATGGAGAAGGATGTGGTGTCCTGGAATACGATGATTGCGCTGTATGCTCAGAATGGGTTGTCGGCGGAGGCCCTGGAGCTGTATGGCAAGATGCTGAATGTTGGTGGAGGCATTAGGTACAATGCTGTGACGTTCTCTGCTGTGTTACTGGCTTGCGCACATGCTGGGACGATACAGACTGGAAAGCGCATTCATAATCAGGTGGTAAGAATGGGTTTGGAGGAAAATACCTATGTTGGAACTTCTGTAGTTGATATGTACAGCAAGTGCGGAAGAGTGGAAATGGCAAGAAAGGCTTTCGGCAAAATTAAGCAGAAGAATGTCCTGTCATGGTCTGCCATGATTACTGGTTATGGTATGCATGGTCATGGACAAGACGCCCTTGAAGTTTTCAATGAGATGTGCAGATCGGGGCAAAACCCTAACTACATAACTTTTATCTCCGTTTTAGCTGCTTGCAGTCATGCTGGTCTTTTAGATATGGGCCGTTATTGGTACAAAACCATGAGGAATAAGTTTGGGATTGAACCTGGAGTGGAACACTACGGATGCATGGTGGATCTTCTTGGCCGTGCCGGTTGTCTTGATGAGGCTTATGGCCTCATTAAAGAAATGAAGGTTAAACCTGATGCTGCTATCTGGGGAGCTCTTCTTAGTGCATGCCGAGTCCATAAAAATGTTGAGCTGGCAGAAATTTCTGCGAAAAGATTGTTTGAGTTAGATGCGACCAACAGTGGGTACTATGTTTTATTGTCCAATATATATGCAGAAGCTGGAATGTGGACAGATGTGGAGAGAATGAGAGTTCTGGTTAAAACAAGAGGAATAGAAAAACCTCCAGGGTATAGCTCAGTTGAATTGAAAGGTAAAACCCATGTGTTTTATGTTGGCGACACGAGTCATCCTCAGCACAAGGATATCTATTCTTATCTGGGGAAACTGCTTGAGATAGCGCAAAAAGCAGGCTATGTACCAAACACGGGTTCTGTTCATCATGATTTGGATGAAGAGGAGAAAGAATCTGCGTTGCGCATCCACAGTGAAAAGCTTGCTGTTGCTTTTGCTCTGATGAACTCTGTCCCGGGTTCAGTAATCCATGTGATAAAGAATCTCCGGGTCTGTACTGATTGCCATGCAGTAATCAAGTTTATTTCAAAGTCCGCTGAACGAGAAATTATCGTTAGAGATTTACAGCGCTTTCATCATTTCAAGGATGGATCATGCTCTTGTGGAGATTATTGGTGATAGGGTCGCACAAGAGGGCTGAGGTCGTGATACCATCCTCGTTGTCCGTCATACCACCGTTGTATTATGTACAGGTCGATTTATTTCCAAGACATATTGTTACACCTCATTTCGATTAGGCTAATGACATTGCCTTGCTGCCCTGAACACCGGGAACTTAGAAGATTTTATAGCGTGGCATGAATAAATAAAAAATTACGCCTTTTCTGTAAGATCTGCATACTATAATGAATGGCACAACAAGTTGGTTCAAGGAGACGTCAGTCGGATGGACAAGGCAGCTCGAGGTTGAACCCAGTATGGGAGATCTCCTATGGAACTTACATGTCCCCAGCAAGGTATTTTTTTCCTATGGTGGGCTCTTCACAGTGTGATACCGGGGATGATTGTTCTTGCAGGTAGGCATATCAGACCAAACCCCAATGTCCCATCTGCTGCAGGGCGCAGGGGAGCCAAGCATATAAAGCACCTGGTGTTCACGGGCGGCGTGGCATGCGAGGAAGGTTTGGCAAGCGCAGGGACTTGAGGTGTTCATCAAACAAGCAACGCAGATTGATCGATCACGGGTCAGTGATGCTTGAGGAAATTTTGACGAGTACTGTCGAACATTCAGCGGTTATGGGTCGGTACGGTGTACAGGAGACGATCGCCGTAGGGGCATGGTATATCTTGTGGCAGCGACGGGAGGTTGTTAATCGAGGAGAGGTGGAACCTGCTCAGTCAACTGTGTTTGCAATTCAGGCTATTAGCGCGAGCCGCGAACTATGCAAAAGCTCTGAGCAGTTGACAACCAGTCCTGATACGATGAGGGAAGCCTCCATGGAATTCTTATAAACTGAATGTGGAAGCATCATCATACTTTGAAAATGGAACAGGGGCAGTGGCTGCGGTCCTCCGCGATGATCATGGTGAACCAGTCGCTGGGTTCTTGATCACATGTTGGACTCGGCCACGGTGGAGGCGACCGCTATCCAGAAGGGCCTGGAACTGGCTGAAAACTTGGGATGTAACACCATCATCGTCGAGTCTGACCACCTGGAAGTGATTCAAGCATGCAACGGTTTGTTTGGTCAAGGTATTTAAGTGATCATGTTTAATTCTAATTCTCCTGTGTATTGGGACGATGAACCCCTTAGCTATGTTTTATCGAATGATAAACGTGTACTGCTACCTGATCGACTGAAGTGCACCAAGTGGCTTCCCTAAAAAAAGAACTGTTTGTCAAGTGATTCTCTGATTGCTCAAAACATTTCCTTCCAATCGAGGAACGATCCAATCTCATTTTGTTCCTTTTTAAAAAACGAAACACTCATATTCCATTACGACACGGCCTGGTCGCCTGTCACAGCATTGATTACATCATCAGGGTAGCTGATGAACCACTCTCTAAGTTCACCATCAGCTAAGCCTGCACCCATAGCAGCCAGCACATGCGCTGGTTTATTACATGATCTCGGTGCATACACAACACTTGGGCCTCAATGAAGAGGGTTCTAAGCTTGAACCTGATATCACTAAACAGGGCACCAAGAGGCGCAAGGTTCGTAGGCATTGGCAAGGTTCATAGGCATGGGAGGAAATGGCTTGCTTCAAAACAAGGCAGTCTGTGTCAGAAATTGCCCGCTCAACTCCTAACCGATCTGCCAAGGACACAGCCTGATATAGGGTGTTTGGCACCAGCAGCTGCAAACCAAATATCCAGTGTATCATCATGCAGATGAGTCCCCAACCACTTGCTCTAGACCGTTCTGAAAACGCCTCTTCGGTATTTATCTTCACCATATGCGTCGGTATTTGTTGTTCTGGTCCAGACAAATCATATGTAATTGTCATGACACATAATGAATTTTGATTCAATTGGTTCAAACAAACAAAAAAACAGTATAGACTGGATAGTGCGAGTTCTCCTGTATTATTGTTCCATCATGGCTCGAGCGGATCGACCAGCATGATCTGTCTTAACAGAATATACACCATCTGGCGAACAGTGGTATCCCCAACCCACCAGGGTTCAAATCCTGATGCTCGCATTATTTCTGAATTTATTTCAGGATTTCCGGCGATGCGCTTTCAGTGGTAGGAGACGTTCCCGTCGACAACGAGGCGCCTATGGTGACTTCATAAATCTATGCCGGCTCAGTCTCTCGGAGGTGCTCATAGGGGTAGGGTACTGATACTCAAAAAAAAAGAATATACACCATCTGATCGCACAAAAGGTAGTATCTCTCTCTACACATGGACGAACTTCCATGGATGTATAAAATTCATCAAACACCCATCAAGAGCGGGGCGTCAAAACTGCACAACACTTGCATAAGAGTCCATTTCACACAATTTTCACAGCATGGACCTGCTGCCCAATGTTGGATAACATCATCACTTGAAAATGCACGCCTACCCTGGGGAAATTCTTTTTCTCAATTATATAGTAGGAGTACATAACAGTTCAAATCCCCCAACATATCAAATTACAGTCTGCCGATTGTTCTACGCAGGGGAGGGGGGCGGTGATGAATACTCAATTTCATGATCTCACCCTCTTAAGGTCCCTCTCGCCGTGATCATAGCTCCTGTGGTCATACACATCCTTCCTCTTCCGGTCGTCGAGCTCAGTCACGGTGGAAAGGTACTCTTGACTGTCCATGGAGAGCTCGCCCTCCTCGGCATTCTGGTGCGGGGGCTGGGGCCAGCTCTGCCTTCTGTCATGTTTCTTCTCATCCTTGACAGCCATCTCCACGCCATGCTCCAGCTCCCTCTCAATCAGGTCATCATCATCCATGATGTCAACCTTTCTACCGGCATCACCTTTTGATTTCCTCCGTTTCTCAAGCGCAGCTTTCACTTTATCCTTGTCTATCTTTTTCATTGCATCCATTGAGGATGACATATTGGGGCCTTCGTTGCTGCTGGCAATGCCATCCTTTGCTTCCACCTTGGGTATCCTCTGGTTTGAGTTTTGCTTCTCAGGGGGGCCTACCATGCTCGACTGTTTAGGTGTTTGATGATTTCCATGAGCATGACGCTCGTCAGCAGCTCCAGGAGCCTTCCCCACAGCACGTGGATTAACCACACTTGCAGAACTGCCTTCGGTATCATTCCCTTGGGACGGTGGTGGCACCACACGGTTTTGCTCATAGAGCTCCAACATTTGGTTGCTAACCTCTGAAAAGAATAATAATCGAAATTAATATAAGCACGGGTGCTTGGTGTGTGTATGTTACTGGAGTACTTCACAACAAAGAGCATCAAAAGTAACAGTGGCAGAGAAAGGAGCATCACTTCTAGTAATAATGGATATAATTAACAGAAAGTAGTGCTTATTGCAAAATCACCAAAATAGAAGTGTCATCCTCATGTTAGATTGTATATTTTTTTCATTTACATCTCTTTGCGATGCTACTAAGCTAATGTATGTACTCCCTCCGTTCCAAATTACTCGTCGTAGAAATGGATGTATCTAGAACTCAAATACATCTAGATACATCCATACTTGCGACAAGTAATTTAGAACGGAGGGAGTATAACAAAAGTGATAAGGTCTACCAATACACTAAAAAATAGACAAACCCAAATCTTTCAGGTTCCACACGAGAGGCCGGGTTCACATGGTATGCTCCTGACATGACATTCCTAGCTTATCCCAGAACACTAATAATTATAAGGTTCCCTTGAGCACATCAAGCAACAGCATGTATCTTGCTTGACCTAGGCAACCTACACTTATCAGTTTCGAACCAATGATGAAATTTTGGTAATCCAATCCACACAGGCTCCTAGAAAGTTAAAGCATGTCAACAGCTGCTGCTACCTGCGAGGATGTGAAATACTATTCTGGGGAGATTGAATAGTACAATAGTGCAAACATGCACTAGTGAATTAAATCTAGAGACCAACCTTCCAACTGCCGCGGGGTTACATCAAACTCTTGCCACCAGACCTTCTCACCATCTGATGGAAGCTTGACTTTGAGGAACTTCGCAGCAAGGAAGATTGCGCCGGCCGTAATATGATTGGGTTTAAATTGGAGACAAAGCGAAGTACGTAGCCTGTACACCCCTTTAAGGCGCAGTAATTAAATAGGCATAATTGGGGGTTATTATGTTTGTAACGATAAGTGTAATTTCAGCATACCCATCATTGACAAAATTCCACGCAACTTGAGCAAGCGCATTTTGAGCAACCTTGAATTTTTTTATTGCTTCGACCAAGGGCTTGTACGGGTGGTGCACATTCAGGTCAAAACCAAGTGTTATAAGCACAGCACGCTCCCCGATTAAAATAAGCTCCTTCTGTTGTTCATAAACCTCCTGCACAAAACAGCACAAAAATATCCTCAACAGTCATTCTTGTCATAGGAATCAGGGGATAAAATATAATGAATGTAAAGATTTTTTTTTTGCAGATTGGCAGAATAATTTCCCTCTGTCCCATAATATAAGAGTGTTTTTTACACTAAGTGTAGTGTCAAAAACGCTCTTATATTATGGGAAGGAGGGAGTAGAAGTGTGGGGAAACAAGGATAGCACAGGCAACTACATAAGAAATATCAAGACAATACTTGCAATTAAATATGTCACCTTTTGCTTAATTCGAGCAACTGCGGCAGGATCCTTCTTGTGGATGATCTCATAAGAAATTAGTACGACATCCTTAATGGGTCTGGGAGTTTCTTCAACTTTACCCGCCAAGAACATGCAAACTGTGGCTATTGTCTGTAGGTTACAACGAACATACATTGAGAACTTACAATGAGCAGCAAGATCTATGCTGTAGGCTATACACACAACAGAAAAAAAAGACTGCATATCTCTTCTGCAAAGCAAAACAAGATTCACCATATCATGGAATCCAATAAAATATCATGAAATTGGTAGGATGTATATATACGTATTTTAGAGTGTAGATTCACTCATTTTGCTACGTATGTAGTCCATATTTGGAATCGCTAAAAAGGCTTATATTTAGGAACGGAGGGAATATGATTTACAAGTGTCAGTCAACTATTTCTTATGTCTTTCACAAATCGGTGGCAAGCATTCACGATTAAACCCATATTAGAATACTGCCTACCATTCACATGTAAAGTCGAAAATATATAGTCCGACAGCAAACATGTACAAGCACATACAAATTTCAGTAAGGCTTACCAGTCTATCATTTTTGGCATGAGATTGACGAAGGAAAAAACGATGACAGAATACTATAGCTGTAGCAATTGTCACTTGAGGCCTACATTTTAAAGCCATTCACCATAAGGAAAACATATAATAATATATATAACTATCAACCATGCCAAAGAGCCATATTCATTATGCAGTAACTGATATACATTCAAGTACTTGCCTACCATTCACCATGCAGTAACTGATACTCCCTCCGTTCCTAAATATTTGTCTTTCTAGATATTTCAACAAGTGACTACATACGGAGCAAAATGAATGAATCTACACTCTAAAATATGTCTACATGCATCCGTATGTAGTAGTTCATTTGAAATGTCTAGAAAGACAAATATTTAGGAACGGAGGGAGTATACAGGGATATTTAGCGATTCATAAACATTCACGGTGCAAGTACTTGAAGGACACAAAAGCCTAAATATATATACTAAACACAGTTTGATCTTTTCTGTTCTACCAGCAAGGATGTACCCTAGGTTGCACCCCCCGTTGCATGCCTGACAAACATGAGTGGCCCCTAAAGTAATGAATCAATGAATACAACACTGGGGCTAAGGCCTAAACAATTTCTCTCTAGAGGGTGCAACCTAGGGTACAGAATGTAGTCATGTACAACTAGAGTACAACACTGTCATCAACAGAATGCAATCATTTATGCTTTAGATGTCCACTAGACTTTCCTAAGACTTGCAAAATAAAATGAGCATGAAGCAATCATGAAGGGTTTCGAGTACTGCGAGCGGGCAAATGAGAAAGAAACAAATGCTGCTTAAAAGAAACCAAGCTATCAGAAAATGACTAGTCCACACAAACATGAAAACAATAGGTAGGATTCCATAATGCTATTAAACAGCTATCTATTTCCCAGAAAAACAAGTAATGAGTAATGACAATATAATCTTACACTTTAAGTCTCATCCCAAAATCTTGAAGAAAGGTGCAGTATGACTTGCGAAGATAAGACTCCTTCTTCAGATCAATGCCATCTTTCCTTGAAAGGGAATTCTCCTCGATTTCTTTTCTACTAAAATACCATGAACCACCAAGGTTGCCACTTTCCACATGTCTACCATAGGGAGTTCTGTAAGGGCTGTTCTCTACAATTCCATGATGTGAAGAGTCACTTGTCTGCATGATATCCATGTATGATTTTCCTCTTTTCTTCTAAAGAACCTGACAAAGTGAGATATATATTGTCACCTCTGCAAACTTAACATCATAAGCATGCATAAAAGTAAGGGGGCGCAGCTATGCGCGTACAAATAAATGCATATACATTATTCACAATGTTATAAATCTAAAAGAAGCCTTTTCTGTGGACAAGATAACTTGGCATGCAAAGGATTCTGGATGAGTCCCAGATTATAATGATGAAGGGAAATAGGCAAATGTCCATATAGCTCTGAATCTTTGATGAACGGAATGTGTGACACATGGATGATAATATAACAAATAAAAGGGTTTTCTCAAATACAACATGTCAATGCAGGCACCTCCATTTACAAGGATAACGAGTTAACAACATGCAGATCATTCATGAAACAATTAGCCAGCACCAACACAAACCTCACTCCACCTTGACACAGGAGTAACGCAGTTCACCAAACAAAGCTGGACATTTTTCAAGCAATCGTTGAAATACTCTAAAACACGATATTACAAGTGGCCACCATGAATTCCTCTTGAAATTTAGCTACATCTAATCCTCCGGTCAAAAAAACACATATAATGACCCCAAAATTGAGGACGCGGTTACGATTTTATCATCCTAATAAGCCCATCATGATTAAAGCGAGTAAATTTAGCTCCAGCAAACACGAACCAAATCGCATAGCATAGTAATAATCTAAGAAGTGTGCTTTCGAGCATTGGAGCTCTCAATTAGCAGGCACAATCGCACAAACCGAGATCCGCGGAAGCAATTTGAACAAGAAAAAGAAGAAGATCTCGGAAGATAAACAAATCGGATCAGATCAGAACCTGAGAGATCAAGACGTAATCTAGCACGGGGACCGACCGGGCGGGCGTCACGGGGCGGGATAGTCGTCGCGTGCGGAGAGCTGCAGCCGGCAACGGCGATGCGGCGTAGAGGGGGGCGTGATGGCGAGGCGAGGCGACGGCGGCGACGGCGACGGCGGTGGCGGAGGTATCGGGGATTGGGGAGCCTGCGAGGCTGGCTTGGACCGAACCCTGGCTAGCCTGTTTTGAGATTGTGCGTGCAGCGTGCACCTGGATGCGCCGTCGGATCGGTCGAGCGTGGAGGCTGCTGAACCGTCGGATCACGTTCCGGCTCCCGAATCCCGATTTGCCCCGCCATGAGTCAAGGAAGAGAACAATCATACTCCTTGCTCACGGAGTACCTCCCACCTAAAGTCCCACCTACAATCTACCATGTACTATGGTTTGATATTAAAAAAAGTAGTCATCTCACCAATTTTATCATAAATTAGGTGGGAATAAATGGGATCCCCATCTAATAAATACATTTGCATAAATCTGGTATACATAACTGAGCTGCAGTATGGTATGAAAATAACTGAGCAGCAGCATAGTATGAAAACATCACACTTGAGATCTACTAAACCTTCGGTTACATATAGGATAAATCGATCGAATCCACTAAACCTTCAATTACATATAGGGATAAGTCGATCGAATCCACTAAACCTTCGGTTACATATACGGATGAATCGATTTACGGGAGGATAATGAGAGTGCAAACCAAGACAACAATTAAAGTGTATGTCCATCAGTTGGTTAACTCTGCCCACATATATATAAAGTTGCAGAGTCTCGACGACGGCGAGAACACACAACTACTAATCAAGTAGATAGGTGACGAGGATATGTTGGCCGCCAAGTCAGGCTTCATAGAACAAATTTCTAGTCTGCAATACTGCAACACTGAACTTTGTAGCTTCATATAACATGTCCTTCGACAACTTTTTCTGAGATCATATAATGGAAAAAAAATATCAGCTTGCAGATTCTGAGATCTTTATTAAATAACAAACAGCTAGCAGAACTCATATAAGAGAAAAAAATGTCAGCTTGCAGATTTTGAGATCTTTATTTAAATAGCAGACAACTAGCTTACTGTCCATCAGTCTTTTTTATAATGGCATTTTTGGCTGCGCGATCTTATTATTATAGAACACTGGGCGATCTCTTACGTAAAAACCATTTAGTCATTTTTACTTGATTTATGTGGGCACTGGATATTGATATATGGACATCAGGACATTGGCTGCGCGATCTCATTATTATAGAACACTGGGTGATCTCTTACGTAAAAACCATTTAGTCATTTTTACTTGATTTATGTGGCCACTGGATATTGATATATGGACATCAGGACATTTTAAAAGTAAACAGCTAGCTCACTGTCCATCAGTCTTTGAGATACAAAGAGAGTATTTGATTCTAGCATCGCTAGAATTATATCATCATAAAATGTATTTCAGATGGGTCCTCTCTTTTCAAAAATGTACCGAAAGTATGTTTCATATAATGATATACCAAAAGTGCATAATACAACTAGCAGAATTACCTTAGGTGGTTCCAGCATCATCTTGCTCACCACCATGGTCTCCAACTGTTGGTTCCGCCTTTTGGCGATCTGCAATATTGAAGGCATTCAAAATGAAACATTCAACATGGATGGTATTAAATAAAGTATGGAAAATAATTAAAAACATATTACCGAAACCAATCCTCGAGGCACATCGGCGTCTCAACAGTATTCGGGATCAAACTACTTCTTTGAGCAGTGATGATCCTTCCAGCATTGCTGAATGCAGCCTCTGCAGGCACTGTAGACGCAGACACTGCCAATAGGTCATGTACTATAGCCGTAAGCACTGGATACTTTAGGGAGTGAATCTCCCAGCACTTTAAGATATCCAATTTCCGTCGGCGAGGAAACAGGTCTTCTTCAAGATATCGTTGTAGCTCATTTGAGTTGTGGGATCTTTTCAATCTCAAATGCTTATCCCAGCCATCGAGAGTGCCCTCACCATCCTCCTCTGCAACCTCATCACCTTTATCAGAAGTGTTTTCATATTCAGATGCATATTCAGCAAATAGGATCTTCATTGCACTATTCACCTTGGTTAGATATTTCTCGGCGCCACCACCAAAAGCTGCGGTCAGTCGGAAGTGAACATATTCATATTTGTACCTCAGATCAAATATCACCAGCAGACAACTTGTTAAGAACGACTCCTCAAAATATTTGATCCATTTCTCCTCCATCTCTTTCACCATGGCAACAATGGTAGGATTTTCACTTACGACTTCTTTCTCCATTATCTGCTTCACATTCTAGACCTCATAGAAGTACAGGTGAGAGGTGGGATATGTCCTATCCGAAATTTTCTTTGTGGTTGTGTAAAAAGCCCCCAAAAGATGGCAAATAGCTTCGGCCATCTCCCATTCACTAGCTGAAGGAGCAATTTTATAACCTTTGTCAGTTTCCTCCAAGGAGGCTTCGAACGCTGCTCTGAACGGCAATGATGATTCAAGCATTAGGTACATTGAATTCCATCGGGTAGGCACGTCTAGCGAAGGATGGTTTTTACAAGCAAGTCCCACCCCCGCAATCATCGCATTTAATTTCTCCATCCTGCCTTGCGAACTCTTGACATACTGCACTGATTCTCTGATTCTATCAACAACTGACGACATTGCGTCGAGCCCATCTTGCACCACTAGATTTAGTACATGTGCAACACATCTAACATGCAATAATTATCCACTATGATGCACAAGATACCTATCTACCAAATTTTTTCTCAAGTGGCAAACCATCGAGGTATTAACTGGTGCACTGTCCAGGGTAAAGCTAAATATTTTGTCTTCAATTTTCCAATCTCTCAAGCTCTTTTGCACCATGTCAAACATGTTATGAGCGTTGTGTGGAGTTTCCAAGAGGCAAAATGTGATTATTCTGTTTTGTAGAGTCCATGAGCCATCAATAAAGTGGGTAGTTATGCATGAATAACCCAGCTTCTGATTGGACGTCCACATGACACCCGTTAATGATACTAGAGAACTTAGATTGCTAAAAAGTGCTTGAATTTCTTTTTTGTGTCTGCATATGCATCAATGCAATCTTGTTTAATTGTTTCTCTGCATACCACATTGAACCATGGATTCAATGTCTTAACAAAGGACCTAAAGCCAGGATATTCAACAAAAGTGAAAGGTAATTCATGTAGCACAATCAACTTTGCCAGTGTCTACGTGCACGCCCTTGGTCAAACTTCCACTCTAGATCAATTGCACTATCAGTTCGTATCTTGGCAACCATACCATCCATTTTAGCTTTCTCTTCACATATTGATGACCCACAAAAATAGGGAATCTATTGTAGTCCTTTTGATAAGTAAGAGTGGTGAACCCAACGAGGAGCAGAAGGAAATGATAAGCGGTTTTCAGCAAGGTATTCTCTGCAAGCACTGAAATTATAGATAATAGATAGTTTTGTGATAAGATAATTTGTAACGAGCAACAAGTAACAAAAGTAAATAAAGTACAGCAAGGTGGCCCAATCCTTTTTGTAGCAAAGGACAAGCCTGGACAAACTCTTATATAGAAGAAAGCGCTCCCGAGGACACATGGGAATTATCGTCAAGCTAATTTTCATCACGTTCATATGATTCGCGTTCGGTACTTTGATAATTTGATATGTGGGTGGACCGGTGCTTGGGTGCTGTCCTTACTTGGACAAGCATCTCACTTATGATTAACTCCTATTGCAAGCATCTGCAACTACAAAATAAGTATTAAGGTAAACCTTTTTTTGCGGGAAGTATTAAGGTAGACCTAACCGTAGCATGAAACATACGGATCCAAATCAGCCCCTTACGAAGCAACGCATAAACTAGGGTTTAAGCTTCTGTCACTCTAGCAACCCATCCTCTACTTATTACTTCACAATGCCTTCCTCTAGGCCCAAATAATGGTGAAGTGTCATGTAGTCGACGTTCACATAACACCACTAGAGGAGAGACAACATACATCTCATCAAAATATCGAACGAATACCAAATTCACATGACTACTAATAGCAAGACTTCTCCCATGTCCTCAAGAACAAACGTAACTACTCACAAAGCATATTCATGTTCATAATCAGAGGGGTATTAATATGCATATAGGATCTGAACATATGATCTTCCACCAAATAAACCGGCTACCATCAACTACAAGGAGTAATCAACACTATTGGCAACCTACAGGTACCAATCCTAGATTTAGAGACAAGAATTGGATGAAAGAGATGAACTAGGGTTTGAGAGGAGATGGTGCTGGTGAAGATGTTGATGGAGATTGGTGTGACGCCCTCGATTCAATCGTACACTAATCATACACGCAAATGTGTACGATCAAGATCAAGGACTCACGGGAAGATATCACAACACAACTCTAGACACAAATTAAAATAATACAAGCTTTATATTACAAGCCAGGGGCCTCGAGGGCTTGAATACATAAGCTCGAAAAACACAAGAGTCAGCGGAAGCAACAATATCTGAGTACAGACATGAGTTAAACAAGGTTGCCTTAAGAAGGCTAACACAAAAGCAGCAATGATCGAAAAGGCAAGGCCTCCTACCTCGGAGCCTCCTAACTACTCCAGGTCGTCAACGGCCGTCACGTAGTAGTAGGCATTGGCGGTGGCATCTGGCTCCTGGGCTCTGACATCTGGTTGCATCAACCGGAAAGAAGAAAGGGGGAAAAGGGGGAGCAAAGCAACCGTGAGTACTCATCCAAAGTACTCGCAAGCAAGGATCTACACTACATATGCATCGGTATCAATGAAAGGGGTTGTATCTGTGGACTGAACTGCAGAATGCCAGAAGAGAAGGGGGAAAGCCTAGCCTATCGAAGACTAGCATCGTCTGGAAACCACCATCTTGCATGCAACAGGAGGGAGTAGAGTAGCATAAAGTAAAGTAGTAGTAGTGTTATCAACCTCGGCCACAGATCCTTTCTCGACTCCCTGCGAGAAAGCAATCCCAGAGCCATACTATCCAAGTGTCATCACAATCCAATTCTCATCACCATCCAGTTCTCATCACAAGTATCCAGTTCTAGTTGTATCGATCGGGATACAACTCCAAGTGTCCGTTAACGTAGGACAGGCTATCGATAGATGTTTTCTTCCCTGCAGGGGTGCACCAACTTACCCACCACGCTCGATTAACTCCGGCCGGACACACTTTCCTGGGTCATGCCCGGCCTCGGCCAAACAATATGCCGCAACCCGACCTAGGCTTAATAGAGAGGCCAGCACGCCGGACTAAACCTATGCCCCAGGGGTCTTGGGCCATCGCCCCGGGAACTCATGCACATTGCGTGGGCAGCCGGTGAGCAGACCTAGCTACCTCCTTCAAAAGGTAGGTGCTTACCAGTCCAACCCGGCGTGCGCCGCTCAGTCGCTGACGTCTATTAAGCTTCGGCTGATGTATACGACGCAGAACGCCCATACAATGCCCACGTGATGGTTAGTGCTATCAGGCCAGAGGCCCCTCGGATCAAATATCCAAATCGTAGTGGATTAGGAGCACGTGGTAACAAGCAGAGACTCACGAAAGATGTGACCCAGTTGCCCCGTCTCGAGTACTTGCGGCAAGGGCTAAGAATGCCTGGCCACGCCTCGTAAGTATCTCGCGGGCACCTTCCAGGTCAACCCGACTCCACATCACTCGCTACTAAGCTCACGCGGGTACCCCTCATGGCCGACCCGTCTTTAGTAATATGGCTCAGTGCAAAGTCGTAGTAACCATAGTAACTGTGTGTCTAACACCAAGGGGAAAACCCGAGGAATCACCCCCGGTGAATCCCACTCGATGTTATCATCAAGGTGAACGTAAGAGGATCCACCCTCGAGGTTCACACTTGAGGGGTTGCACGACAGAGCCGTATCGGAAGTGGTTAAGGAGGAAATCACCCTCGATGACCACGACCGAATAGCTACTCTATAGAGGTCTCATCAGGAGTGATGTAAGAGGTTCCACCCTCGGCACTCGATGGTTACTCTACAGAGTCGTACAACTAAGGGGGGGTGATGTGCGGTGTCGGGGCCTGGACATCGATCACGTTGATCGAGTCATCAAACATAAAGCGAGGCAACTAGGACAAGGTGGGGTCACTGATGGATCTCTAACCAACCTATACTAAGCAGTTTAGGATAAGCATGTAAGGTATGAAAGCATGTAACAAAAACAGGCTATGCATCAGAGTAGGATCATACAAAAAGCAGAAGCAGTTCTAATGCAAGCATGAGAGAGAAAGAAATGGGTGATATCGGAATGCTCAAGGGGGTTTGCTTGCCTGGTTGCTCTGGTAAGGAGGGGCCGTCGTCGACGTAGTCGATCATAGGGGCAACATCGGTCTCGGGGTCTACCGAAGAGAAGAGGGGGAAGAAACAATAAATATAAAGCAAACATAGCATCACAAAGCATAACGTGGCAATATGTTGTGCCGGGTGTGACCTAACGCGGCAGTAGGTGATACCGGCAAAAAGGGGGGAAACATCCGGGAAAGTATTCCTAGTGTTTCATGTTTTCGGACAGAAGAACCGAAGGGGAAAAGTTGCCTGTTTGCTATGCTAGGGATGTGTGGTGGACGAACGGGCTGCATATCTGGATTCGTCTCGTCGTTCTGAGCAACTTTCATGTATAAAGTATTTTCATCCGGGCTACGAATTATTTTAAATCATATTCTGAAGTTTAAACATTATTATGAAATTATTAATAATTCTAAAATGGAGTTATTGCATCAGCAGGACGTCATGCTGATGTCAGCAAGGTCAACAGTCAACTTTGACTGGGTTGACTGGTCAAAGGGGCAGTGGGCCCCATATGTCATTGACTTAACTAACTAACATAATTAAATTAACTAATCTAGTTCATTAGTCTAATGAAGCAAGGTTAATTAAGTTAATTAATTAACTAACTAATTACTCATTTTTAAATACATTTTAATTTTAAACATTTTGGGGGCGGGCCCCATTGTCATTGGCCCTAGGGGCCTTAGGGGTTACGGGTGTGCGGGTGCAGGGGCGCTGTCGCCCAGCCCGAACGGGCGCCGATGTGGGAGCGAGCGCCGGGCGGCGGAGGAGCAGCAGGGCGAGGCCACGGGCTTGGACCGGATGTAGGGAACGGTCAGTGGTGGCACGGCGAGGCCTGCGCGGCTGTGGGCGGCGAGGGGAGCAGGGCGGCGCTGGCCGTGGCCGCGGCGGAGGGGCGGAGCGCGACGTGCGTGCAGCGGGAGCGGGAGGCAGGGGAGGCCAGGGGCGAGGCATCCTTGGGCGCGTGCAGGTGGCGCGGTGTGGGGCACGGCTTGGGCGCGGTGTGCATGCATCGGGGCATGCCGGAGCGGGCTAGTGGCGCGGTGGTGATGTCGGGCCGCCTTGGAGCAACTGGAGGAAGAGGAGAGGCTGAGGCCGGGGCTCACGACGGCTCATAGGGAAACGACAGTGGTTGTCGAGGAGGGGGACGAGGACGGCGCAACGCAGGGAAGGACGACGGTGTGGCGGCCCGGCAAGGAGGCGTGGTCGAGGCGGTGAGGCGACGACAGCAACGTCGGGCGGTGGCGTCGTTGGGGCGCCGCGGCGAGGCACCCAGATCGGGAGAGGGAGGAGGCGAGGAGGACGGCGGTGGGGCGGCGCCGACGAGGGGTGGCCAGAGGCGCCGGGCGGTGGTGGAGTGGCAAAGGGTTCGGGGCCCTCTGCCCCGATCCAGACGAGGGAAGGGGAGAGAGGCGTGCGGGGGAGCGAGTGGGGATCGGGAGAGGTTAGGGTTCGGGAGTGGGGTGGGGTGGGTGGATAAGGAGGCCCGGCTGGGCTTGGTGGGCCGGCCGGTGCGGCGGCCAGCTGGGCCATTCGGCCCAACGTGGGGGGGGGGGGGTGTTTCTCTTTTTTCTTTTTTTTATAAATCTTTTCCGTTTAACATTTTTAGCCTCAGTTTTGTATTTCCTTTTAGTACCAAATAACTTTTATTTTGAACAAAACTTTGCACATAAATCTAACACCATACCTTGAAATGGAATAAAAAGTTTGGGGTCAAAAGGAGTTGCCTAATTAATTTTAGAAATTGAAAAGGCCAATTTAAATGCTGCTGGAGCACTGAATTAATTCCCATGGGCATTTTGGGAATTTAGAAGAGGTTGGTTCCAACATGACAATTACTCAGTGATTATTTGCCACACTTTGAACATTTTAGTTTTCATGTTTGGCGAATTGAATTTTTGACTTTGAATTTGAGTTTGAACATGAACAGTGATTTGGATCAAGTGAGTATTAGCAACAGTAGTGTGATGACATGGCACCCTCAACAGGGGATTACTGTAGCATGACACTGGGGGTGTTACAAATCTCCTCCACTACAAGAAATCTCGTCCCGAGATTTAAGTGCGGAATTAAAGAGTAACTTCGAGAGAACTGACTCTTATAGGGTTAATTATCTGATGAACAATTCAGGGAATGAGGCAGAAGTACCTCTCGAGTTGAAACTTAATAATACATCGAGAGCAAAGTATGAAGGTGCAATAGGAAGTTTCAACCGAATGGACAAACGATTGATACCTGAACAGAGTGTGAGAAAGGGGTTCAGAGCATCGGGAATAGATCATCTCTTGGAAGGTGGCTCGTGACATGATATGAAGCCAAATGCAAGAATATTTTGGAATCAAAGATATACAGGAGAGTTAGGTTTTGATCCTGTGGAACTGTGGGTTATGGGTCCACCATGTGGGTTAAAAGCAGGAAGGCGCTAACATTTCGCACGGTCATGATGGCAAGGCAGGTCAGAGGATAGTCGGTCAATTATGTTGGCGACAACATCGGTACCAAGGGCGAGGAACGAAGAGAACCATTTTCCCTGCTTGTTGAAACGAGGCGGACCAATAGGCAAAGTTCTCATCCATCGGTGGTTACCGGAATGTCGACAACAATAATAATAGAGTCATCGAACATAAAGCAAGGCAACTGGGACATGGTGGGGTCACTGATGGATCTCTAACCAACCTATACTAAGCAGTTTAGGATAAGCAGGAAAGGTATGAAAGCAGGTAACAAAAATAGGCTATGCATCAGAGTAGGATCATACAGAAAGCAGAAGCAGTTCTAATGCAAGCATGAGAGAGAAAGAAATGGGTGATATCGGAATGCTCAAGGGGGGTTTGCTTGCCTGGTTGCTCTGGCAAGGAGGGGCCGTCGTTGACGTAGTCGATCACAGGGGCAACATCGGTCTCGGGGTATACCGAAGAGAAGAGGGGGAAGAAACAGTAAATATAAAGCAAACATAGCATCACAAAGCATAACGTGGCAATATGTTGTGCCGGGTGTGACCTAACGCGTCAGTAGGTGATACCAGCAAAAAGGGGGAAACATCCGGGAAAGTATTCCTGGTGTTTCGCGTTTTCGGACAGACGAACCGAAGGGGAAAAGTTGCCTGTTTGCTATGCCAGGGATGTGTGGTGGACGAACGGGCTGCGTATCCGGATTCGTCTTGTCGTTCTGAGCAACTTGCATCTATAAAGTATTTTCATCCGGGCTATGGATTATTTTAAATGATATTCCGAAGTTTAAACATTATTCTGAAATTATTAATAATTCTAAAATGGAGTTATTGCATCAGCAGAACGTCATGCTGATGTCAGCAAGGTCAACAGTCAACTCTGACCGGGTTGATTGGTCAAAGGGGCAGTGGGCCCCATCTGTCATTGACTTAACTAACTAATAGAATTAAATTAACTAATCTAGTCCATTAGGCTAATGAAGCAAGGTTAATTAAGTTAATTAATTACCTATTTAATTAATTAATTACTTAATTACTTAATTAATTACTCATTTTTAAATACATTTTCATTTTAAACATTTTGGGGGCGGGCCCCACTGTCATTGGCCCTAGGGGCCTTAGCGGTTACGGGTGTGCGGGCGCAGGGGCGCCGTCACCCAGCCCGAACGGGCGCCGATGCAGGAGCGAGCGCCAGCAGCGGGCGCCGGGCGGCGGAGGAGCAGCGGGGCGAGGCCACGGGCTCGGACCGGATGCAGGGAACGAGCAGTGGTGGCACGACGAGGCCTGCGCGGCTGCGGGAGGCGAGGGGAGCAGGGCGGCGCTGGCCGTGGCCGCGGCGGAGGGGCGGAGCGCGGCGTGCAGCGGGAGCGGGAGGCAGTGGAGGCCAGGGCGAGGCATCCTTGGGCGCGTGCAGGTGGCGCGGTGTGGAGCATGGCTTGGGAGCGGTGTGCACGTATCGGGGCGCGCCGGAGCGGGCCAGTGGCGC
Source organism: Triticum monococcum (assembly GCA_034509565.1). NCBI lineage: Eukaryota > Viridiplantae > Streptophyta > Magnoliopsida > Poales > Poaceae > Triticum > Triticum monococcum. The sequence continues at coordinate 115,342,048 of CM067844.1, forward strand.
GGTGGTGATGTCGGGTTGCCTTGGAGCAAGTGGGGGGAAGAGGTGAGGCGGAGGCCGGGGCTCACGACGGCTCGTAGGGCAACGACAACGGTTGTCAAGGAGGGGGACGAGGACGACGCGACGCAGGGGAGGACGACGGTGTGGCGGTCCGGCGAGGAGGCATGGTCGAGGCGGTGAGGCGACGACGTCGACGTCGGGCGGTGGCGTCGTCGGGGCACCGCGGCGAGGCACCCAGATCGGGAGGGGGAGGAGGCGAGGAGGACGTTGGTGGGGCGGCGCCGACGAAGGGTGGCCAGAGGCGTCGGGCGGTGGTGGAGTGGCAAAGGGTTCGGGGCCCTCTGCCCCGATCCAGACGAGGGAAGGGGAGAGAGGCGTGCGGGGGAGCGAGTGGGAGGAGTGGGGATCGGGAGAGGTTAGGGTTCGGGAGTGGGGTGGGGTGGATAAGGAGGCCCGGCTGGGCCTGGTGGGCCGGCCGGTGCGGCGGCCAGCTGGGCCATTTGGCCCAGCATGGGGGGGGTGTTTCTCTTTTTTCTTTTTTTATAAATCTTTTCCATTTAACATTTTTAGCCTCAGTTTTGCATTTCCTTTTAGTACCAAATAAGTTTTGTTTTGAACAAAACTTGGCACATAAATCTAACACCATACCTTGAGATGGAATAAAAAGTTTGGGGTCAAAAGGAGTTGCCTAATTAATTTTAGAAATTGAAAAGGCCAATTTAAATGCTGTTGGAGCATTGAATTAATTCCCATGGGCATTTTGGGAATTTAGGAGAGGTTGGTTCCAACATGACAATTACTCAGTGATTATTTGCCACACTTTGAACATTTTAGTTTTCATGTTTGACAAATTGAATTTTTGACTTTGAATTTGAGTTTGAACATGAACAGTGATTTGGATCAAGTGAGTATTAGCAACAGTAGTGTGATGACATGGCACCCTCAACAGGGGATTACTGTAGCATGACACTGGGGGTGTTACAATTGGCCCCCTCCCGATGAGAGGAGCGTTGGTGATGACGATGGCGATGATTTCCCCCTCCCGGAGGGAAGTGGCCCCGGTAGAACAGCTCCGCCAGAGCCCTAGATTGGTTCCGCCAAGGTTCCGCCTCGTGGCGGCGGAGTCTCGTCCCAAAAGCTTGCTTATGATTTTTTTCTTGGACGAAAGACTTCATATAGCAGAAGATGGGCACCGGAGGGCCAACAGGGGGCCCACGAGGCAGGGGGCACCCAGGGGGGTAGGGCGCGCCCCCACCCTCGTGGCCAGGGTGTGGCCCCCCTCTGGTATTTTCTTCGCTCGATATTTTTTATTATTTTCAAAAATAACTTCTGTGGAGTTTCTGAACTTTTGGAGTTGTGCAGAATAGGTCTCTAATATTTGCTCCTTTTACAGCCCAGAATTCCAGCTGCCGGCATTCTCCCTCCTTATGTAAACCTTGTAAAATAAGAGAGAATAGGCATAAGTATTGTGACATAATGTGTAATAACAACCCATAATGCAATAAATATCGATATAAAAGCATGATGCAAAATGGATGTATCAACTCCCCCAAGCTTAGACCTCGCTTGTCCTCAAGCGAAAGCCGAAATCAAAAAATATGTCCACATGTTTAGAGATAGAGGTGTCGATAAAAATAAAATACGGACATGAGGGCATCATGATCATTCTTAGAACAACAGCTTATATAATTATTGTCATATGATCTCTCATGCTAGAGTAACAATTCAATCACAATTTCAAGTATGAATCATAAACTTCATTGAAAACTAACAAACTATAATCTCAGTCATTGAAGCAATTGCAATTTATCATAACATAGGAAAGAGTCAATATAAGTGCTTTTCAGCAAGTCCACATACTCAACTGTCATATAGTCTTTCACAATTGCTAACACTCACGCAATACTTATGGGTATGGAGTTTTAATCGGACACAGAGAAAGATAGGGGCTTATAGTTTTGCCTCCCAATGTTTTACCTCAAGGGTAATGTCAACAATAATAGTTCATGAAAACTCACATCCAATTAGCCATATATACTAGGATCTTTCCAACATATTGTGCTTGCCAAAAAGATAAAATGTAAAAAGGAAAGGTGAAGATCACCATGACTCTTATGTAAGGTAGGAGATAAATGTAAAAGATAGGCCCTTCACAGAGGGAAGCAGAGGTTGTCATGCGCTTTTATGGTTGGATGCACAAAATCTTAATGCGAAAGAATGTCACTTTATATTGCCACTTGTGATATGGACCTTTATTATGCAGTCCGTCGCTTTTATTTCTTCCACATCACAAGATCGTATAAAGCTTATTTTCTCCCACACTAATAAGTCATACATATTTAGAGAGCAATTTTTATTGCTTGCACCAATGACAACTTACTTGAAGGATCTTACAAAATCCATAGGTAGATATGGTGGAATCTCATGGCAAAACTGGGTTTAAGGGTATTTGGAAGCACAAGTAGTATCTCTACTTGCTGCAAATAATTTGGCTACCGTGAGGGGAAAGGCAAGCTCAATCATGTTGGATGATCCGTGACAATATAATTTATCTCAGATGTAAGAAAACATAACCCATTACGTTGTCTTCCTTGTCCAATGTCAACTCTTTAGCATGTCATATTTTAATGAGTGGTCACAATCATAAAAGATGTCCAAGATAGTGTATTTATATGTGAAGACCTCTCTTTCTTTATTACTTCCTATTAATTGCAACGATGACCAAAACTATGTTTGTCAACTCTCAACAACTTTTATTCATCATACTCTTTATATGTGAGCTCATTACTCTCCATAAGATCCATACGATCTCTTTGTTTCTTTTTATTTCTTCTCTTTTATTTTATTCCCTCAAGATCATAGCAAAATCATCAAGCCCTTGACTCAACACTAATCTTTATTATATAGCTCACGGACTCGATTACATAGAGGGATCATAAAGCAAAACTCAAAACTAGATCATACCAAAAACTTTATTCTACTAGGTCAAGATATTACTAAAAGGACCGAACTAAGAAAAATGATAAAGAAAGAGATGTGATGGTGATACGATACCGGGGCACCTCCCCCAAGCTTGGCAGTTGCCAAGGGGAGTGCCCATACCCATGTGATTATATCTCTTTCTTCGGAGGTGGTGATGATGGAGTTGTTGATGATGTAAATTGTGCTTTCAGCTTCTTCATATTGTAATTGAGGAGAGCAATTTCCTCCTTTAAATCATCGACCTCTGACTCAAGCTCATGATCTTGTCACATAAATCTCCTTTGCTTTTCTGCCGAAAACGAGAAGGAATAAATCGGTTGTTAGATAGTTTAGCCCTCTTAGGGAGACTAGATTTCTTGAACTTCACGTGCATATCCCCAGGTTGAGGTAGAGGGACATCCTCCTCCTCCGAACTTGAATCATTGATCCTCATCGGATGAGCATCCTCCTCCTCATCTGTAGTTCGACCACAAGGAGATAGATCCACATAGGTCTTTGGGTCAGCAATGAGGTGTGAGACATAGCTCTCTCCGTCGGAATCCTGAGATGACATCTTGCTCCAAATCTGCTACAGAAACAACTCAAAACAAAAACACAAGATATTTGTGTGTTACGGTGGTCAAAACCTTCGGGAGATTATATAATGAAATTTTACTGACCAAAATATGTATCATGCAAGAAAACGGAGTCCGGAGAGCACGGGAGGTGCCCACGAGGTAGGGGCGCGCCCTACCTCCTGGGCGCGCCCTCCACCCTCGTGGAGCCCATGTGTCCTTCTCGGACTCCTTATTTTTCTATTTTTCTAAATATTCCAAAACGGAGAAAAATTGTCATTAGAACTGTTTTGGAGTCGGCCTACTTACCGTACCACATACCTCTTCCTTTTCGGAGTCTGAAACGTTATGGAAAGTGTCCCTTATGTATTCCTCCGGGGTTACGGTTTCAATAAAATTGGTTTCAACATTTATAGGATTACCTGAGATATAATGTTTGATTCTTTGACCGTTCACCACCTTCGGATTTGTGCCTTCGAAGTTGTTGATTTTATGGCACCGGAACAATAGACCTCCTCGATAACGTAAGGACCTTCCCGTTTAGAGAGAAGTTTTCCTGCAAAAAATCTTAAGCGAGAGTTGTATAACAATACATAATCACCTACATTAAACTCATTCTTTTGAATCATTTTGTCGTGCCATCTTTTAACTTTTTCTTTAAACAACTTGGCATTCTCATAGGCTTGGGTTCTCCATTCATCAAGTGAGCTAATGTCAAATAACCTCTTCTCGCCGGCAAGTTTGAAATCATAGTTGAGCTCTTTAATAGCCCAATATGCCGTATGTTCTAGTTCGAGTGGTAAGTCACATGCTTTTCCATAAACCATTTTATACAGAGACATACCCATAGAATTTTTATATGCAGTTCTATAGGCCCATAATGCATCATCAAGTTTCTTGGACCAATTCTTTCTAGATCTATTAATAGTCTTTTGCAAAATTAATTTGAGTTATCTATTACTCAATTCTACTTGACCACTAGACTGTCAGTGATAAGGAGATGCAATTCTATGATTAACATCATACTTAGCAAGCATTTTACGGAAAGCACCATGAATAAAATGTGAACCACCATCAGTCATTAAATATCTAGGGACTCCAAACCTCGGAAAAATAACTTCTTTAAGCATCTTAATAGAGGTGTTATGATCAATACTACTAGTTGGAATAGCTTCTACCCACTTAGTAACGTAATCAACAGCAACTAAAATATGTGTATACCCATTAGAGGCAGGAAATGGTCCCATATAATCAAAGCCCCAAACATCAAATGGTTCAATAACAAGTGAATAATTCATAGGCATTTCTTGACATCTACTAATATTACCATTTCTTTGACATTCATCACAAGATAAGACAAACTTACGGGCATCCTTGAAGAGAGTAGGCCAACAAAAACCAGATTGCAATACGTTATGTGCAGTTCTATCTCCAGCGTGGTGTCCTCCATAAGCTTCAGAGTGACACTTGCGTAGGATCTGTTCCTGTTCATGCTCAGGTACACAATGTCTAATAACACCATCTACTCCTTCTTTATAGAGATGTGGGTCATCCCAAAAGTAATGTCTTAAATCATAGAAAAACCTTTTCTTTTGTCGGTATGTGAAACTAGGTGGTATAAATTTAGCAACAATGTAATTAGCATAATCAGCATACCATGGAGCAGTATGAGAAGCGTTTATGACATTTAATTATTCATCAGGAAAGCTATCATCAATAGGTAGTGGGTCATCAAGAACATTTTCTAACCTAGACAAGTTATCTGCAACGGGGTTCTCAGCTCCCTTTCTATCAATAATATGCAAATCAAATTCTTGTAGCAAGAGGACCCATCTAATAAGTCTAGGTTTAGCATCTTTCTTTTCCATAAGATATTTAATAGTAGCATGATCCATGTGAATAGTTACTTTAGAATCAACAATATAAGGTCTGAACTTATCACAAGCAAATACAACTGCTAAGAATTCTTTTTCAGCAGTAGCATAATTTCTCTCGGCATTGTCTAGAGTTTTACTAGCATATTGAATAACATTTAATTTCTTATCAACTCTTTTCCCTAGAACAGCACCTACAGCATAATCACTAGCATCACACATAATTTCAAAAGGTAAATTCCAATCAGGTGGCTGAACGATAGGTGCAGAGATTAATGCTTTCTTAAGTATTTCAAATGCTTCTATATAATTATCATCAAAGACGAATGGTATATTTTTTTGTAATAAATTAGTCAGAGGCTGAGAAATTTTGAGAAGTCCTTAATGAACCTCCTATAAAAGCCGGCATGACCAAGGAAACTTCTTATACCTTTGATGTCCTTGGGACACGACATCTTTTCAATAGCATCAACTTTAGCTTTATCAACTTCAATGCCCCTTTTAGAAATTTTATGCCCCAAGACAATACCTTCATTAACCATAAAGTGGCACTTCTCCCAATTCAAGACAAGGTTAGTTTCTTCACATCTCTGCAAAACTCGATCAAGGTTTCTTAAGCAATCATCAAAAGAGGATCCATAAACGGAGAAATCGTCCATGAAAACCTCACAAATCTTTTCACAAAAGTCAGAGAATATTGCCATCATGCATCTTTGAAAGGTAGTAGGTGCATTACATAAACCAAAATGCATATGTCTATAAGCAAAAGTACCGAAAGGGCAAGTAAAAGTGGTCTTTGATTGATCATCAGCTGACACGGGTATTTGAGAGAAACCAGAATAACCATCTAGAAAGCAAAATTGTGTATGTTTGGATAATCTTTCTAGCATTTGATCAATGAAAGGTAAGGGGTAATGATCTTTTTTAGTAGCTGAGGGAGTCTTGGATTAGGGGGTGTTCGGGTAGCCGGACTATACCTTCAGCCGGACTCCTGGACTATGAATATACAAGATTGAAGACTTCGTCCCGTGTCCGGATGGGACTTTCCTTGGCATGGAAGGCAAGCTTCGCGATGCGGATATTCAAGATGTGCTACCATTGTAACTGACTCTATGTAACCCTAACCCTATCCGGTGTCTATATAAACCGGAGGGTTGTAGTCCGTAGGCAATCAACTCCATATACAACAATCATACCGTAGGCTAGCTTCTAGGGTGTAGCCTCCTTGATCTCGTGGTAGATCTACTCTTGTACTACCCATATCATCAATATTAATCAAGCAGGACGTAGAGTTTTACCTCCATCAAGAGGGCCCGAACCTGGGTAAAACATCGTGTTCCCTGCCTCCTGTTACCATCCGGCCTAGACGCACAGTTCGGGACCCCCTACCCGAGATCCGCCGGTTTTGACACCGACATTGGTGCTTTCATTGAGAGTTCCTCTGTGCCGTCACAATCAGGAAGGATGCCTCCTCCCGTCTTTAAAGACGACGCCGTTGCTAAGGGAGCCTTGGCTGTCGGCCAAACCCTCTGGCTAGGTGGTTTCCTCATGACCGCCTGTTCGGCTGTTGCACCGACGGTGACCTCTCGGGTCATCAAAAGCAACCTACACGTCAGCTCGGAGCTCGTCGAGCAGCTAGATCCAATGGAGCTCTCTTCCGTAAACGAGCTCTTGGATCGCATCGCCGCCCTGGGGGTCGCTACGGATTATGACCAGGTTGGGCTTAAACCCGATCTAAGAGAAATTAACTCTCCCCAAGTCACCCACCACGTTGCCATGGTAGATACGCAGTGCGGCGACCCTTCATCTATTTTAAGGACTAGCTACGTCCGAATTCCCGACCCCTCCAAGCCGGATACCCGCGGAGGGGGAGATGTAACTCAAGACCCGAGCTTAGGATCAGGCAACGGGCCAGATTCACTGGACAACATCCAAGAATCCGAACTTCAGAATTTGGAAACTTTTCGGCCTCTGAATCTGGGATTGGGTGAGGTTTCAGATTCAACGACACCCGCCCACCCGATCATAAGCGATCTCTCCCAAATCAGGCAGAGGCCCGAGGAAACAGTACATCATTACTGGGCCAGATTCCTCCTGGTTATGAACAGGATAAAGGATTGCCGCGAGGAAGACGCAATCTCAATTTTCTGCAGTAATTGCACGGACAAGGGAATCCTTAACGCCGTAAGTCATCGTGATATCACACGCTTCGCTGACTTGGCGTCCATACTACAAAAATATTGTGCGATGGAAAGCACCTGGAAAACCAAAATAAATTTTTGGGATAATCCGGCCTTGAATAGTAATCCCGTCCGAACTAAGAGGGTGCATCATTACAGGACACCCGGGATAAACACCAAAAATCCAAAACCCTTTACAGGGCATGGAACCGTACTGGAAAGATGGCTTGATGGACCCTGTAGAATTCACAGTACAGAGGACGCCACACCAACTCACAGCCTTAGAGCATGTTGGATACTCCGGCAGGTGGCCAAAATCGGCGAGGACCTCTTAATTCCGGAGGTCGCAGAAAGCCAGCCCAAGGACACCAGTACCGTTCTCACAGTCTTCGAGACTTTCGCATCAAATAGTGTGTGAAAAAGAACACTCCGCAGCCTCGCCGAAGTCTATCAAGTTGCAACAATAAATCCATGGAGCGACACTGCCATTACCTTCAACGCAAGTGATGAACCTAGATTCCGAACAGCCCGAGCACCAGCCGCATTGGTCCTCAGTCCCATAGTGGACGGCTTTCGCCTCACCAAGGTGCTCATGGATGGAGGCAGCGGACTGAACCTCATTTATGAGGAAACCCTTCAAAAAATGGAAATAGACTGGAACCGCGTCGAGCGAAGCAGCACAACCTTTAGAGGAATAATCCCCAGTCGGGAAGCGCACTGCACAGGAAAAATCACACTAGATGTGGTGTTCGGCACGCCGGATAATTACAGGTCCGAAGAAGTCACGTTTTAGGTGGCCCCATTTAAGAGCGGATATCACGCTTTACTAGGGCGAGAAGCATTCACAATCTTCCAAGCAATACCCCATTACGGGTACATGAAGCTTAAGATGCCCGGGCCGAATGGAATTATCACTCTAGCTAGTGATCCGGACATAGCACTCCGCGCTGAAAACAAGATGGCCGCATTAGCCCTTGAGGCGCTATCCGAAGCCTTAGCAGCCGAGGAACTGACTGCGCTGCGCTCCACAGTTAACAGGGATGATGTGATACTCGATAAGAGATCTAAATCCACATCCTTCAAGCCAGCTGACGAAATAGTCAAATTCCAGGTCCATCCAACGGACCCCAATAAAATAGCTTCCATCGGGGCACGACTGAACCCTGATGCAGATGCCGCACTGCGAGAGTTCCTACGAGAGAACTGGGACATCTTCGCCTGGCACCCTTCAGACATGCCAGGGATCCCACGCAGGCTGGCCGAACACAGCTTAAATATCCTAAGAGGATTTAAACCTGTCAAACAAGCCCTTCGGCATTTTTCCGAACCCAGGAGATAGGCTATGGGAGAGGAGCTAGCCAAGCTATTAGAGGCCGGATTTATCAGAGACATAAAACATCCGGACTGGCTAGCAAACCTGGTGATGGTACCAAAGAAGGACAAATCCTGGCGGTTGTGTGTCGATTTTAAAGACCTTAACAAGGCTTGCCAAAAGGATCCCTTCCCCCTCCCCCGTATCGATCAAATTATCGATGCCACCGCAGGACATGATTTGTTGTGTTTCCTCGATGCATACTCCGGTTACCATCAAATCAAGATGGCAGAATCAGACCAAGCTGCAACAACATTCATCACACCATACGGCCCATTCTGCTTCAACACAATGCCCTTCGGGCTGAAAAATGCCAGCGCAACATATCAACGCATGATCCAGACATGTCTGGCAAACCAGATCGGCAAAACAGTAGAAGCGTATGTGGATGATGTGGTCGTCAAATCAAGACATGTAGAATCCCTAGTAAACGACTTGAGGCTTACATTCGATAACCTCCAAAAATATGACATCAAGCTCAACCCAGAAAAATGCGTCTTCGGCATTCCAGCCGGAAAGCTCTTGGGCTTCATTGTATCCGGTAGAGGAATTGAAGCAAATCCAGCCAAGATCCGAGCTTTGTCACAATTGGATATCCCAAAGGACCTCAAACAAATACAAAAATTAACCGGATGCGTGGCGGCTTTAAGCCGCTTCATCACCCGCTTGGGAGAAAAGGCACTACCCCTTTATCGCCTCCTTCAGCGCACCGAACACTTCGAGTGGACGGATGCCGCCACGGCCGGACTTGATGAAATAAAAGCCACATTGGCAACAAACCTAGTCCTGGCCGCGCCGAACACCGGCGAACCAATGTTATTGTACATTGCGGCAACACATCAAGTTGTCAGCGCAGTGCTCGTTGTCGAGCGGGAAACGGATGGACACAAATTCCCCCTTCAAAGGCCGGTCTACTACGTATCCACTGTCCTCACTCCATGCAAATCACGGTACCCGCATTATCAAAAGATTGCATATGCAGTATTCATGGCATCCCGGAAGCTACGACACTACTTTCAAGAGTGTTCCATAACAGTAGCCTCGGAAGTACCACTCAATGATATTATCAACAACCGCGATGCAACGGGCCGGATTGCAAAATGGGCCATCGAGCTTCTCCCGTTTGATATAACCTATAAGCCACGGCGAGCTATTAAATCGCAAGTTTTGGCCGACTTCATCGCAGAATGGATGGAGGCCGAGCTCCCTAAAGAATACAGCACATATTCAAACTGGATTATGCATTTTGACGGCTCCAAAATGTTGGCCGGACTGGGGGCTGGCGTCGTCCTGACGTCCCCCACAGGAGACACAGTCCAATATGTGTTCCAGATCAGGTACACGGATTCCAACAATGCAGCCGAATATGAGGCCCTCCTACATGGTCTCCGGATAGCAGTATCCATGGGTATCTAGCGCCTAGAGGTACGCGGGGATTCAAACCTCGCGATATCCCAAATAAATGGAGACTTCGACGCCAAGGACCCAAAAATGGCAGCTTACCGCAATGACGTCCTAAAAATGTCAGCTCGGTTCGAAGGGCTGGAGTTTCACCATATAGCCCAAGAAAACAATCAAGCAGCGGACATCATGGCATGCATCGGAGCAAAACGCGATGCAGTCCCCCCCCCCCCAACATCTTTTTGGAAAGATTGTTCAAGCCATCCGTAGCATGGGAGGGGGAACCCCCAAATAACAGCCCGGACCCAGCCGCACCACTCGACGCCGAACAATCTGACACAATTGGAGGCTCTGCCAATGAAATTACACCTTCAGCCCACGTAATAATGGCGGTTATCGCCCCGTGGACAGAACCATTCCTAGCCTACCTTACTAGGCAGGAACTCCCGGAGGACCAAAACGAGGCCTGCTGCATAGTGCGGCGATCTAAAGCCTATAGAGTCCATGAGGGAGAGCTTTATAAGAAAAGCACTACCGGAGTCCTTCAAAGGTGCATCTCCGAAGAGGAAGGGCGGAACCTTCTGGCTGAAATTCATGCCAGACTCGGTGGTCACCACGCCGCTGCTCGGTCCCTTGTTAGCAAGGCTTTCCGTACAGGCTTTTATTGGCCGACGGCCCGGGCAGACGCTCAGGACCTAGTCCAACGATGCGCTGGTTGCCAACTTTTTGCCAACCAAAGCCATATGCCACCCACCGCACTCCAAACTATACCCATCACCTGGCCTTTTGCGGTCTGGGGACTTGACATGGTCCGACCCCTTAAAGGTGGGACCGATAGGAAAAAATACTTACTGGTCATGGTGGATAAATTCACCAAATGGATAGAAGCCAAGCCTGTTAAAACGGCCAAATCCGGACCTGTGATAGACTTCATATCCGAGGTTGTACACCGTTATGGCATCCCCCACAGCATCATAACCGATAACGGTACAAACTTTACCGCCGACGAGGTAAAACTCTGGTGCAAAAACATGGGCATCAAGCTCGATTATGCTTCCGTCTATCACCCACAAACCAACGGCCAGGTCGAACGTACAAATGGTCTTATCATGAGCGGCATTAAACCCAGACTGGTGCGGTCCCTCAAGGAATCTAACACGCACTGGGTAGAGGAGCTCGACTCCGTGCTATGGGGGCCGCGGACCACGCCAAATCGCACCACCGGATACACACCATTTTTTATGGTGTACGGCACAGAGGCAGTTCTGCCCTGCGACATAATTCATGACTCATCTAGAATGCGCATGTACGAAGAAAGAGAAGCCGAGCTCGATCGGCAGGACAAGTTGGACGCCTTGGAGGAGGAGCGTGATGTGGCAAAAGCCCGTTCCGCATTTTATCAACAGCAGGCCCGAAGATATCAAAGCAGAGAAGTACGGGCCAAAAATTACAATGTTGGCGAACTAGTTCTACGCCTACCGGATAAGAAAAAGGACAAACTCAAGCCCAAGTGGGAAGGTCCATTCATAATCGACCAAGTCCTGACTGGTGGGGCATACCGCCTGCGAGATGCGTCGGATAACCGACTCGAGCCGAACCCGTGGAACGCCACCCGTATCCGAAGATTCTCTGCCTAGCGCCGGACTCTGTGTTCGTCTCCTTCCTCTGTCCATTTTTTGCATTTTTCTGTCTTACATTTCTCTCCTTCCCCTCTTTTCTTTTATAGCCCTTAAAGGCTCATCTAGTGACGCGCCACTCGCGCTCATTAAACCTGGGAGCTTCTTTAACAGAAGCTTATTTATACGGGCTTCACGCCCAACACATGCGTCAAACTTCCGCATGTACCTTTTTTCTTCACCATTATATGCATCGATATGACTTAAGTTTTGGCCAAGCTGGGTTGCCTGGCTCCTGTGCTTACCCCTACGTTCCCGATTGTTCGGCTAGGCGGTAAAGGGAGCACCTCTGTGATTGTTACTGCCGGGTCAGCCGGATGTGTACCTCAGACTGGGTGAAGCCGAAAGCTAGCGTTCTTAAGGGAATATTCGGTCGGTGAAGTAAAAGATGATCTTTTTACTCATTTTATGCGCCCCCAGATGCTTTTTTTCTGCGTCTCTTCACGCAGTCCGGACATGCACCTTAGGGCATGCCTCCCAGCGAAAGGAACCCTTAACGGAACTATTCTATCTGGAAGATGTTTCTTACTAACCATGTAATATAACATAACTAGTTGGGCACTTGTCTGATAAAGCACTGATGACCCCTATGCCTGGTCTCCACGCATACCCCGGTTCTTATATAACCGCTAGGGTATTCGGACACACTCCGGACCGTCAGGTCCCGAGGTTGAAGCGAAAAGGTCGGCAACGACAAACGATCTACAATCCGGCTAGAAGGCATTACACATGTCAATTCAAAAATACACAGTCATTCTGACTGCTTGTATTCCTCTTCTATACCATCTAACATGCTGTCTAATTTACAGTCCTGCTGGGAATACTTAGCGGCCAACTCTACTTGGCCGTATACTAAGCTTACAGGGATCTCCTTCCTGTCAGGCCCCACTGGTCCGACCTCAGCCATATGGTTTGGGTTAGACTTCGTAAAACGGGTCTTCACCATGGCCCAGGCCTCCCTAGCGCCTTGTCGGCAGGCCGATATCTTCCACAACCGGAAGCGCCACAGAGCTCCCTTCAGCTTCTCCGCAAGCTCTCCAAGGCCTTCGGGCACGGAGTGGGCAGGCCATAAGGCTTGGGCAATTGTAACACCCTCGATGCGACTATATCTCCCACGTGTCGAGGCACGACTTAGAGGCATAATCGCATTGAAGGCATATGTCGCAAGTCAGGTAATCATCACAAACATCCCATGTAATTTAGATAATGAAGAGGGATACCATAGTTAGCTTACACTCGCCACATCAATCAAAGTACATAAATAACATACATCATCCAAACACTCATGGCCCGACTACGGCGCCAAAATAGAAGAAAACCCAACATGCGACACGGTCCCAATCACCCCCAACTGGGCACCACTACTGATGATCAGGAAAGGACACATAGTAACGTTGAGAGTCCTCGTCGAACTCCCACTTGAGCTCGTACGCGTCACCTGGGGCGGAATCACCTGGACCTGCATCTGGTGTAATAGTAATCTGTGAGCCACAGGGACTCAGCAATCTCGCACCCTCGCGATCAAGACTATTTAAGCTTATAGGAAGGGGTAAGGCAAATATATGTGGAGCTGCAGCAAGCGACTAGCATATATGGTGGCTAACTTATTCGCAAAAGAGAGCGAGAAGAGGAGGCAAAGCGCGAGCGAGAAACTAGAGAGCAACCTGCGCAAACATTACTCCAACACCGTGTCCACTTCCCGGACTCCGCCGAGAAGAGGCCATCACGGTAACACACACGGTTGATTCATTTTAATTAAATTAAGGTTCAAGTTATCTACAACCGGACATTAACAAATTCCCATCTGCCCATAACCGCGGGCACGGCTTTCGGAAGTTCAATCCCTACAGGGGAGTCCCAACTTAGCCCATGACACGCTCTCACGGTCAACGAAGGAATAGACCTCCACCCGAGACATTCCGATCAGACTCGGTATCCCGGTACAACAAGACATTTCGATAGGTTAAAACAAGACCAGCAACACCGCCCAAATGTGCCGACAAATCCCGATAGGAGCTGCACATATCTCGTTCTCAGGGCACATTCAGATGAGCCAGACGTCGGGTAGGCCAGCCCAGAGTTGCCCCTGGTAGCCCCGGACATCGCTCAGTTGGACCAACACTCAGAGGAGCACTGGCCCGGGGGGGTTAAAATAAAGATGGCCCTTGAGTCTGCAGAACCCAAGGGAAGGAAAAGGCTAGGTGGCAAATGGTAAAACCAAGGTTGGGCATTGCTGGAAAAGCTTTAATCAAGGCGAACTATCAAGGGGTTCCCATTATAACCCAACCGCGTAAGGAACGCAAAATCCGGGAACATAACACCGATATGACGGAAACTAGGGCGGCAAGAGTGGAACAAAACACTAGGCGAGAGGCCGAGCCTTCCACCCTTTACCAAGTATATAGATGCATTAAGATAACATGGCAATATAATAATACCCCAACAAGTAAATAAATGTTCCAACAAGGAACGGCCTCCAATCTTCACCTGCAACTAGCAACGCTATAAGAAGGGCTGAGCAAAGCGGTAACATAGCCAATCAACGGTTTGCTAGGACATGGAGGGTTAGAGGTTTAACATGGCAATTGGGAGGCTGACAAGCAAAAGGTAGGCATCGTAGCATTGGCATAGCAAAGAGCGAGCAAACTAGCATAGCAAAGATAGTAGTGATTTCGAGGGTATGATCATCTTGCCTGCAAAGCTGTCAGAGTTGACTGGATCCTCAAAAGCAAACTCAACGGGCTCCTCATTAGCGAACTCGTCTCCTGGCTCTACCCAAACAAGACAAACAAGCAACAAGAATACAATCAACCACGTGCAAACTCAAACAATAAGATGCAATGATGGGATGCTATGCGGGATGCATATGCAAGATATGACAGGAAATGCATGAACCTGGCCTCAACATGGAAATCCAAGTATGCCACTGGAAAGATGAGATGAAATCGCTTGAAAATGATATAAAGATCATCGGAATCGGAGTTACGGTCTGGAAATGGCAAGCAATTCAAATATGACACCGGTCTGCGATTTACAGCAAGTAGGCATCTAAATGCAATGAGATGAACATGCTACAACACTCAAACATGGCATCAAAATACATGGCAGGTAAGCATTCAAGATGCTTAACAAAAGTCTAGCACTGAGCTACGGCCAATTCATCCATTAACAGGTTCAAACAAGCATGGCAAAAACGCAAATGGTAAACAGATCTCAAACTTAGTGAAATTAACACTTGTCTGAAATTTCAGATCATGAAGCCCTCTTCGGAGCAACAAAACAACATGCTACAGGACCTGAACATGGCAAAGAAGAACATGGCATGGAGCTACTCAACAAGCTTAACAAAAGTCCCTTAGTGACCTTGAGCCAAAAGGGATCACAAAATATACTAACAAGCACACGAACATAGCTAAAACATAATCAGTTTTCAGACTTAGTGAAAACTGACACATGCTGAAACGTAACTCACGAAGGCATGTTCACGAGCTCGATGCAATCACTACGGTGCAAGTCATGGCAAGACAAGCATACATCCATTAATAAGGCACAAAATGCAAGCTAGACATGGCAAGAACAATGGCATAGCATGCACGGATCAACTACAATAACATCGGCAAAATTGCAAACGAGTTGACAATCTGCCCAGATTCACAACGAAGCAAAAGTAGAGCTTGATTGACTCAAGCTAGGGTGCTCCATAATTGCAAACAAAGGCATGGATGGATATAACACTACAATATTAACAAAACTCCTTTACTGATCATCCTCAAAAGAGGCACGAATCACTAGGAAACAACATGAACATATGGCATCATGAACTAAACAATCCCAGGACTTAGTGAAACTACTAAGTCTCTGAAAACAGATTTACCAAGTGCCTCACTTTGCAAGCTTGCACTAGTCACCACACACATCACAAAAATACATGGGTTGCACCTCTGGAAAGATGAAAAAAACCCTTAACAAAACATATGTAGAACTCATGGGCATATCATGCACACAATAATCATGGCAAAAATGACAAATGTCTAAGATGAACTAGCAGATCTGACAATTAACTCACGAAGCCCTCTTCTAACAGCATTTCGGGCATCAAGATGAGCTCAAATTAAAATGATGCAATGGAATGAAATGATGTACTCTCTGAGACGAACATTTTAATATGCTATATGCATGAATCGGAGCTACGGATGCGGAGATATAGCAGGTCAAAGTTTGCTAAAAAATTAGGGTTTCGGGAGGAAAGTCAACCGTCTCGAAACTCAGATCCAGATCCGGATCACTGTAGCAGGCGCGGTCATCGAGGTTCGCCAGAAAACAAGCTCGACGTCGCCGGACTTGGCGGGCACGCCGGCCGGAGGAGGACGCCGGAGAGAGGAACTGGCCGGGGCGGCGTGGTGAGGTGGCGGCGGAGGTTCTCGGGCGGCATGGGGCGACGTGGACGGCCGGAGTAGCAAGGGGCGGCGGCCGGATGCGGCAGCGCCGGTGATGGCGCGCGGCGGCGCCAGGCGGCTCAGGCGTCCGACCGCAAGGACGAAGGCGGCGGGCGCGGTGGCGCGGGCGCCCAGGCGGCGGGGACGCGCGCGAGCCGGGGAGGGCCTCCTGCGGGCCGTGGCGGGCTTCGGCGGCGGCGGGCTGGCAGGCGCCACGTGGCGGTCATCGGTTGGCGGTGGCGGGATCCGGACGTTGTCCGGCTCCGTCCGGACACGTCCGGTGGCGGTGAAGACGGATTTTTAGGGTTAGGGGGGAGGGGATCCGCGAATTTGGAATGGGGGGTGTATATATAGACTTAGGGGGAGCTAGGAGAGTCCAAATGGGGTGCGGTTTTCAGCCACGCAATCGTGATCGAACGCTCTAGGTGATGGAGCAGAGTTTGGTGGGTTTTGGGCTGCAACACACACGAGGCCTTTTCGGTCCCTCGGTTAACCGTTGGAGTATCAAACGAAGTCCAAATGATACTAAACTTGACAGGCGGTCTACCGGTAGTAAACCAAGGCCGCTTGACAAGTCTCAGTCCAATCCGGAAATGTTTAAACCCCACACACGAAAGAAAGGTAGAATTGACCACCGGAGGAGAACGAAGCGCCGGAATGCAAAACGGACAACGGGGAAAATGCTCGAATGCATGAGATGAACACGTATGCAAATGCAATGCACATGATGACATGATATGAGATGCATGACAATGAAAACAACACACGGAGGCAAGAACCCGAACCCAAGAAAATAAATATAACTTAACGCCGGAAACGGCAAGAGTTGGAGTACAAATAGGGAAAGTTACATCCGGGGTGTTACAACACTCCACCACTACGAAAGAACGCCGGGTACTCAGAACGGAGGTGATCCTCGCGTTCCCAGGTAGCTTCACGGTCGGAATGGTGTGACCACTTGACTTTGAGAAATTTTATTGACTTGTTGCGAGTCTTGCGTTCAGTCTCTTCAAGAATAGCAACTGGGTGCTCACGATAAGAGAGATCTTCTTGGAGCTCAATGTCCTCGAAGTTGACTGTGCGGTCAGGAGTCTTGAAGCACTTTCGAAGCTGAGAGACATGGAACATGTCATGAACATTTGCAAAGTTTGAAGGAAGCTCGAGTTGATAGGCGAGGTCGCCTCTCTTGCTGACAATCTTGAAAGGTCCCACATATCTAGGGGCAAGCTTCCCTTTGATACCGAAGCGACGAGTACCTTTCATAGGAGAGACGCGGAGGTAAACATGATCTCCGATCTCGAAAGCCAAATCACGGTGCTTACTATCATAGTAGCTCTTCTGGCGGGATTGGGCTGCTTTGAGGTTATCACGAATGACTTTGCACATTTCTTCTGCCTCTGTGATTAAGTCATTACCCAAAAGCTGACGTTCACCAGTTTCAGACCAGTTGAGAGGGGTACGACACTTCCTGCCATACAGAATTTCAAATGGGGCCTTGCCCGAACTTGCTTGAAAACTGTTGTTGTAGGAGAATTCAGCATAAGGAAGACAATCCTCCCATTTCATGCCAAAGGAGATCACACAAGCCCTGAGCATATCTTCAAGAATCTGGTTGACACGCTCGACTTGACCGCTTGTTTGAGGATGGAAAGCAGTGCTGAAGCGGATGCTGGTGCCCATGGCCTTCTGAAAAGAATCCCAAAACTTGGAGGTAAAGATGCCGCCACGGTCTGAAGATATCACTTGAGGAATACCGTGCAAAGAGACAATTCGAGAGGTATAGAGTTCCGCCAATTGAGCTGCAGTGATCGACTCTTTGATAGGCAGAAAGTGAGCCACTTTGGTGAGCTTGTCGATGACAACGAATATAGCATCATTGCCACGCTTGGACTTAGGAAACCCAGTCACGAAGTCCATTTCAATGTGGTCAAACTTCCATTCTGGAATGGCAAGAGGTTGGAGGAGACCTGCTGGCCTTTGATGTTCTGCCTTCACTCTTCTGCAGACATCACATTCATTCACGAATTGGGCGATCTCGCGCTTCATTCGAGTCCACCAATAAGCTTGCTTGAGATCCTGATACATCTTCGTGCTCCCAGGGTGGATGGAGAGGAGAGAATTGTGAGCCTCATTCATGATCACTTTACGAAGTTCACCTTTGGGCACAACAATTCGATCCTCGAAGAAGAGTGTATCCTTGTCATCAAGGCGGTAGCACTTGTACTTGGGTTGACTCTTGGCAATCCCAATCTTCACCTTTTTCACCATAGCATCAAGAAGCTAGGCTTGGCGAATCTGGTCTTCCAAGGTAGGAGAGACTTGAAGGTTGGCGAGGAAACCTTGAGGAACAACTTGCAGATTAAGTTTGCGGAAAGCTTCACAAAGCTCGGGTTGATAAGGCTTGAGAATCAGACTGTTGCAATAAGCCTTTCTGCTCAATGCGTCAGCAAACACATTGGCCTTGCCTGGAGTATACTCGATACTCGGATTATACTCTTGAATCATTTCAACCCATCGAGTCTGCCTGAGGTTGAGATTAGGCTGAGTGAAGATGTACTTGAGACTCTTGTGATCAGTGAAAATGTCCACTTTTCTTCCCAAAAGAAGATGTCTCCAAGTCAAAAGAGCATGCACAACTGCCGCCAACTCGAGATCATGAGTGGGGTAGTTCTTCTCATTAGGCTTCAACTGGTGAGAGGTATAAGCAACAACTTTCTTCTCTTGCATCAAAACCACGCCAAGACCTTGGAGAGAGGCATCACAAAAGACCTTGTATGACTTGGATTCATCAGGCGGAGTCAGAACTGGAGCAGTGATCAACTTCTCTTTCAAAGTGTTGAAAGCAATATCACACTCCGGAGACCAAATGTACTTGACGTGCTTCTGGAGGAGATTAGAGAGAGGCTTCGCGATCTTAGAAAAGTTTTCAATGAATCTTCGGCAATAACTTGCGAGACCGAGGAAACTACGGAGTTGCTTCACGTTCTGAGGAGGTTCCCAATTCACAATTGCAGACACCTTCTCAGAATTCACGGCAATGCCCTTGGCAGAGATGATATGACCAAGATAAAGAACCTCATCGAGCCAAAATTCACACTTGGAGAACTTCGCGTAGAACTGATGTTCCCTGAGCTTATCAAGCACCAAACGCAAGTGTTTGGCATGATCTTCCTTGTTCTTCGAGAAAACCAGAATGTCGTCGAGATAGACCAAAACGAAGTCATTGGTGTAGGCGTTGAAGATGAAGTTCATCATGCGAGAGAACTTCGGAGGAGTGTTGACGAGACCAAAAGACATGACAGTGTATTCATATGAACCAAAGCTTGTCCTGAAAGCCGTCTTGGGAATATCTTGCTCACGGATTCGAATCTGATGATAACCCATACGGAGATCAAGCTTGGAGAATACTTGAGCACCTTTGAGTTGTTCAAACAGCTCGTTGATGTTGGGAAGTGGGTATTTATTCTTGATGGTCTTCTTGTTCAATGGACGGTAATCAACACAAAGTCGGTCCGATCGATCCTTCTTCTTCACAAAAAGAACACCACAACCCCACGGAGAAGAACTAGGCCAGATGAGACCCATTCTCTCTTGCTCATCGAGTTGTTTCTTCAATTCCTTCAACTCTTCAGGCCCGAGCTTGTAAGGACGTTTGCACACAGGTTCCGTACCGGGCTCAAGATCAATAACGAATTCAACGGGCCGGTGCGGAGGCATTCCTGGGAGCTCTTCTGGAAAGACGTCTTGATATTCGCAAATGACTGGAATTTGCGAGATAGCATCGAGTTCACCCTTCTCATTGAGAGAAAACAGACGGATGGTATTATCCCGAGCGGCAAAGACAATTATATCCTCAGACGAATGAGTCAATTGAATCTGCCTGGATGCACAATCGAGATGAGCCTTGTGCTTAGAAAGCCAACCCATTCCGAGAATAAGGTCAATATCCGAGTTACCAAGAACCACCGGAGAAGAGAGAAACTTGTAGTCGCCCAACGTGATAGTAACATCCGGAGCAATAGCGCTTGCATTCATGAATTTACCCGGAGAAACAACAGATAACTGTCTAGGAAAATCTTGCAAAGGCAACTCATGCTTAGAAACAAATGGCCTCGAGATGAAACAATGCGATGCACCCGTGTCAAAAAGTACTTTTGCAAGAATATCGTTAATAGGAAGGTTACCCATAATCACATCTGATGAGTCCTCTGCCTGAGCGGCATTCATCAAGTTGACCTTGGCGGACTTGGGGTTATGCTTGACCACAACTGTACTTGCCGATCTCATAGGAGGAGGAGGAGGAAGACGCCTCTGGTTGAAACACTTGTTGGCATAGTGACCCTTTTCTTGGCACTTGTTGCACGTGACCTCTGAAAGCGGATGGTGGTACGGAGCACTCAATCTTGGAGGTTGAGACGAAGTCTTGTTCTGAAAGCCAGGGTTAGGTGGGTGGGAAGAACCACTGCCACCTTTGCTCTTCTGCTGATACGGCTGACGGAACAGAGGAGGAGGAAGCTAATACTTCTACTGCTTGGCCACTTGAGTAGAGGAAGAAGGAGTAGCATCTCTGACTCGCTTCTTGGAAGCATCACACCTCAACTGAGCAGCCTCTTGCTTTAGTGCCATGTTGTAGAACTCATCGCATCTCAACCGCTCAAAGAGGACAAGAGCGAGCTGAATTTCTTCTCTGAGACCACCCCTGAACTGATATATCATACTCTTCTCATCAGGAACATCCTGCTTGGCAAAGCGGGCGAGCTTCTAGAACAACTTGTTGTAGTCATAGACAGACAAAGAGCCTTGCTTCAAGTTGCGGAATTCCTGACGCTTACTTTCAACCACACTTTGAGGGATGTGATGAGCTCGGAAATCTTGACGGAAATCATCCCAAGTGATCACACGTCCACCTTTGGAATCCTTGTACTGCTGGAACCATTCTGCAGCTTGATCTTTGAGTTGGAAGGAAGCGAACTTGACGAAATCTTCAGGCCTGACATTGCTGCACTCAAAATGCTTACCCAGATCCACAAGCCAATCGTCAGCATTGGATGCCTCAACACAATTGCTGAACGTCTTTGGCCCATTAGCAAGGAACTGGTTCAGTGTAGCAAAATGATTCTGATTGCTGCCTTGATTCCCTTGACTGCCTTGATTGCGCTCTTGGAGGATTTGCATGATCAACTGTGTGTTTGCATTGGTTGCGGCCATCACAGCTTGCCATGCCTCCGGAGGAGGTGGAGGTGGTGGCGGATCTGGATTCAGAGTCGTGCGCGTTGGAGGAGCCATCCTGAAGAGGTTGCCCACCATTAGCACATTGATAGACAAAATATTGAAGCTGAATCCAATGGAATGAAAATTGTAACATAAAATCTTCACATCCGAACAAAATGAACGAATGCATTCCTCTTGAAATGGTCACATATCCATAAATTGAGAAGCCACGTAGAATTATGTAGAAGAAGTAAATCAACAAGGTACGGCTCAAGAACGAATAATCGGTAAGAAACCCCAATCTCAAACCAATATCCGTGGAAGAAGAACTAGAGCTACAAGAATTCCCACCTATGAAACTCCCGAACCTTTCCGGTTATGCAATCAGGTGTTGGGGATACAGGGGAAGCATAATATCTCACCCAAACTAGCAATTCCTACATCCAGCTGTTTCCATCCTTCAACACATAACCAAGAAACCTTCGGAAACCATCTACCTCAACCTTTGAAAAGCATCCGTTATACAAGTTATGGCGATACTCCCGAACTCCCGCCCCAGTACTGGGTGGCGTCGAGGTTATCTCACCAACGAACTGCATAAAAGAGATTTTCGATGTCGGCGAAAATATCTCAGGTATTCCAGAATTGCAACGATTAAATTATGATGACAACACCTCAGAGCTCAACTCCCCGGGACACTTCCACTAAACCCCTGACAGGAGGCACCAAGACAATGTTCTCATCATAAAACCATCGGAACGATTCCAAGATACCCGCGTGATCCTAAATTTTTTTAGTGAAATTTGAGAATAGAAGAGTCAAAACTCTACGTCAGGATGCCTTACCAGAGCGATGAGGAGACTGGGAAGTAAAAAGAATTCCTAAGCTCTCCGATATATAATTCCTAAATGACTCAAAACATTTTTCTAGACACAACTCGGCTGCTAAAAATGATCAAGCAATGGGGCTCCTAAGGTCGGGGAAGGCTCTGATTACCAACTTGTAACACCCTTGATGCGACTATATCTCCCACGTGTCGAGGCACGACTTAGAGGCATAATCGCATTGAAGGCATATGTCGCAAGTCAGGTAATCATCACAAACATCCCATGTAATTTAGATAATGAAGAGGGATAACATAGTTGGCTTACACTCGCCACGTCAATCAAAGTACATAAATAACATACATCATCCAAACACTAATGGCCCGACTATGGCGCCAAAATAGAAGAAAACCCAACATGCGACACGGTCCCAATCACCCCCAACTGGGCACCACTACTGATCATCAGGAAAGGACACATAGTAACGTTGAGAGTCCTTGTCGAACTCCCACTTGAGCTCGTACGCGTCACCTGGGGCAGAATCACCTGGACCTGCATCTGGTGTAATAGTAATCTGTGAGCCACAGGGACTCAGCAATCTCGCACCCTCGCGATCAAGACTATTTAAGCTTATAGGAAGGGGTAAGGCAAATATAAGTGGAGCTGCAGCAAGCGACTAGCATATATGGTGGCTAAATTATTCGCAAAAGAGAGCGAGAAGAGGAGGCAAAGCGCGAGCGAGAAACTAGAGAGCAACCTGCCCAAACATTACTCCAACACCGTGTCCACTTCCCGGACTCCGCCGAGAAGAGGCCATCACGGTAACACACACGGTTGATTCATTTTAATTAAATTAAGGTTCAAGTTATCTACAATTGGACATTAACAAATTCCCATCTGCCCATAACCACGGGCACGGCTTTCGAAAGTTCAATCCCTGCAGGGGAGTCCCAACTTAGCCCATGACAAACTCTCATGGTCAACAAAGGAATAGACCTCCACCCGAGACATTCCGATCAGACTCGGTATCCCGGTACAACAAGACATTTCGACAGGTTAAAACAAGACCAGCAACATCGCCCGAATGTGCCGACAAATCCTGATAGGAGCTGCACATATCTCGTTCTCAGGGCACATTCAGATGAGCCAGACGTCGGGTAGGCCAGCCCAGAGTTGCCCCTGGTAGCCCCGGACATCGCTCAGTTGGACCAACACTCAGAGGAGCACTGGCCCGGGGGGGTTAAAATAAAGATGACCCTTGAGTCTGCAGAACCCAAGGGAAGGAAAAGGCTAGGTGGCAAATGGTAAAACCAAGGTTGGGCATTGCTGGAAAAGCTTTAATCAAGGCGAACTATCAAGGGGTTCCCATTATAACCCAACCGCGTAAGGAACGCAAAATCCGGGAACATAACACCGATATGACGGAAACTAGGGCGGCAAGAGTGGAACAAAACACTAGGCGAGAGGCCGAGCCTTCCACCCTTTACCAAGTATATAGATGCATTAAGATAACATGGCAATATAATGATATCCCAACAAGTAAATAAATGTTCCAACAAGGAACTGCCTCCAATCTTCACCTACAACTAGCAACGCTATAAGAAGGGCTGAGCAAAGCGGTAACATAGCCAATCAACGGTTTGCTAGGACATGGAGGGTTAGAGGTTTAACATGGCAATTGGGAGGCTGACAAGCAAAAGGTAGGCATCGTAGCATTGGAATAGCAAAGAGCGAGCAAACTAGCATAGCAAAGATAGTAGTGATTTCGAGGGTATGATCATCTTGCCTGCAAAGCTGTCAGAGTTGACTGGATCCTCAAAAGCAAACTCAACGGGCTCCTCATTAGCGAACTCGTCTCCTGGCTCTACCCAAACAAGACAAACAAGCAACAAGAATACAATCAACCACGTGCAAACTCAAACAATAAGATGCAATGATGGGATGCTATGCGGGATGCATATGCAAGATATGACAGGAAATGCATGAACCTGGCCTCAACATGGAAATCCAAGTATGCCACTGGAAAGATGAGATGAAATCGCTTGAAAACGATATAAAGATCATCGGAATCGGAGTTACGGTTTGGAAATGGCAAGCAATTCAAATATGACACCGGTCTGCGATTTACAGCAAGTAGGCATCTAAATGCAATGAGATGAACATGCTACAACACTCAAACATGGCATCAAAATACATGGCAGGTAAGCATTCAAGATGCTTAACAAAAGTCTAGCACTGAGCTACGGCCAATTCATCCATTAACAGGTTCAAACAAGCATGGCAAAAACGCAAATGGTAAACAGATCTCAGACTTAGTGAAATTAACACTTGTCTGAAATTTCAGATTATGAAGCCCTCTTCGGAGCAACAAAACAACATGCTACAGGACCTGAACATGGCAAAGAAGAACATGGCATGGAGCTACTCAACAAGCTTAACAAAAGTCCCTTAGCGACCTTGAGCCAAAAGGGATCACAAAATATACTAACAAGCACACGAACATAGCTAAAACATAATCAGTTTTCAGACTTTGTGAAAACTGACACATGCTGAAACGTAACTCACGAAGGCATGTTCACGAGCTCGATGCAATCACTACGGTGCAAGTCATGGCAAGAAAAGCATACATCCATTAAGAAGGCACAAAATGCAAGCTAGACATGGCAAGAACAATGGCATAGCATGCACAGATCAACTACAATAACATCGGCAAAATTGCAAACGAGTTGACAATCTGCCCAGATTCCCAACGAAGCAAAAGTAGAGCTCGATTGACTCAAGCTAGGGTGCTCCATAATTGCAAACAAAGGCATGGATGGATAGAGCACTACAATATTAACAAAACTCCTTTACTGATCATCCTCAAAAGAGGCACGGATCACTAGGAAACAGCATGAACATATGGCATCATGAACTAAACAATCCCAGGACTTAGTGAAACTACTAAGTCTTTGAAAACAGATTTACCAAGTGCCTCACTTTGCAAGCTTGCACTAGTCACCACACACATCACAAAAATACATGGGTTGCACCTCTGGAAAGATGAAAAAACCCTTAACAAAACATATGTAGAACTCATGGGCATATCATGCACACAATAATCATGGCAAAAATGACAAATGTCTAAGATGAACTAGCAGATCTGACAATTAACTCACGAAGCCCTCTTCTAACAGCATTTCGGGCATCAAGATGAGCTCAAATGAAAATGATGCAATGGAATGAAATGATGTACTCTCTGAGACGAACATTTTGATATGCTATATGCATGAATCGGAGCTACGGATGCGGAGATATAGCAGGTCAAAGTTTGCTAAAAAATTAGGGTTTCAGGAGGAAAGTCAACCGTCTCAAAACTCAGATCCAGATCCGGATCACTGTAGCAGGCGTGGTCACCGAGGTTCGCCGGAAAATGAGCTCGACGTCATCGGACTTGGCGGGCACGCCGGCCGGAGGAGGATGCCGGAGAGAGGAACTGGCCGGGGCGGCGTGGTGCGGTGGCGACGGAGGTTCTCGGGCGGCGCGGGGCGACGTGGACGGCCGGAGTAGCAAGGGGCGGCGGCCGGATGCGGCAGCGCCGGTGATGGCGCACGGCGGCGCCAGGCGGCTCAGGCGGCCGACCGCAAGGACGAAGGCGGCGGGCGCGGTGGCGCGGGCGCCCAGGCGGCGGGGACGCGCGCGGGCTAGGGAGGGCCTCCTGCGGGCCGTGGCGGGCTTCGGCGGCGGCGGGCAGGCAGGCGCCACATGGCGGTCGTCGGTTGGCGGCGGCGGGATCCGGACATTTTCCGGCTCCGTCCGGACATGTCCGGCGGCGGCGAAGACGGATTTTTAGGGTTAGGGGGGAGGGGATCCGCAAATTTGGAATGGGGGGTGTATATATAGACTTAGGGGGAGCTAGGAGAGTCCAAATGAGGTGCGGTTTTTGGCCACGCGATCGTGATCGAACGCTCTAGGAGATGGAGCAGAGTTTGGTGGGTTTTGGGCCAAATTGGAGGGGTGTTGGGCTGCAACACACACGAGGCCTTTTCGGTCCCTCGGTTAACCGTTGGAGTATCAAACGAAGTCCAAATGATACGAAACTTGACAGGCAGTCTACTGGTAGTAAACCAAGGCCGCTTGACAAGTCACGGTCCAATC
Organism: Triticum monococcum; assembly: GCA_034509565.1. Lineage (NCBI taxonomy): Eukaryota > Viridiplantae > Streptophyta > Magnoliopsida > Poales > Poaceae > Triticum > Triticum monococcum. Next base: position 115,368,692 of record CM067844.1, read on the forward strand.
CAGAAATGTTTAAACCCCACACGCAAAAGAAAGGTAGAATTGACCACCGGAGGAGAACGAAGCGCCGGAATGCAAAACGGACAACGGGGAAAATGCTCGAATGCATGAGATGAACACGTATGCAAATGCAATGCACATGATGACATGATATGAGATGCATGGCAACGAAAACAACACACGGAGACAAGAACCCGAACCCGAGAAAATAAATATAACTTAACGCCGGAAACTGCAAGAGTTGGAGTACAAATAGGGAAAGTTACATCCGGGGTTTTACATCAATACCCCGCATCGCCTGCCGAATTCGCTCATGTAGTTGCAAGAGTTCGGGAAGAAGGTCACCCGTAGAACCGGGCATCTCCTCTGCAGGACGACCTGTGATCATACCTACAAACATTACTCTGTTAGTCGACTTCCTCGCCGAACTCTTTTTTCAAAGTTCGTTCAAGCACTTACTAAAAATGCCGCGTCGAAGCCGCTGATTCTCCTTCGTGGAGTCCGACAGCTGGCCACGAACATCTTTAAGTTTGACGTCCAGCTTGGTGTTGTCATCCTGAAGATCATTCTTCTCTCGCCTCACCTTTGTCAACGTACTCTCACCGGCCTTTAGCCGACGTAAGAGTTGTTGCTTGTCCGGATCAAGCCCGGCGCCATCTGCAAAATGATTTGTCAGATTTGCACCCAGACCGCACAATACTAATCTTTCGAAGTGTATCTTACCTGAGGGGGTCTCTTTGGGCTCCCCTGTTGCGGTTAGTGCGGCCTCTTGTTGGGCCTTGCACTTTTCCAGCTCCTGGGACAGTACGGTATTCTTCTTTGTAAGAAGCTGCATATTACATGATCCTTAAATCAGTTGCTCTAACTGCTTCAAGTCTCGGGGGCTACTGGCATATATATATATATATATATATATATATATATATTTAACCAAAATTTTCTTACCCGTATGTCTTTTACATACTGCTCCGTGGCTCTGGCTAAACCATTTTGAGTGGCACGGAGGTACGCATCTCCCGAATTAAAGGCATCTAAAGCCTCTTGGGAGAAACAAGCGTCGGGTAGAATTGTCCGGCGACGCCTGTGGTTCATGGCACTCTCCACTTCAGAATTTGTGGCAGACAGCCTGTCCGCATCCTCTGTCAGAGGAGCGTCCGGTGTGCGCCTTATGCTCGCCTCCGCTTCCTGGCCAGACGTTGGAGCCTGGCTGGTGGAGGCGCGATTGGCAACCTCTCCGGATGTAGTCCGGTGAGGTCTCCTCGTTCTGAAGATAGCACGAACATTAATATACCCTGACAGAATAACTCCAGGGAAACAAAGGGTGCACTATACCTTTGCGCCGGCATCTTAGTCCGGACTACATTCCTTTTTGCCCCACGGGCCCCTGCAGCCCCTTGTTGGCTAGCCGCCGCAGGTTCGGCCTCCTACCTCGGAAATCTCCCCTGCAAAACACGGCTGTCGTCAGAAACACCGGGCTACATGAGGGTGGATCTCTTTCAAGGGAATAAGACCCCGGTTTCTGTCACCTGGGAGGCCGGGATTAACCCTGGGTAATCCGCCGTAATGGCTACCAAGGCATTGTCCTTGCTTAGCTGATAAAACACCCCGTCGATAAACTCCACCGATATGTCCGGATCCTCTTCGGAGTCCGGATTAAGGGACCGTTCTGGGTCCTCGGGCTGTGGAGGGCGGCTGTTTATATCCTTTACCTCCTGTCGCAGTTCCTGCATTGAAGTTGTTTGACTACATATCTAACCATGGGAGTATAAAACAAATGGGCAAGCGCAATTGTTCACTTACCTAACTTGGAGGATCATACATACTGAATCCGGCCCGCGGGTTGACGCGGAGGAATTTCTCCTTTTCTCCCTTGTACAAAGAGGATAAGATCTTTACTAAGGCGGCGACTGAGGCCGGCCCCTTACGACCGTAACGTGTGGCGTCATCCTCCCCGTTGAAATCCCACATGGGGTGGCCTCTATATTGAAGTGGCTGCACCCCCCGCATAATGCATGCGGCCATGACTCCAATCATGGTTAGTCCGAAATGAGCCAACAGTCTTATCCGGCCCATCAGGTAAAGGACGTCTTTGTCGCTTTCTCTCTGAGAGCTCCGCGGACGCCAGCTCAAGCGTTTCTTCAATGGAGCACTGTTGAACTCAGGGAGACCTACCCGGATAGGGTCCGGTAGCGGGACGTCATCTATGTAAAACCATTCCAAAGGCCAGTCCTCGGACGCCTTCTTTGGGGTTCCAGATAGGTATCCGGTCCCGGCGATGCGCCATACTTCGGCTCCGCCCACTTGGTATATAGACCCCTCTTGAGAACGGGGCGCCAGGCAGAATAACCTCTTCCATAGCGCGAAATGAGCCTCAACGCCTAAAAATAGCTCGCAAAGGGCGACGAAACCCGCAATATGCAATACGGAGGCGGGCGTGAGATTGTGCAGCTAGAGGCCGTAGAACTCCAGAAGCCCGCGGAGAAATGGATGAATTGGAAATCCTAGTCCCCTTATTAGATAGGGGACGAGGCACACCCGCTCTCCTTTAGAAGGATTGGGGGTGCTCTCCGCTTGTTTTCCGCCACTGTAGGTGGCGAGACCGGCTCGGACCGGGACCATGTATGCCTGAGGGAGAAATCCCTTGGCCTGAAGCGACACTAACTCTCTATGTGGGATGGTGCAACTCTCCCAGTCCCTGGGTTTGGGACCGGAGGGGCGAGGGGAGGAGCTGCGACGGCTGGTCATGTTGGAATGGACCTTTGCTGGAAGCGCTCTGATGATAACTCGCGGAGAGGAGAAGATGTGGTTTGGACCTAAATCCCCATCCTGTTAAATAGGCGGCTCGTTTATACGGCTAGGGGTGTGGGTGTAAAAACGCCCCGGTTTTTCGCATTCGTTTGACACGTGGAAGACAGCCATTATTGGGCGTGGAAGCCGAGGAGCACTACATTGCAAAAATCGGACATTATTCCTACAGGTACACAAGATTTGGAGAAGAACCCGCCTTGCAATGCCGAACAATCTGCGCGCCGGACTCGTCGTCATTGAAGCCTGGTTCAGGGGCTACTGAGGGAGTCCTGGATTAGGGGGTTTTCGGGTAGCCGAACTATACCTTCAGCCGGACTCCTGGACTATGAAGACACAAGATTGAAGACTTCGTCCCGTGTCCATATGGGACTTTCCTTGGCGTGGAAGGCAAGCTTGGCGATGCGGATATTCAAGATCTCCTACCATTGTAACCGACTCTATGTAACCCTAACCCCACCCGGTGTCTATATAAATCGGAGGGTTGTAGTCCGTAGGCAATCAACTCCATATACAACAATCATACCATAGGCTAGCTTCTAGGGTTTAGCCTCCTTGATCTCGTGGTAGATCTACTCTTGTAATACCCATATCATCAATATTAATCAAGCAGGACGTAGTGTTTTACCTCCATCAAGAGGGCCCGAACCTGGGTAAAACATCATGTTCCCTGCCTCCTGTTACCATCTGGCCTAGACGCACAGTTCGGGACCCCCTACCCGAGATCCGCCGGTTTTGACACCGATAGTAGCCTTATTTAATTTGCGGAAATCAATTACCATCCTATAACCTATAATAATTCTTTGCGGAATCAATCCATCTTTGTCATTAGGAACAACAGTAATACCTCCCTTCTTAGGAACACAATGGACAGGACTTACCCACTGACTATCAGCAACTGGATAAATTATACCTGCCTCAAGGAGTTTTAGTATTTCTTTTCTTACCACTTCTTTCATCTTAGGATTCAGCCATCGTTGGTGATCAATAACTGGTTTGGCATCTTTCTCCAAATTTATTTTGTGTTGACATAGAGTGGGACTAATGCCCTTTAGATCATCAAGAGTATATCCAATAGCAACACGGTGCTTCTTCAGAGTTTTCAATAATTTTTCTTCCTCCTTCTCAGAAAAGTTAGCACTAATAATAACAGGATATATCTTCTTTTCATCAAGATAAGCACATTTAAGAGTATCAGGCAATGGTTTAAGCTCAAACACGGGATCACCCTTGGGTGGAGGAGGATCCCCTAAGATTTCAACAGGCAAGTTGTGTTTCAGAATAGGTCACTATTTAAAGAACACTTCATCTAATTCCCTTCTTTCATTCATAAACATATCATTTTATGGTCTAGCAAATATTTTTCTAAAGGATCACTAGGAGGTACGGCAATAGAAGCAAGACCAATAATTTCATCTTTACCAGGAAATTCCTCTTCACGGTGTTTTTTAGAAAAGTTGAACTCATGAGACATATCACCTAAACCAATAGTAACACCATCCTTTTCGCAGTCTATCCTAGCATTAACAGTGTTTAAGAAGGGTCTACCAAATATAATGTGACAAAAGCTATCTTGTGGGGAACCAAGAACAAGAAAATCAGCAGGATATTTAGTTTTCCCACACAAGACTTCAACATCTCTAACAATCCCAATTGGTGAAATAGTATCTCTATTGGCAAGTTTAATTGTGAAATCAATATCTTCTAACTCAGCAGGTGCAATATCATGCATAATTTCTTTGTATAAGTCAATAGGTATTGCACTAGCACTAGCACCCATATCACACAAGCCATGATAACAATGATCTCCTATTTTAAGAGAACAACAGGCATGCCTACCATAGGTCTATGTTGATCTTTAGCACAAGGTTTAGCAATTCTAGCAGTTTCATCACAGAAATAAATAACATGCCCATCAATATTATCAGCCAAGAGATCCTTAACAATAGCAATATTAGGTTCAACTTTAACTTGCTCAGGAGGTGTATAGGTTCTAATATTGCTTTTATGAACCATAGTTGAAGCTTTAGCATGATCTTTTATCCTAACAGGAAAAGGTGGTTTCTCAACATAAGCAGTAGGAATAATAGGATCATTTTAAGTGATAGTCTTTTCTTCAACTTTAATAGGTGCAGCTACTTTTACTTCTATGGGAGGATGATATTTAAACCACTTCTCCTTAGGGAGATCAACATGAGTAGCAAAAGATTCACAGAAAGAAGCTACTATCTCAGAGTCAAGTCCATATTTAGTGCTAAATTTACGGAAAACATCGGTATCCATAAAAGATTTAACACAATCAAACTTAGGTGTCATACATGACTCCTTACCTTCGTCGAGATCCCAATCTTTAGAGTTGCATTTAATTCTTTCCAATAAATCCCATTTGAATTCAATAGTCTTCATCATAAAAGAGCCAGCACAAGAAGTATCGAGCATGGTGCGATTGTTGTCAGAAAGCCGAGCATAAAATTTTTGAATAGTCATTTCTCTTGAGAGCTCATGATTGGGGCATGAATATAACATTGATTTAAGCCTCCCCCAAGCTTGTGCGATGCTTTCTCCTCCGCGAGGCCAAAAATTATATATATAATTACGATCACAATGAACAAGATGCATATGATAAAACTTCTGATGAAATTCCAATTTCAATCGTTTGTAGTTCCATGATCCCATATCATCACATAGCCTATACCATGTCATTGCATCTCCCTTCAAAGATAAAGGGAAGACCTTCTTCTTGATAACATCATCGGGCATACCTGCAAGCTTAAATAATCCACAAACTTCATCCACATATATTAGGTGCTCATCAAGATGTAATGTTCCATCTCTTGCAAAAGGATTAGCTAGCAGTTTTTCTATCATACCCGAAGGAATTTCAAAGTAGACATTTTCATTTTCAGTAGGTTCAGTAGGTTGAGGAGCAACTCTTTGCTCTACTGGTCGGGGTGAAGATACCCCGAACAAGCCCCTCAGAGGATTACTTTCCATAGTAACAAGTGACAGTAAATTTCAGCACACTATATAAATTTTTCCTTACCAAATTCCACCTACCAAAGGCGCTTCACTCCCCGGCAACGGCACCAGAAAAGAGTCTTGATGACCCACAAGTATAGGGGATCTATCATAGTCCTTTTGATAAGTAAGAGTGTCGAACCCAACGAGGAGCAAAAGGAAATGATAAGCGGTTTTCAGCAAGGTATTCTCTGCAAGCACTAAAATTATAGGTAATAGATAGTTTTGTGATAAGATAATTTGTTACGAGCAACAAGTAACAAAAGTAAATAAAGTGCAGCAAGGTGTCCCAATCCTTTTTGTATCAAAGGACAAGCCTGGACAAACTCTTATATAGAAGAAAGCGCTCCCGAGGACACATGGGAATTATCGTCAAGCTAGTTTTTATCACGTTCATATGATTCACATTCGGTACTTTGATAATTTGATATGTGGGTGGACCGGTGCTTGGGTGCTGCCTTACTTGGACAAGCATCCCACTTATGATTAACTCCTATTACAAGCATCCACAACTACAAAAGAAGTATTAAGGTAAACCTAACCATAGCATGAAACATATGGATCCAAATCAGCCCCTTACGAAGCGACGCATAAACTAGGGTTTAAGCTTCTGTCACTCTAGCAGCCCATCATCTACTTATTACTTCCCAGTGCCTTCCTCTAGGCCCAAATAATGGTGAAGTGTCATGTAGTCGACGTTCACATAACACCACTAGAGGAGAGACAACATACATCTCATCAAAATATCGAACAAATACCAAATTCACATGACTACTAATAGCAAGACTTCTCCCATGTCCTCAGGAACAAACGTAACTACTCACAAAGCATATTCATGTTCATAATCAGAGGGGTATTAATATGCATATAGGATCTGAACATATGATCTTCCACCAAATAAACCGGCTAGCATCAACTACAAGGAGTAATCAACACTACTAGCAACCTACAGGTACCAATCCCAGACTTAGAGACAAGAATTGGATACAAGAGATGAACTAGGGTTTGAGAGGAGATGTTGCTGGTGAAGATGTTGATGGAGATTGGCCCCCTCCCGATGAGAGGAGCGTTGGTGGTGACGATGGCGATGATTTCCCCCTCCCGGAGGGAAGTGTCCCCGGCAGAACAGCTCCGCCAGAGCCCTAGATTGGTTCCGCCAAGGTTCCGCCTCGTGGCGGTGGAGTCTCGTCCTGAAAGCTTGCTTATGATTTTTTCTCGGACGAAAGACTTCATATAGCAGAAGATGGGCACCGGAGGGCCAACAGGGGGCCCACGAGGTAGGGGCGCGCCCCACCCTCGTGGCCAGGGTGTGCCCCCCCATTCGTGACTTGGCCTTTTGTTCTCTTCATGCTAAGAATTAAACTACGACATTGTTAAGGACTGGAGACCTTACCACTTTTTTTGGATAGTGATGGATGCTTATTCTTGTCATCGGGCAAAGATCCAGATGATGGCTGCTTATTATTGTCAAGAGGCAAAGATGCAGGTGATGGCTGCTTGTCCTTGTCAACGGGCAAAGATCCAAGTGATGGCTGCTTATCCTTGTCAACAGGCAAAGATCCAGGTGATGGCTGCCTATCCTTGTCAATGGGCAAATATCCGAATGATGGTATAGTTGCAACATCTCTCTGGGAAACAAGAAAAGCATACACAATAAGCTTGATAAAGAGTCAATCTGATAGTTGCTGCAATTGAAATATCTCTCTAGGAAACAAGAAAAGGCTAGACAAATAATCTTGAGAAGGGCAATTTCATTCAGAGATAAACATTCACAATCAAAATTCACCTTATTAAGCCCTTTCTTCTTCAATGGTGGTGCCTGCTTATCCATGTCAACGGCCAAAGGTCCAAACAATGGTGCCGGTGGATTAGTGCACATTCCTTCACTTGCCTGAGAGAAAAAATGTTGTTGTCTAGTAAGTATTGCTAAACAATAAAATAGACCTAAATACTTTATGTCTATTTCTTGAACGTCGATGGCTTCATGATAAAGTAGTGTGATAATTTTACCTTCCTCTTTTTCTTAGACATCGACGGCTTCAAGATGATCCCCATGAAGCTCGCCCCTACTCTGCCTAATTTGCTTCCTTTTCTTGCACTTTGGTGGTTCCATAAGGAGCTCGGCAACACCCTTGTGCTCTTCAAGATCCGAGCCATTGCCTTCTCAATTTTTATGGCACGCGAGAGCTCATTAGTAACCTTGTGCTCCTCAAGATCTGAAAATTTTCACAACCAAGTTAAATATGATGAGTTAAGTTCGGACATTATTAATAGGTACAATAGAATAAGAAAGGGAGAACCTACTGTACTACTGATTGCTCCTCACTTATGGCAATGGAAATTACGTTCAGTTGTGAAACAAACAATTCATTTGAATTTAGAGCCCTATGCAAACCATAATGCTAAACCTAACTTGTTTGAGACTATTTGTAGAAGTTGCTCCTCACTTTTGTGCAAGTTCATTTTGTAAGCATCTGCCTTCCCATGGGGTATAAAATGAAGAGACATTCATTCTAACTTGTTTCAGACTATTTGTAGCCAACAAAATACAGTAAGATTCAAGTTCATTTAATAACAACACTATAGATGCAAGTTTTGGTTAGAAATGACAACTTGAAATAGAGGGGGGTATTTAATTTCGGTAGATCTTGACTCTGAACTTGGAAGGAAAGTAAGCATCTGAATCCATGAGCAATCCATCAATAACTTAATCTTGACTCTTAACAGAAACTGAAACAGGAATCTTGCAAATTTTCACTAGAATCCATGAGCAATCCATCATCATCTGAATCCTACATGGTACATGGAAAGGATAAGGATCTGAATGTTAGACTACCTGCAACAGGCGAGCTGGGAGTCAGGGTTGGGGCAGCCGGCGACCTGGGGCGGGGTTGGTGCTGCCGGCGAGCTGGAGGTCGGGTTTGGGGCTGTCGGCAACCTAGGGGTTGGGGCCGCCGGCGACCTGACCATCGCGTCTGGCCATGGTCGAGGGTATCGGCGAGTCTTGATTGTAACGACAAGAAGCTGTGGGGGAGGGGAGGCCGAGAGGTGCTGAGTGCGAGGCGGAAGAGAAGGTGATGCGGCGGCGGCGGCCATCGAGCGGCGACGGCAGGAGTGCGCCTGCGCTATAGCGCCTCCTCTGTCCAGCAAGAGAACTAACCTATCGGGCTAAGGTGAGGTTCCACTGGGCTAATAGGGCTAGCCCACTTAGTTTTCTACCTGTCTAGTGGGCTCCCGCTGAAGCGGTTTAAGTGGGATGGGATAGTGAATCCCACTTAAACCCACTCCCACCTGCAGTGTTAAGTACTTCAGAACAACTCCAACACAGCAGCGATGCAATTTGTCTGTGCGTGTCATTTGAGTCTGCTTGCACAAAAAATACAACCCAATACAGAGACCCATTTCCATTTTGTGTTTGTGTTGTGTCCACTCGGATTCATTTCGTCTCAAATTTGGATCAGATTTGGGTCAGAGACGGACACAAAGTGAATGTTCTTTGTGTCCTCTTTGTTTGTCTCTGTCTGCTGCATGTCCTGCCTGGCCACCTGCCATCCGCCCACCCACTTCTACTTCTTGAGCTTGCGTTGCTTTTTCCCTTGAAGAGGAATGGGTGGTGCAACAATGTAGAGATAAGTATTTCACTCAGTTTGAGAACCAAGGTATCAATCCAGTAGGAGACAACGCACAAATCACCGAATACCTGCACAAACAATCAAACAACTTGCACCCAACGCGATAAATGGGTTGTCAATCCCTTCACGGTTATTTGCAAAAGTGAGATCTGATAGAGATAGATAAACAATAAAGTAAATATTTTTGGTTTATAGATCGGAAAGTAAAAGATTGCAAAATAGTAGATCGGAAACTTATATGATGGAAAAGAGACCTAGGGGCCATAGGTTTCACTAGAGTCTTCTCTCAAGATAGCAAATAATATGGTGGGTGAACAAATTACTGCCGAGCAATTGATAGAAAAGCGCAAAGTTATGGCGATATCTAAGGCAATGATCATGAATATAGGCATCACGTCCATGTCAAGTAGACTAAAACGATTTTGCATCTACTACTATTACTCCACACATTGACCGCTATCCAGCATGCATCTAGAGTATTAAGTTCATAAAGAATGGAGTAACGCATTAAGTAAGATGACATGATGTAGAGGAATTAACTCAAGCAATATGATGAAAACCCCATCTTTTTATCCTCAATGGCAACAATACAATACGTGCCTTGCTGCCCCTACTATCATTGGGAAAGGACACCGCAAGAATGAACCAAAGCTAAGTACTTCTCCCGTTGCAAGAAAAACCAATCTAGTTGGCCAAACCAAACCGATAGTTCAAAGAGAATTAAAAAGATATAAGATCATGCACAAAAGAATTCAGAGAAGATTCAAATAATATTCATGGATAAGCTGATCATAAATCCACAATTCATCGGATCTCAGCAAACACACCGCAAAAAAGTATTACATCGAATAGATCTCCAAGAACATCGAGGAGAACATGGTATTGAGAATCAAAGAGATAGAAGAAGCCATCTAGCTACTAGCTATGGACCCGTAGGTCTGTGGTGAACTACTCATGCTTCATCGGAAGGGCAATAGAGTTGATGTAGAAGCCCTCCGTGATTGAATACCCCTCCGACAGGGTGTCGGGAAAGGTCCCTAGATGGGATCTCACAAGTACAGAAGGTTACGGCGGTGGAAAAGTGTTTTTGTGGATGCCTCTGGTGGTTTGGGGATATTTGGGAATATATAGGCGAAAGAATTAGGTCACGAGGTGCACGGGGGCCCACAAGGGTGGGGGCGCACCCTACCCCCTAGGCGCGCCCTCCGTCCTTGTGGCCGCCTCGTGGCTCCTCCGACTTCATCTCCAAGTCTCCTGGTTGTCTTCTGGTCCAAGAAAAATCATCGCGTAGGTTTCATTCCGTTTGGACTCCGTTTGGTATTCCTTTTCTGCGAAACTCAAAAACAAGGAAAAAACAAGAATTGGCACTGGGCTCTAGGTTAATAGGTTAGTCCCAAAAATAATATAAAATAGCATATAATGCATATGAAACATCCAAAATAGATAATATAATAGCATGGAACAATCAAAAATTATAGATATGTTGGAGACATATCAAGCATCCCCAAGCTTAATTCCTGCTCGTCCTCGAGTAGGTAAATGATAAAAACAAAATCTTTGATGCGTAATGCTACTTAACATATTTATCCATGTAATTTTCTTTATTGTGGCATGAATGTTCAGATCTGTAAAATTCAAAACAAAAGTTTAATATTGACATAAAAACAATAATACTTCAAGCATACTAACAAGGCAAATATGTCTTCTCAAAATAACATGGCCAAAGAAAGCTTATCCCTACAAAATCATATAGTCTGGCTATGCTCCATCTTCATCACACAAAATATTCAAATCATGCACAACCCCGATGACAAGCCAAACAATTGTTTCATACTTTTGATGTTCTCAAAAATTTTCAACTTTCACGCAATACATGAGCATGAGCCATGGACATAGCACTATAGGTGGAATAGAAGGTGGTTGTGGAGAAGACAAAAAGAAGGATATAGTCTCACATCAACTAGGCGTATCAACAGGCTATGGAGATGCCCATCAATAGATATCAATCTGAGTGAGTAGGGATTGCCATGCAATAGATGCACCAGAACTATAAGTTTATGAAAGCTCAAAAAGAAACTAAGTGGGTGTGCATCCAACTCGCTTGCTCACGAAGAGCTAGGGCAATTTGAGGAAGCCCATCATTGGAATATACAAGCCAATTCTATAATGAAAAATTCCCACTAGTATATGAAAGTGACAACATTGGAGACTCTCTATCATGAAGATCATGGTGCTACTGTTGGGAAACGTAGCATGCAATTTCAAAAAAAATCCTATGCTCACGCAAGATCTATCTAGGAGATGCATAGAAACGAGAGGGGGAGAGTGTGTCTACATACCCTCGTAGACTGAAAGCGGAAGCGTTTGACAACGCGATTGATGTAGTCGAAATTCTTCTCGTTCCAACCGATCAAGCACCGAACGTACGACACCTCCGAGTTCTGCACACGTTCAGCTCGATGACGTCCCTCGAACTCTTGATACAACAAAGTGTCGAGGGAGATTTCCGTCAGCACGACGGCATGGTGACAGTGATGGTGAAGTAATCCGCGCAGGGCTTCGCCTAAGCACTACGTAAATATGACCCGGAGGCGTAAACTGTGGAGGGGGGCGCCGCACACGACCAACAACTATTGATTTGTGTTCTAGCGGTGCCCCCCATATATAAATGTATATGTGTGTGCATGTGTGTATATATATATAGTAGCACTATTCTAATCCTGGGATTAGAATAACTATTTGGATCACAGCCAGCCTATAAGGGCCCGACGGGATGTTACTGAGATCGGACGAGCTAACAGAAAAAGCCCAAAGGCCCCAACCCCTCATCCCCGTCACTCCCCATCGCCCACCTACCCCCGCTGCCGCGTCCTCCATCCGCCTCCCACTCTGCTCCAGCGCGCCTCCCGTCCCCGCCTCGTTCCGGGCACGCCGCCGCCCCGCCTCCGTCCGGGCGCGCCGCTGGCCCCGCCTCCTCCAGCGCGAAGCCGCCGCCCCCATCTCCTCCTGGAGCGCTGCCGCCCCCGGGTCCCGAAGGGCCTCCCGCCGCAGCCGGCCCCGCCTCCTCCGGCGTGAGGCCGCCGCCCCCACCTTCTCCTGGCACGCCGCCGCTCCCGGGTCCCGACGCATCTCCCACCGCCGACGGCCCCCATTCCGCCGCCCAGAACCTTCCTGTCGCGGGCCTCCCAACGCCGAGGCACCGCTGTGACCTGGCTCTTGCTGCATCAGTCCGTCTCGTGATAGAAGTTCAAACTATGAATGCGTCCCCGTCCTTCTTCGGTCCTCGCCGTCGTTCGACTATGCTCCTCTGCTTCCCGGCCGATACCCCCAGCTCGTCCTCGCATGTGTCTACAAAAACAAGTGGGATGGCAGCAGTCCACTTTGTACAATAGCAGCAGGACGGCTACTTTAGGACGCATCTCACGCTCATGTAGGCGGTGGTGACTCGGGCGAGCTCCTCCATCCCCGACCGCGATGCAGCCACGACAGCGTCCTCCCTCACATCCCTTTCCTCATCTGTTTTCTTCTCTAGGTGGCCGCGTTGCAGGCGCTCGTCCTCTTCAAAGGTCCACCTACCAGCTTTTGCAAATTGTCTCAATTATACTTGCTACTGTGATGCAACAACAGACCTTGCGAGAAAGAGCTAGTTTGATCAGCAATAAAGGAAAAAAACTGAATATATTATGTTGTAACTAAGTCCAGTACGCCTGTTTGTTGTTATGCCCATGAGAGTTGGCCTTTTCATTTTATAAGGTTTTCCATTTGATTGATGATGAATCGTAGGAGTTCAATTAGGTGCTAAAAACCATAAGACAAGTTCAGAACGAAAAAGCATGTAGTTCACCTTTATTATTGTTGGAAAAAAATTAACACTTGTTGTAGTATTTCAGATACATCATTTCTATTTTTTGTTCTTCAGAAGTGCAAATCACCAAGCCGCTGACTATTGTAATCATGTTCGAAGGCCATACTAGGAATTCTTGAAGTATCTTTTGAGTTTGGTCAAAAACTCTTTCCAATGGGTTTGATTTCTGTGTGCTATTTAGTAATAATAAACTTTCCCACATGTTGATGCATCCCACGTGCACATCTTCAACCTCCTTCATGTACGTTCTGTGTGTAGAAAAGTGGTCAATGAAATTTATCTTCCGAGAAGTTCACATATTATTGTGTGGAAAGGTAATGTGTTGGAACTATCTAGTACGTGAAAAAAATGGAAAAAACAAATTTCTGCAGTAATTAGTATGGCCGCGGTCCAGTGTGTTGATCTTCTTCATTCCGTGTTCAAGTCCAATGTGTTATGTTTCTTTTCGCACCTCTTCCTTATATGAATCCCTCTACGTTGAGCACTTCTAATCCGCTTAGGAGAAAAAGTACTTATAATTTGGGTGGAAGCTCATGTTTTGTTAAATAATGTCACACAAAAAAGGTTGCTTTTGGCAAAAAGAAACATAATACACATCAAACGTAGAAGTTCAGAATCAAAAGCAAAAGCAAAAAAAAAATTCTTACAGGCACGGTAGTTCTTTCAAAACACGTGTGAAAAAGTACGCAAAAAATGAAAAACTAAAATCTTAAATCCGAGGAAGGTCGCACAAAAAGAAACACCAACAAATTAAAACTTTGGCAATTCAAGAAGTTTGAATTAAAGAAACAAGACAAAAGCTCAATGTTTTATTAAAAAACAATTTTTTCTGGTTTCTTAAAGGTCACCACAGAGGAGGGGAGAAGGTCACCATAGAGGTAGGGAGAAGGTCACATAAGTTGCAGGAAGATTGTTAGAGTTCAGGAACGGGGTGTGTGATTTCTGTGTATTTTTGGGGTGCAAATTAACATGGTTATGCGATCTCACATCCTGTGTATTCTTGAGATGGCCTCCCTTAGCCTCAAAACTATATTGCCTATAAATATGATAGTCCCAATGGGTCATGTGTAAAGAAAAATTAGATATATACATGTACATGCTCTGTAGGTCAAAAATTTGGCTTTCAATTTATGTTTTGCGAATGTCAAAATGTTGTGTTCGACAAGGTCAAGTGTGTTATCTCAGCAAGTTCAAAAATAAATTTAAATAGGCAAGGTTAAACATCGAAGAGTTGTGATTTTTTAGAACTTGAAGTGACAAACAATTTTGAAAAATAAGAATTTGAAAAATAAAATAACAAGAAGTTTAACTTTTAAAAACAGAGCGCCTCAAAATTTCATAAAAAGGAATAAAAAAACAGGAAGTCCATATTAAAAAATGGAGAAGTTCGATGATTATAAAAAACTCAAATTTTCCTCGTTATTAAAGAAATGGAAACAAGAAGTTCAAAAATAAAATAACAAGAAGTTCAACTTTTAAAAATAGAGCGCTTCAAGTTTCATTAAAAAGATTAAGAAATAAAACCAAGAAGTCCAAATTAAAAATATGGAGAAGTTCGATGATTATAGAAAACTCAGATTTTCCTCATTATTAAAGAATGGAAACAAGAAGTTCAACTTTTAAAAATACAGCGCTTCAAAATTTCATAAAAAAGAATAAGAAAATTCAGATTAATATTAATAAAAAACTCAGATATTTTCACGTACCCGAGAGAAGTTCAGCTTGATAACTGCCAGAAGTTCACGTACTACACGGTGTGCATTTTGTATTAAAAAGAATAAAAAAAGCAAAGACTAAAAGTTTGTTGATATAAGTTGATGTCCTTCGTCGGAGAAAGTGAAAAAAATATTATGAGAGAAGTTTATACAAAAGAAATACCATTTGTGTAACACTTGATGAATGGATGAGGAAATTACAACTGAAAAAATACGTCACAGAAGTTCAACGTAAAAACAACAAGAAGTTCACCTACTAAACTAAATGAATATCAGATGAAAAACTTTTAAAATCGTTGCGAGTATGAAAAAATAATCAACACGGGAAAGTTGCGTGTTTACAACAGCTTTCCATCGGTATATCACTTGCTCAATTTCGGTGAGTGGATGAAGAGCTACGAGCAGTGGATGGAGATCTACGAGCAAAAAAAGCACGTGAAAAATAGAGTGAAGTTCAGGTACACGCGCCGAGAAGTTCAGGTTCTTCACGCGGTGCATTTTCGAAGAATCTGTTTCGCGGTAAAGGCAGAACGAATGATCTCGCCATTTTCGTAATTACTTGAAAACGGCTAGGAATCAGAGAAAACCATCAACATGAAAAAGTTTCAAATTTTCCGTAGCTTTTCAGCGGTATATTATTTGCCCCATTCCGATAAAGTTTGTATAAATTACGGCAAAAATATGTTTTTAGTCATTTTCAAAACTGACATAAAACCGTAATGAATTAGGAGAAACAATATATACAAAAAAGTTTCACATTTCTTCAAGCTTTCCAACGCCATATCATTTGCTGCATTTGGACGTACGGTTAAAAAAGTAGCTCAAAAATACGAACTCGGTGGAAGTTGTACCGTTTTCTAAATTATTTTTAAACTGTTCAAAATTAGAAAAAACTTTTAACATGAAACAGTAGCGAATTTTCATAAGCTTTCCAACGCCATATTATTTGCCTCAATTGGATTAGCCGTTTAGAAATGGCATCGAAAAAAAACTCGGCTGTTCGATTTGCAAAATTCTACGATTTTCCAAATTACTCTTTAACCGTAGGGAATTAGAGAAAACTTTCAACATATGGAAGGAGCGGTTTTGTAGCAGCTTTCCAACGCCATATTATTTGCCTCATTCCGATAAACGGTTTAAAATGCGATCGAAAATACGATTCACGTTTTTTGTATGAAGAAAAAACGGTTTTCAAAACTGCTCTTAAACTGCTTACATTTTGCCAAAAATTTAACTTGGGTCATGATACTGATGTCCATATCTTTCCAACGGTATAACGCAAGCCCCATTTGGACACCTTTTAGCTGAAGTTCAACCTAGTACTCGGGGAAGGTCAGGCGCGTTACTCGGGAAGTTCATCTTGTGATCAGAATATTATTCTGATCCCGTGATCAGAATAGTGTTTATGTGTGTGTGTGTGTGTCTATATATATATATATATATATATATATATATATATATATATATATATATATATATATATATATATATATATATATATAGGTTGGAGGGGAGGAATCCTATTTGGGCGCCTCCCAATTCGGCCTCCCCCTTTCCATATCCATCCGGAGGGGGAAGGAAGGAGGAGGGAAGGAAGGGGGACGCCGAATCCCTCCCCTTCCTTTCTCTCTTCTCCTCTTTCCTTCCCCTTATTTCAGCCTACATGGGGCGCACTAGCCCCTTAGGGGATGGTCTGTCCCCCTTTTGGCCCATTAAGGCCCATGTAGTTGCCGGGGGGATGCCCGGAACCCCTTCTGGTGACCTGATATGCACCCGGTACCCCCGGAACACTTCCGATGTCGGAATACCATCATCCTATCTATCAATCTTTACCTATCGACCATTTCGAGACTCCTCATCATGTCCATGATCTCATCCGGCACTCTGAACAACATTCGATCACCAAATCACATAACTCATATAATACAAAATTGTCATCGAACGTAAAGTGTGCTGACCCTACGGGTTCGAGAACTATGTAGACATGACCGAGACACCTCTCCGGTCAATAACCAACAACGGAACTTGGATGCTCATATTGGTTCCTATATATTCTACGAAGATCTTTATCGGTCGTACCGTAATGACAACATACGTTATTATCTTTGTCATCGGTATGTTACTTGCCCGAGATTCGATCGCCGGTATCTTCATACCTACTTCAATATCGTTACCAGTGAGTCTCTTTACTTGTTCCGTAATACATTATCCTGTACTAACTCATTAGTCACATTGCTTGCAAGGCTTATCATGATGTGTATTACCGAGAGGGCCCAGAGATACCTCTCCGATACTCGGAGTGACAAATCCTAATCTCGATCTATGCCAACCCAACAAACACCTTCGGAGATACCTGTAGAGCATCTTTATAATCACCTAGTTACGTTGACGTTTGATAGCACACATGGTATTCCTCAGGTGTCCGGGAGTTGCATAATCTCATAGTCAAAGGAATATGTATATGACATGAAGAAAGCAATAGCAATAAAACTGACCGATCAATATGCTAAGCTAACAGATGGGTCTTGTCCATCACATCATTCTCCTAATGATGTGATCTCGTTCATCAAATGACAACACATCTCTATGGTTAGGAAACTTAACCATCTTTGATTAATGAGCTAGTCTAGTAGAGGCTCACTAGGGACACGGTGTTTTGTCTATGTATTGATACGTCCATTTTGCATCATGCTTTTATATCGATATTTATTGCATTATGGGATGTTATTACACATTATGTCACAATACTTATGCCTACTCTCTCTTATTTTACAAGGTTTACATGAAGAGGGGGAATGCCGGCAGCTGGAATTCTGGGCTGGAAAAGGAGAAGATATTAGAGACCTATTCTGCACAGGTCCAAAAGTCTTGAAACTTCACGGAAGTCATTTTTGGAATTAATAAAAAATACTGAGTGAAGAAAGTACTAGAGAGGGCCCACACCCTGGCCATGAGGGTGGGGGCGCGCCCTAGCCCCTGGGCGCGCCCGCTGCCTCGTGGGCCCCCTGGTGGCCCTCCGATGCCCATCTTTGGCTATATGGAGTCTTTCGTCGAGGAAAAAAAATCATAAGCAAGCTTTCCGGAACAAACTCCGCTGCAACGAGGCGGAACCTTGGCGGAACCAATCTAGGGCTCCGACAGAGCTCTTTTGTCGGGGAAACTTCCCTCCAGGAGGGGGAAATCATCACCATCGTCATCACCAACGATCCTCTCATCGGGAGGGGGTCAATCTCCATCAACATCTTCACCAGCACCATCTCATCTCAAACCCTAGTTCATCTCTTGTATCCAATCTTTGTATCCAAACCTCAGATTGGTACCTGTGGGTTGCTAGTAGTGTTGATTACTCCTTGTAGTTGATGCTAGTTGGTTTACTTGGTGGAAGATCATATGTTCAGATCCATTATGCATATTAATACCCCTCTAATTATGAACATGAATATGCTTTGTGAGTAGTTACGTTTGTTCCTGAGGACATGGGAGAAGTCTTGCTATAAGTAGTCATGTGAATTTGGTATTCGTTCGATATTTTGATGAGATGTATGTTGTCATCCCTCTAGTGGTGTCATGTGAACATCGACTACATGACACTTCACCATTGTTTGGGCCTAGAGGGAGGCATTGGGAAGTAATAAGTAGATGATGGTTGCTAGAGTGACAGAAGCTTAAACCCTAGTTTATGCATTGCTTCGTAAGGGGCTGATTTGGATCCATATGTTTCATGCTATGGTTAGGTTTACCTTAATACTTTTGTTGTAGTTGCGGATGCTTGCAATAGGGGTTAATCATAAGTGGGATGCTTGTCCAAGTAAGGGCAGCATTGATACGTCTCCAACATATCTATAATTTTTGATTGCTCCATGCTATATTATCTACTATTTTGGACATTATTAAGCTTTATTATCCACTTTTATATTATTTTTGGGACTAACCTATTAACCGGAGGCCCATCCCAGAATTGCTATTTTTTGCCTGTTTTAGGGTTTTGAAGCAAAGGAATATCAAACGGAGTCCAAACGGGATGAAACCTTCGGGAACGTGATTTTCTCAATGAACAAGACCCAGGAGACTTGGACCCTAAGTCAAGACACAAAAGAGGAGGCCACGAGGTAGGGGGGCGCGCCTACCCCCCAGGTGCGCCCTCCACCCTTGTGGGCCCCCTTGTAACGCCTTCGATGCGGCTATGTCTCCCACGTGTCGAGGCACGACTTAGAGAGATAGGCGCATTGAAAGCAATGTCGCAAGTCGGGAATCATTACACAACCCATGTACATATATAATATAAAGGGGAATAAGATCATAGTTGGCTTACCATCGCCACGTCACATCAAAGTACATAAATAACATCCATCATACAATCACTCATGGCCCGACTACGGCGCCAAAATGGAAAAGACTCCCAACAAGCGACTAGGCCCTGAATCTAACCCCGAATAGGCATCCCTACTGATCATCAGGAAAAGACACATAGTAACGCTGAGAGTCCTCGTCGTACTCCCACTTCAGCTCGAGCGCGCCATCCGGAGAGGTATCATCTGTCCCTGCATCTGGTGTAATAGTAATCTGTGAGCCACAAAGGACTCAGCAATCTCGCACCCTCGCGATCAAGACTATTTAAGCTTAATAGGTAGGAAAGGGGTAATGTAAAGTGGAGCTGCAGCAAGCGACTAGCATATATGGTGGCTAACTTATTCGCAAAGGAGAGCGAGAAGAGGAGGCAAGGCACGAGCGGAAAACTATATAGAGCAGTCTACGCAAACATAACGCCAACACCGTGTCCACTTCCCGGACTCCGCCGAGAAGAGGCCATCACGGCAACACACTCAGTTGATTCATTTTAATTATTTAAGGTTCAAGTTATCTACAACCGGACATTAACAAATTCCCATCTGCCCATAACCGCGGGCACGGCTTTCGAAAGATCAATCCCTGCAGGGGGGTCCCAACTTAGCCCATAACAAGCTCTCACTGTCAACGAAGGAATAGACCTCCACCCAGGACCCACCGATCAGACTCGGTATCCCGGTACAACAAGATGATTCGACAGGTCAAAACTAGTCCAGCAACACCGCCCGAATGCGCCGACAAATCCCGATAGGAGCTGCACATATCTCGTTCTCAGGGCACACTCAGATGAGACATCCTACGAGTAAAACCAACCCTCGAGTTGCCCCGAGGTGGCCCCGCAGTCTACTCGGTCGGACCAACACTCAGAGGAGCACTGGCCCGTGGGGGGGGGGGGCTAAAATAAAGATGACCCTCGGGCTCCGGAAACCCAAGGGAAAAGAAAAGGGGTAGGTGGCAAAAGGTACAACCAATGTTGGGCATTGCTGGAAAAGCTTTAATCAAGGCGAACTATCAAGGGGTTCCCATTATAGCCCAACCGCGTAAGGGACGCAACAATCCGGGAACATAACACCGATATGACGGAAACTAGGGCGGCAAGAGTGGAACAAAACACTAGGCGAGAGGCCGAGCCTTCCACCCTTCACCAAGTATATAGATGAGTAAAGATAACATAGCAATATAATTATATCCCAACAAGTAAATAAATGTTCCAACAAGGAACGGCTCCAATCTTCACCTGCAACTAGCAACGCTATAAGAAGGGGCTTGAGCAAAGCGGTAACATAGCCAATCAATGGTTTGCTAGGACAAAGGTGGGTTAGAGGCTCAATCATGGCAATTGGGAGGCTGACAAGCAAGTGGTAGGCATCGTAGCATTGGCAAAGCAAAAGAGCGAGCAAACTAGCATAGCCAAGATAGTAGTGATTTCGAGGGTATGATCATCTTGCTTGCACAGTTGTCAGAGTTGACTGGATCCTCAAAAGCAAACTCAACGGGCTCCTCGTTAGCGAACTCATCTCCCGGCTCTACCCAACAACACAAACAAGCAACAAGGATACAATCAACCACGTGCAAGGGCAACCAATAATATGCAAAGATGATATGCTATGCGGGATGCGATGCGGGATGCTAAATGCAAGACGTGACAGGAAATGCATGAACCTGGCCTCAACTTGGAGAACCAAGTGTGCCACTGGATAGAGGGGAAGAAATCCCCTGAAAACGATATAAAGATCATGGCAATCGGAGCTACGGTTTGGAAATGGCAAGCGATTTACTAAACGAACCGATCTGCGATTTACAGCAAGTAGGCTCCTAAATGCAACAAAATGAACATGCTACAGCCACCAAACATGAAAACAAATTGCATGGCAGTGATGTACTCAAGAAGCTTAACAAATCACCAGGACTGAGGCATAGGCAAATTCATCCATTAAGGGCTTCAAACAAGCATGGCAAAACTGAATAAGCAAAACAGCTTTCAGACTTAGCGAAAATAACGCTAGTCTGAAATTTCAGACCACAATGCTCTCTTCGGAGCAGCAAAACAACATGAAGCAAAACCTGAACATGGCAAGTAAGAGCATGGCATGGAGCTACTCAACAAGATTAACAAAACACCCAAAATGACCTGGGGTCAAAAGGGTTCACAAAATACTCTACCGAGCACACGAACTTCGATGAAACACAATCAGTTTTCAGACTTAGTGAAAACTGGGACATGCTGAAAAATAACTCACGGAGGCATGTAAACGAGCTCGATGCACTCACTACGGTGCAAGTCATGGCAAGGCAAGCATATATCCATTTAGAAGGCACAAAATGCTAGCTAGACATGGCAAGAACAATGGCATAGCATGCATGGATCACTAGCAATAGCCCCGGCAAAATCGCAAAAGAGTTCACGATCTGCCCAAAACAGCAACTATGCAAAAGTTGAGCTCGATTGAGTCAACCTAGGGGGCTCCAACATAACACGTAAAGACATGGATGGATTAAGCACAACAAGCATAACAAATCACTCTTACTGATCATCCTCAAAAGAGGCACGGATCACTAGGAAACAAGCTGGGCATATAGCATCGTGAACTAAAACATCCCAGACTTAGTGATTTTCACTAAGTCCCTGAAATCAGTAAACTCAGGTGGCCCTCTTCGCAAGCTTGCACAAGACAACACACACATCCTAAAAATGCATGGGAGGCACCTCTGCAAAGAAGACAACATGCTTAACAATTCATCCCAAAGGGGCACAGGCATATCATGCACACAATAATCATGGCAAAAATGACAAAAGTGCATGATGAACTAACGGATCTGCAATTTAACTCATGATGCCTCCTTCCAACAGCATTTTGGGCACCAAGATGACCTCAAATGCAAATGATGCAATGGAATGAAATGATGTACTCGTCGAGACGAAGATTTTGATATATCATATGCCCAAATCGGAGCTACGGATGCAAAGATATGGCAGGTCAAAGGTAGCATAAAAGATTACGGAATTAGGGTTAGAGGGGGAGAGGTCAACCCAGATCTGATCTGGATCCGAACACTGTAGCACGACACTGTTCACTGGCGCGTTTACTGTAGCTCGAGGTCGACGGCGGCGGGATCCGGCTCCGGCGAGGGGAGGCGAGGCCAGCGACGAGAGGAGGAGGCGGTGGCCGGGGGCGACGGCGCCCGGGGCGGTGGACGGCGGCGGGGAGCGGCCGGGCGGCGAGGTGCCCGCGGCGGCGGCGACCTTCGGCTGGGGCGGCGGTGGCGCCCGCGGCGGCGGCGGCGGCCGGCCGAGGAGAAGACGGCGGCGGGGCGCGGGACAAGGCGCGGCGGCGGATCGGGCTCGCGGGGGCCCCTCCCGGGCCTCCCGGGCCGGCGATGTGGGGCGGAGCGGCGGGCGAGTGGCGCGGCGCCACGTGGCAGCGGCAAGGCGGAGCGGACGCGTCCGGCCGGATTCGGACGTGTCCGGCCGGGCGCGGGGGCGATTTTCTAGGGTTTGAGACGAGGGGATCCGGGATTTCGGAAGGAGATCTATTTATAGAGGTAGAGGGAGCTAGGAAGCTCCAAATGAGGTGCGGTTTTCGCCCACACGATCGTGATCGAACGACCGAGACGTTGGAGCAGAGTTTGGTGGGTTTTGGGCCAACTTGGAGGGGTGTTGGGCTGCAACACACACGAGGCCTTTTCGGTCCCTCGGTTAACCGTTGGAGTATCAAACGAAGTCCAAATGACCCGAAACTTGACAGGCGGTCTACCGGTAGTAAACCAAGGCCGCATGGCAAGTCTCGGTCCAATCCGGAAATGTTTAATCCCCACACACGAAAGAAAGCTAGAAATGGCCACCGGAGGAGAACGAAGCGCCGGAATGCAAAACAGACAACGGGGAAAATGCTCGAATGCATGAGATGAACATGTATGCAAATGCAATGCACGTGATGACATGATATGAGATGCACGAAAAAGAAAACAACACACGGAGACAAAGACCCGAACCCGAGAATTAAATATAACTTAATGCCGGAAACGGCAAGAGTTGGAGTACAATTCGGGAAGGTTACATATGGGGCGTTACAACACTCCACCACTACGAAAAGATCTCGTCCCGAGATCTAGGACTGAAAGAACTCCGGGTACTCAGAACGGAGGTGATCCTCGCGTTCCCAGGTAGCTTCACGGTCGGAATGGTGTGACCACTTGACTTTGAGAAATTTGATTGACTTGTTGCGAGTTTTGCGTTCAGTCTCTTCCAGGATTGCAACTGGGTGCTCACGGTAGGAGAGATCTTCTTGGAGCTCAATGTCCTCGAAGTTGACGGTGCGCTCAGGCGTCTTGAAGCACTTACGGAGTTGCGAGACGTGGAACACATCATGAACATTGGCAAAGTTTGCAGGAAGCTCGAGTTGATAGGCGAGGTCGCCTCTCTTGCTGACGATCTTGAAAGGCCCGACGTATCTGGGGGCAAGCTTCCCTTTGATACCGAAGCGACGAGTCCCTTTCATAGGAGAGACACGGAGGTAGACATGATCTCCGATCTCGAAAGCGAAATCATGGTGCTTACTATCATAGTAGCTCTTCTGGCGGGATTGGGCTGCTTTGAGGTTATCACGAATGACCTTGCACATTTCTTCTGCCTCTGTGATCAGGTCATTACCCAGCAGCTGACGTTCACCGGTTTCAGACCAGTTGAGAGGTGTACGGCACTTCCTACCATACAGAATTTCAAATGGAGCCTTGCCCGAACTTGCTTGGAAATTGTTGTTGTACGAGAATTCAGCATAAGGAAGACAATCCTCCCACTTCATGCCGAAGGAGATAACACAAGCCCTAAGCATATCTTCAAGAATCTGGTTGACACGCTCGACTTGACCGCTTGTTTGAGGATGGAAAGCAGTGCTGAAGCGAATGCTGGTGCCCATGGCCTTCTAAAAAGAATCCCAAAACTTGGAGGTAAAGATGCTGCCACGGTCTGAAGATATCACTTGAGGAATACCATGCAGAGAGACAATTCGAGAGGTGTAGAGCTCCGCCAATTGAGCTGCAGTGATTGACTCTTTGATAGGCAGGAAATGAGCCACTTTGGTGAGCTTGTCGATGACAACGAATATAGCATCATTGCCACGCTTGGACTTAGGAAACCCAGTCACGAAGTCCATTTCAATGTGGTCAAACTTCCATTCTGGAATGGCGAGAGGTTGGAGGAGACCTGCTGGCCTCTGGTGTTCTGCCTTCACTCTTCTGCAGACATCACATTCATTCACGAATTGAGCGATCTCGTGCTTCATTCGAGTCCACCAATAGATTTGCTTCAGATCTTGATACATCTTTGTGCTCCCAGGGTGGATGGAGAGGAGAGAGTTGTGAGCCTCATTCATGATCACTTTACGAAGTTCACCTCTGGGCACAACAATTCGATCCTCGAAGAAGAGTGTCCTTGTCATCAATTCGGTAGCACTTGTACTTGGACTGACTCTTTGCAATACCAATCTTCACCTTTTTCACCATAGCATCAAGAAGCTGGGCTTGGCGAATCTGGTCTTCCAAGGTAGGAGAAACTTGAAGGTTGGCGAGGAACCCTTGAGGAACAACTTGCAGATTGAGTTTGCGGAAAGCTTCACAAAGCTCGGGTTGATAAGGCTTGAGAATCAGACTATTGCAATATGCTTTTCTGCTCAAAGCGTCAGCAATCACATTAGCATTGCCTAGAGTATACTCGATACTCGGATTGTACTCTTGAATCATTTCGACCCATCGAGTCTTCCTGAGGTTGAGATTAGGCTGAGTGAAGATGTACTTGAGACTCTTGTGATCAGTGAAAATGTCCACTTTCCTTCCCAAGAGAAGATGTCTCCAAGTCAACAATGCGTGCACAACTGCCGCCAACTCGAGATCATGAGTGGGGTAGTTCTTCTCATTAGGCTTCAACTGGCGAGAGGTATAAGCAACAACTTTCTTCTCTTGCATCAGTACAGCACCGAGACCTTGGAGAGAGGCATCACAAAAGACCTCGTACGGCTTGGTTTCATCATGCAGAGTTAGAACTGGAGCAGTGATCAATTTCTCTTTCAAAGCATTGAAAGCAATATCATACTCCGGAGACCAAACGTACTTGACGTGCTTCTGAAGAAGATTTGAGAGAGGCTTCGCGATCTTGGAAAAGTTTTCAACGAATCTTCGGCAGTAGCTTGCGAGACCGAGGAAGCTACGGAGTTGCTGCACGTTCTGAGGAGGTTCCCAATTAACAATTGCAGACACCTTCTCAGGATCCACGGAAATGCCCTTGGCAGAGATAATATGACCAAGATAAAGAACCTCATCGAGCCAAAATTCACACTTGGAGAACTTGGCGTAGAACTGATGTTCCCTGAGCTTGTCAAGAACCAAACGCAAGTGTTTGGCATGATCTTCCTTGTTCTTCGAGAAAACTAGGATGTCGTCGAGATAGACCAAAACGAAGTCGTTGGTGTAGGGGTTGAAGATGAAGTTCATCATGCGAGAGAACGTCGGAGGAGCATTTGCGAGGCCAAAAGACATAACAGTGTATTCATATGACCCATAGCTTGTTCTGAACACCGTCTTGGGAATATCTTGCTCACGAATGCGAATTTGGTGATAACCCATACGGAGGTCAAGCTTGGAGAATACTTGGGCACCCTTGAGTTGTTCGAACAGCTCATTAATGTTGGGAAGTGGATATTTGTTCTTGATGGTCTTCTTGTTCAATGGACGGTAATCAACACAAAGTCGGTCCGTTCCATCCTTCTTCTTCACAAAAAGAACACCACAACCCCACGGAGAAGTACTAGGCCGAATGAGACCCATTCTTTCTTGAACATCGAGTTGTTTCTTCAACTCCTTCAACTCTTCGGGGCCGAGCTTGTAGGGACGTTTGCACACAGGTTCCGTACCGGGCTCGAGTTCAATAACAAATTCAACCGGCCGGTTTGGAGGCATGCCTGGGAGTTCTTCTGGGAAGACATCTTGATACTCACAAACAACCGAAATCTGCGAAATAGCATCCAATTCACCCTTCTCATTGAGAGAGAACAACCGGATGGTATTGTCCCGAGCAGCAAAGGCAATGACATCTTCAGATGAATGAGTCAGTTGAATCTGCCTGGCTGCACAATCGAGGTGAGCCTTGTGTTTAGAGAGCCAGTCCATCCCAAGAATAAGATCGATATCAGAATTACCAAGAACCACCGGAGAAGAGAGAAACTTGTAATCGTCCAATGTGATAGAAATATCGGGAGCAACCAAACTTGAAGTCAAAAGCTTGCCTGGAGAAACAACTTGCATGGCTTTGGGCATAATCTCAGTATCAACATTGTGCTTCGATGCAAACGGGCATGACAAGAAAGAATGCGATGCACCAGTATCAAAAAGTACTTTTGCGGGAACATCGTTAACAGGAAGGTTACCCATGATCACATCTGACGAATCCTCTGCCTGAGCTGCGTTCATCAAGTTGACCTTGGCGGACTTGGGGTTATGCTTGACCACAGCTGTACTTGCCGATCTGACAGGAGGAGGAGGAGGAAGACGCCTCTGGTTGAAACACTTGTTGGCGTAGTGACCCTTCTGTTGGCACTTGTTGCACGTGACCTCTGAGAGTGGACGGTGGTACGGAGCACTCGATCTTGAAGCTTGAGACGAAGTCTTGTTCTGAAAGCCTGGGTTGGGTGGGTGGGATGAACCACTGCCACTTTTGCTCTTCTGCTGATACGGCTAACGGAACGGAGGAGGAGGAAGCCAATACTTCTGCTGCTTGGCCACTTGAGTAGAGGAAGAAGGCGTAGTGTCTCTGACTCACTTCCTGGAAGCATCACACCTTAGCTGACCAGCCTCTTGCTTCAGAGCCATGTTGTAGAACTCATCGTATCTCAGCGGCTCGAAGAGGGCAAGAGCGAGCTGAATTTCTTCATGAAGACCACCCCTGAACTGATAAATCATGCTCTTCTCATCAGGAACATCCTGCTTGGCAAAACGGGCGAGCTTCTGGAACAACTTGTTGTAGTCATAGACAGACAAAGAGCCTTGCTTCAGATTGCGGAATTCTTCACGTTTGCTTTCAGTCACACTTTGAGGGATGTGATGAGCTCGGAGATCACGACGGAAATCATCCCAAGTGATCAAACGTCCACCTTTGGAATCTCGGTACTGCTGAAACCACTCTGTGTCCTGATCCTTGAGCGGGAAAGACGCGAACTTGACGAAATCTTCAGGTATGACGTTGCTACATTCAAAATGCTTGCCCAGATCGACTAACCAATCATCAGCATCGGTAGCCTCAACACAGTTGCTGAACGTCTTTGGACCATTTGCGAGGAACTGATTCAGAGTTGCAAAATGGTTCTGGTTGTTGCCTTGATTCGCTTGACTGCTTTGATTCCGCTCTTGGATGATTTGCAAATGATGCAATGGAATGAAATGATGTACTCGTTGAGACGAAGATTTTGATATATCATATGCCCAAATCGGAGCTACGGATGCAAAGATATGGCAGGTCAAAGGTAGCATAAAAGATTACGGAATTAGGGTTAGAGGGGGAGAGGTCAACCCAGATCCGATCTGGATCCGAACACTATAGCACGACACTGTTCACCGGCGCGTTTACTGTAGCTCGAGGTCGACGGCGGCGGGATCCGGCTCCGGCGAGGGGAGGCGAGGCCGGCGACGAGAGGAGGAGGCGGTGGCCGGGGGCGACGGCGCCCGGGGCGGTGGACGGCGGCGGGGAGCGGCCGGGCGGCGAGGTGCCCGCGGCGGCGGCGACCTTCGGCTGGGGCGGCGGCGCCCGCGGCGGCGGCGGCGGCCGGTCGGGGAGAAGACGGCGGCGGGGCGCGGGACAAGGCGCGGTGGCGGATCGGGCTCGCGGGGGCCCCTCCTGGGCCTCCCGGGCCGGCGATGTGGGGCGGAGCGGCGGGCGAGTGGCGCGGCACCACGTGGCAGCGGCGGGGCGGAGCGGACGCGTCCGGCCGGATTCGGACGTGTCCGGCCGGGCGCGGGGGCGATTTTCTAGGGTTTGAGACGAGGGGATCCGGGATTTCGGAAGGAGATCTATTTATAGAGGTAGAGGGAGCTAGGAAGCTCCAAATGAGGTGCGGTTTTTGCCCACACGATCGTGATCGAATGACCGAGACGTTGGAGCAGAGTTTGGTGGGTTTTGGGCCAACTTGGACGGGTGTTGGGCTGCAACACACACGAGGCCTTTTCGGTCCCTCGGTTAACCGTTGGAGTATCAAACGAAGTCCAAATGACTCGAAACTTGACAGGCGGTCTACCGGTAGTAAACCAAGGCCGCATGGCAAGTCTCGGTCCAATCCGGAAATGTTTAATCCCCACACACGAAAGAAAGCTAGAAATGGCCACCGGAGGAGAACGAAGCTCCGGAATGCAAAACGGACAACGGGGAAAATGCTCGAATGCATGAGATGAACATGTATGCAAATGCAATGCACGTGATGACATGATATGAGATGCACGAAAAAGAAAACAACACACGGAGACAAAGACCCGAACCCGAGAATTAAATATAACTTAATGCCGGAAACGGCAAAGTTGGAGTACAATTCGGGAAGGTTACATATGGGGCGTTACACCCCTGTTGCTCCACCGACGTACTCCTTCCTCCTATATATACCTACATACCCCCAAACGATCAGATACGGAGCCAAAACCCTAATTCCACCGCCGTAACTTTCTGTATCCACGAGATCCCATCTTGGGGCCTGTTCCGGAGCTCCGCCGGAAGGGGCATCGATCATGGAGGGCTTCTACATCAACACCATAGCCCCTCCGATGAAGTGTGAGTAGTTCACCTCAGACCTATGGGTCCATAGTTTGTAGCTAGATGGCTTTTTCTCTCTTTTTGGATCTCAATACAATGTTCTCCCCCTTTCTTGTGGAGATCTATTCGATGTAATCTTCTTTTTACGGTGTGTTTGTTGAGACCGATAAATTGTGGGTTTATGATCAAGTCTATCTATGAACAATATTTGAATCTTCTATGAATTCTTTTATGTATGATTGGTTATCTTTGCAAGTCTCTTCGAATTATCAGTTTGGTTTGGCCTACTAGATTGATCTTTTTTGCAATGGGAGAAGTGCTTAGCTTTGGGTTCAATCTTGATGTGTCCTTTCCCAGTGACAGTAGGGGCAGCAAGGCACGTATTTTATTGTTGCCATCGAGGATAACAAGATTGGGTTTTCATCATATTGCATGAGTTTATCCCTTTTACATCATGTCATCTTGCTTAAGGCGTTACTCTGTTTTCATTAACTTAATACTCTAGATGCATGCTGGATAGCGGTCGATGAGTGGAGTAATAGTAGTAGATGCAGGTAGGAGTCGGTCTACTTGTCTCGGACATGATGCCTATATACATGATCATACCTAGATATTCTCATAACTATGCTCAATTCTGTCAATTGCTCAACAGTAATTTGTTCACCCACCGTAGAATACTTATGCTCTCGAGAGAAGCCACTAGTGAAACCTATGGCCCCCGGGTCTATCTTCATCATAAATTTAGTTATTTCCCTTGCTTTTTACTTTGCTTTTATTTTACTTTGCATCTTTATCATAAAAATACCAAAAATATTATCTTATTATATCGATCAGATCTCACTCTCGTAAGTGGCCGTGTAGGGATTGACAACCCCGTATCGCGTTGGTTGTGAGGATTTATTTGTTTTGTGCAGGTACGAGGGACTGGCGCGTAGCCTCCTATTGGATTGATACCTTGGTTCTCAAAAACTGAGGGAAATACTTACGCTACTTTGCTGCATCATCCCTTCCTCTTTGAGGAAAATCAACGAAGTGCTCAAGAGGTAGCATGAAGGATTTCTGGCGCCGTTACCGGGGAGGTCTACGCAAAAATCAATATACCAAGTACCCATCACATACCCTTATCTCTCGCATTACATTATTTGCCATTTGCCTCTCATTTTCCTCTCCCCCACTTCACCCTTGCCGTTTTATTCGCCCTCTCTCTCTATCCTCCCTCTCTTTCTCTATTTGCCTCTTTTTGGCCGCTTGTTTTTTGTTTGCTTGTGTGTTAGTTTGTTTGCTTGTCGTTATGGCTAGTCCCTTATCTTCTCCGTTGTCCCCTGAGTTCGAAATCTTTCACTTCAAACAAAGGCTAGGAGAAAACTTAAAAGATGCCTGGTTGAGAATAATGGAGTCTTATCGTAATTGTACCTCTGAAATAAACCTGATAATTTTGCTTCGCAATTTTTATGTTGGATTAAATATGTCTCATAGACAACTCTTGGATTGTGTTGCCAAAGGCAATTTTATTGAAACCGATCCCCATATTGCGCTTGAAATTATAGAAGGTATAGTGGGAACACTACCTCAACAAAAGGGGCCTCATCCTACTCAGGAAGAGACGCAAGTTTTTGAAATATTTTGTGAAGTTACTAAAATTTTACAGAAGTCTCTTGAACCTCTTAAGAACAGATTTTTTCTCAAAACTATGCCGTATTTTATAGCAAATTCGGAAACTATAGCCAAGAGTGAAGAAAAATCAAAACTAGCACCCCGTCGGCCACGCGTGGGCCGAAAAGGTTGTTTTCGGCCTCCCTTTGGCCGAAATGGACTTTTCGGCCTTGCCTTGGCCGAAAAGGTGCGTACCTGGGCCGAAAAGACCTTTTTGGTCAGGAGTAGGCCGAAAAGTCCTTTTTGGTCAGGAGTAGGCTGAAAAGTCCTTTTTGGTCAGGAGTAGGCCGAAAAGTCCCTTGGGCCCACCTTTTCACGTTAATGGTTGACCGAAGTTGCATGGCTCCACTCTTCGGCTTACGTTAGGCCAAAGCGATTTTTTTATTTTGGTATATAAATACTGTGCAACTATTGTCCATCTTAGACACTAAAAATATATATTTTCGCTCAACCCTTTCCCCTCAATATTTTCCCGTCAACTCTTTTCCGCCATCCGTTTCCCGCCAACCCCTTCCTGCCATATGTTCCTGCCACCCGTTTCCCGCCAACCCCTTTCCGCCATATGTTCCCGCCAACTCTTTCCCGTCATACCACTGTATACCATTAAATAAATTCTTCATATTTTAAAAAATAGGATAAAAGCGCAAGCGATGGAGTCAAAAACCTGACCTCACGCTGGGTATATGTGTTACCAGCCAAATAGGATAACATCTGGCTAATGTACAACAACCGATCCCTTTCTTTATAAAAACTCAACATTTTCGAAAAAAGTGAACAATTTTACTTTAGCAATAAAAAAATTTATTTAAAATAAAAATATCTGAAATACGAACAAACTTTTAAAATGTGAAAATTTATTGAACACATGAACAAAATTTTAGAATTCCAAACATTTATTGATTTTTAAGTGATGAACAATTTATAAATATACATTGAGCATTTTTATAGTATAAGCTGAAAATTTTCTGAAGACACATTGAATATTTTTGTGATATACGGTTAATGTTTTTCTGAATTGTGAAGACATTTAAAAAAAGTGAAAAGATTTTGAGAAACATGATTGTTTTAAATATGAAGAATTTATTTAATGGTATACTGTGGTATGGCGGGAAAGGGTTGGCGGGAGCATATGGCGAGAAGGGGTTGGCGGAAAACAGGTGGCAGGAACATATGACGAGAAGGAGTTGGCGGGAAACATGTGGCGGGAAAGAGTTGGCGGAAAAATATATTTTTTCAATATCTAAGATGGGCAATGGTTGCATAGTATTTATATACCAATTTTTTTTTTAAAAAAATCACTTCGGCCTAACGTAAGTCGAAGAGTGGAGCCATGCTACTTCGGTCAACCATTAACGTGAAAAGGTGGGCCCAAGGGACTTTTCGGCCTACTCCTGACCAAAAAGGACTTTTCGGTCTACTCCTGACCAAAAAGGTCTTTTCGGCCCAAGTACGCACCTTTTCGGCCAAGGCAAGGCCGAAAAGTCCATTTCAGCCAAAGGGAGGCCGAAAACACCCATTTCGGCCCACGCGTGGCCGAATGGGTGCTAGTTTTGATTTTTCTCCACTCTTTGCTATAGTTTTCGAATTTGCTATAAAATGCGTCATAGTTTTGAAAAAAAATCTTAAGAACATTGGTGGAAATATTCACCGCATGAATATGTTGATTACCCTTTGTAATAAGCGGTTGGATTTGTTAGATCTAAAAATTTCAGAATATGAAGGGAAACGTAAAGAACCTCCTGGATTCGAGCTTGATTCCGCTAAAAAGTTGAAAACTAAAGATGGCAATACCTAGATCTATCCTTGTTTGTTATGCCTAGCTAGGGGCGTTAAACGATAGCGCTTATTGGGAGGCAACCCAATTTTATTCCTTGCCTTTTGCTCCTGTTTAGTAATAAATAATTTATCTAGCCTCTGTTTTGGTAGTGTTTTTTGTGTTTAATTAGTGTTTGTGCCAAGTAGAACTCGTTGGGAAGACTTGGGGAAAGTCTTGTTACACTTGCTGTAAAAAACAGAAACTTTAGCGCTCACGAGAACTGCTGCCATTTTTATTTGGAAAGTGATATTTAGTTAATTATTTTTGCAGATGATTAATAGATAAATTCCTCACGTCCAGAAATTTATTTTATAATTTTTGGGGTTCCATATTTTGCGCTAGCTACAGATTACTACAGACTGTTCTGTTTTTGACAGATTCTGTTTTTCGTGTGTTGTTTGCTTATTTTGATGAATCTATGGCTAGTAAAATAGTTTATAAACCATAGAGAAGTTGGAATACAGTAGGTTTAACACCAATATAAATAAAGAATGAGTTCATTACAGTACCTTGAAGTGGTATTTTGTTTTCTTTCACTAACGGAGCTCACGAGATTTTCTACTTTGAGTTTTGTGTTGTGAAGTTTTCAAGATTTGGGTAAAGATTTGATGGATTATGGAACAAGGAGTGGCAAGAGCCTAATATTGGGGACACCCATGGCATCCCCAAGATAATATAAGGACACCTAAAAGCCAAAGCTTGGGGATGCCCCGGAAGGCATCCCCTCTTTCGTCTACTTCTATAGGTAACTTTACTTGGAGCTATATTTTTATTTGCCACATGATATGTGTTTTGCTTGGAGCGTCTTGTATGATTTGAGTCTTTTCTTTTTAGTTTACCACAATCATCCTTGTTGTACACACCTTTTGAGAGAGCCATACATGATTTGGAATTTGTTAGAATACTCTATGTGCTTCACATATATCTTTTGAGTTATATAGTTTTGCTCTAGTACTTCACTTATATCTTTTAGAGCACGGTGGCGGATTTGTTTTATAGAAACTATTGATCTCTCATGCTTCACTTGGATTATTTTTAGAGTCTTAAATATCATGGTAATTTGCTTAAAATCCCAATATGCTAGGTATTCAAGATTAGTAAAATTTTCTTATGAGTGTTTTGAATACTAAGAGAAGTTTTGATGCTTGATGATTGTTTTGAGATATGGAGGTAATAATATCAAAGTAGTGCTAGTTGAGTAGTTGTGAAATTGAGAAATGCTTGTGTTGAAGTTTGCAAGTCCCATAGCATGCATGTATGTTAAACGTTATGTAACAAATTTGAAACATGAGGTGTTATTTGATTGTCCTCCTTATGCGTGGCGCTCGGGGACGAGCGATGGTCTTTTCCTACCAATCTATCCCCCTAGGAGCATGCACATAGTGCCGAGGTTTTTGATGACTTGTAGATTTTTGCAATAAGTATGTGAGTTCATTATGACTAATGTTGAGTCCATGGATTATACGCACTCTCACCCTTCCATCCTTGCTAGCCTCTTCGGTACCGTGCATTGCCCTTTCTCACATTGAGAGTTGGCGCAAACTTCGCCGGTGCATCCAAACCCCGTGATATGATACGCTCTTTCACACATAAACCTCCTTATATCTTCCTCAAAACAGCCACCATACCTACCTATTATGGCATTTCCATAGCCATTCCGAGATATATTGCCATGCAACTTTCCACCATCTCGTTTATCATGACACATTCATTATTGTCATATTGCTTAGCATGATCATGTAGTTGACATAGTATTTGTGGCAAAGCCACCATTCATAATTATTTCATACATGTCACTCTTGGTCCATTGCACATCCCGGTACACCGCCGAAGGCATTCATATAGAGTCATCTTTTGTTCTAGTATCGAGTTGTAATCATTGAGTTGTAAATAAATAGAAGTGTGATGATCATCATTTTGTAGAGCATTGTCCCAAGTGAGGAATTATAAAAGAGAGAGAGAGAGAGAAAGAGAGAAAGGCCATAAAAAAGAGAAAGGCCATAAAAATAGAAAGGCCATAAAAATGAGAGAAAAAGAGAGAAGGGCAATGTTACTATCCTTTGCCACACTTGTGCTTCAAAGTAGCACCGTAATCTTCATGATAGAGAGTCTCTTGTTTTGTCACTTTCACATACTAGTGGGAATTTTCATTATAGAACTTGGGTTGTATATTCCAACAATGGGCCTCCTCAAGTGCCCTAGGTCTTCGTGAGCAAGCAAGTTGGATGCACACCCACTTAGTTTCTTCTGTTGAGCTTTCATACATTTATAGCTCTAGTGCATCCGTTGCATGGCAATCCCTACTCCTTGCATTAACATCAATCGGTGGGCATCTCCATAGCCCATTGATTAGCCTCGTTGATGTGAGACTTTCTCCTTTTTTGTCTTCTCCAGATAACCCCCCTCATTATATTCTATTACACCCATAGTGCTATGTCCATGGCTCATGCTCATATATTGCATGAAAGTTTATAGGTTTGAGATTACTAAAGTATGAAACAATTGCTTGGCTTGTCATCGGGGTTGTGCATGCGAAGAGCATTCTTGTGTGACGAAAATGGAGCATGACTAAACTATATGATTTTGTAGGGATGAACTTTCTTTGTCCATGTTATTTTGAGAAGACATAATTGCTTAGTTAGTATGCTTGAAGTATTATTATTTTTATGTCAATATGAACTTTTGTCTTGAATCTTTCGGTTCTGAATATTCATACCACAATTAAGAAGAATTACATTAAAATTATGCCAAGTAGCACTCCGCATCAAAAATTCTATTTTTATCATTTACCTACTCGAGGACGAGCAGGAATTAAGCTTGGGGATGCTTGATACGTCTCCAACGTATCTATAATTTTTGACTGCTCCATGCTATATTATCTACTGTTTTGGACATTATTGGGCTTTATTATCCACTTTTAAATTATTTTTGGGACTAACCTATTAACCGAAGGCCCAGCCCAGAATTGCTGTTTTGCCTGTTTTAGGGTTTTGAAGAAAAGGAATATCAAACGGAGTCCAAACGGAACAAAACCTTCGGGTATGTGATTTTCTCAACGAACAAGACCCAGGAGACTTGGACCCTACGTCAAGACACAAAAGAGGAGGCCACGAGGTAGGTGGCGCGCCTACCCCCCAGGTGCGCCCTCCACGCTCGTGGGCCCCCTATTGCTCCACCGATGTACTCCTTCCTCCTATATATACCTACATACCCCCAAATGATAAGATACAGAGCCAAAACCCTAATTCCACCGCCGTAACTTTCTGTATCCACGAGATCCCATCTTGGGGCCTGTTCTGGAGCTCCGCCAGAGGGGGCATCGATCACAGAGGGCTTCTACATCAACACCATAGCCCCTCCGATGAAGTGTGAGTAGTTCACCTCAGACCTACGGGTCCATAGTTAGTAGCTAGATGGCTTCTTCTCTCTTTTTGGATCTCAATACAATGTTCTCCCCCTCTCTTGTGGAGATCTATTCAATGTAATCTTCTTTTTGCGGTGTGTTTGTTGAGACCGATGAATTGTGGGTTCATGATCAAGTCTATGTATGAACAATATTTGAATCTTCTCTGAATTCTTTTATGTATGATTGGTTATCTTTGCAAGTCTCTTCGAATTATCAGTTTGGTTTGGCCTACTAGATTGATCTTTCTTGCAATGGGAGAAGTGCTTAGCTTTGGGTTCAATCTTGCGGTGTCCTTTCCCAGTGACAGTAGGGGCAGGAAGGCACGTATTGTATTGTTGCCATCGAGGATAACAAGATGGGGTTTTCATCATATTGCATGAGTTTATCCCTCTACATCATGTCATCTTGCTTAAGGCGTTACTCTGTTTTCATTAACTTAATACTCTAGATGCATGCTGGATAGCGGTCGATGAGTGGAGTAATAGTAGTAGATGCAGGCAGGAGTCGGTCTACTTGTCTCGGACGTGATGCCTATATACATGATCATACCTAGATATTCTCATAACTATGCTCAATTCTGTCAATTGCTCAACAGTAATTTGTTCATCCACCGTAGAATACTTATGCTCTCGAGAGAAGCCATTAGTGAAACCTATGGCCCCTGGGTCTATCTTCATCATATATTTAGTTATTTCCCTTGCTTTTTACTTTGCTTTTGTTTTACTTTGCATCTTTATCATAAAAATACCAGAAATATTATCTTATCATATCTATCAGATCTCACTCTCATAAGTGGCCGTGTAGGGATTGACAACCCCTTATCGCGTTGATTGCAAGGATTTATTTGTTTTGTGCAGGTACGAGGGACTGGCGCATAGCCTCCTACTGGATTGATACCTTGGTTCTCAAAAATCGAGGGAAATACTTACGGTACTTTGCTGCATCATCCCTTCCTCTTCGGGGAAAACCAACGCAGTGCTCAAGAGGTATCAAGCACCCAAGCACCGGTCCACCCACATATCAAATTATCAAAGTACCGAACGTGAATCATATGAACATGATGAAAACTAGCTTGACGATAATTCCCATGTGTCCTCGGGAGCGCT
Organism: Triticum monococcum; assembly: GCA_034509565.1. Lineage (NCBI taxonomy): Eukaryota > Viridiplantae > Streptophyta > Magnoliopsida > Poales > Poaceae > Triticum > Triticum monococcum. The sequence goes on from CM067844.1 coordinate 115,405,836, forward strand.
TTCCTTCATATAAGAGTTTGTCCAGGCTTGTCCTTTGCTACAAAAAGGATTAGGCCACCTTGATGCACCTTATTTACTTTTATTACTTGCTACTCATTACAAATTACCTTATCACAAAACTATCTGTTACCGATAATTTCAGTGCTTGCAGAGAATACCTTACTGAAAACTGCTTATCATTTCCTTCTGCTCCTCGTTGGGTTCGACACTCTTACTTATCGAAAAGGCTACGATAGATCCCCTACACTTGTGGGTCATCAAGACTCTTTTCTAGCGTTGTTGCCGGGGAGTGAAGCGCCTTTGGTAGGTGGAATTTGGTAAGGAAAAATTTATATAGTGTGTTGAAATTTACTATCACTTGTTACTATGGAACATAATCCTTTGAGGGGCTTGTTCGGGGTATCTTCACCCCGACCAGTAGAGCAAAGAGTTGCTCCTCAACCTACTGAACCTACTGAAAATGTTTACTTTGAAATTCCTTCGGGTATGATAGAGAAACTGCTAGCTAATCCTTTTGCAGGAGATGGAACATTGCATCCTGATTTACACTTAATATATGTGGATGAAGTTTGTGGATTATTTAAGCTTGCAAGTATGCCCGATGATGTTATCAAGAAGAAGGTCTTCCCTTTATCTTCGAAGGGAGAGGCATTGACATGGTATAGGCTATGTGATGATATGGGATCATGGAACTACAAACGATTGAAATTGGAATTTCATCAGAAGTTTTATCGTATGCATCTTGTTCATCATGATCGTAATTATATATATAATTATTGGCCTCGCGAAGGAGAAAGCATCGCTCAAGCTTGGGGGAGGCTTAAGTCAATGTTATATTCATGCCCCAATCATGAGCTCTCAAAAGAAATGATTATTCAAAAAATTTATGCTCGGCTTTCTCTCAGTAATCGCTCCATGCTTGATACTTCTTGTACTGGATCTTTTATGATGAAGACTATTGAATTCAAATGGGATTTATTGGAAATAATTAAATGCAAGTGTGAAGATTGGTACCTCGACGAAGGTAAGGAGTCAGGTATAACACCTAAGTTTGATTGTGTTAAATATTTTATGGATACCGATGCTTTCCGTGAATTTAGCACTAAATATGGACTTGACTCTGAGATAGTAGCTTCTTTCTATGAATCCTTTGCTACTCATGTTGATCTCCCAAAGGAGAAGTGGTTTAAATATAATCCTCCCATTTAAGTAAAAGTAGTTGCACTTATTAAAGTTGAATAAAATACTATCACTTATAATGATCCTGTTGTTCCTACTACTTATATTGAGAAACCACCTTTCCTTGTTAGAATAAAGGATCATGCTAAAGCTTCAACCGTGGTTAACAAAAGTAATATTAAGACACCTAAACCCCCTGAGAAAATTCAAGTTGAACCTAGTATTGCTATGATTAAAGATCTCTTGGCCGATAATATTGATGGGCATGTTATTTACTTCTGCAATGAAGCTGCTAGAATTGCTAGACCTGATGCTAAAAATAAACATAGACCTGTTGTAGGCATGCCTGTTATTTCTGTTAAAATAGGAGATCATTGCTATCATGGCTTATGTGATATGGGTGCTAGTGCAAGTGCAATACCTCATTCCTTATAAAAAGAAATTATGCATGATATTGCACCTGCTAAGATAGAATAAATTGATGTTACATGTAAGCTTGCTAATAGAGATACTATTTCACTAGTTGGGATTGTTAGAGATGCTGAAGTCTTGTGTGGGAAAGTTAAATACCCTACTGATTTTCTTGTTCTTGGTTCTCCACAAGATGACTTTTGTCCCATTATATTTGGTAGACCCTTCTTGAATACTGTTAATGCTAAGATAGACTGCAATAAGGATATTGTTTCTGTTGGTTTAGGGGATATGTCTCATGAGTTTAATTTTGCTAAATTTCATAGACAACCCCATGATAAAGAATTGCCTAGTAAAGATGAAATTATTGGTCTTGCTTCTATTGCCGTGCCTCCTACTGATCCTTTAGAACAATATTTGCTAGACCATGAAAACGATATGTTTATGAATGAAAGAAGGGGAATAGATGAAGTGTTATTTAAACAGGGACCTATTCTGAAACACAACTTGCCTGTTGAAATCCTAGGGGATCCTCCTCCACCCAAGGGTGATCCCGTGTTTGAGCTTAAACCATTGACCAATACTCTTAAATATGCTTATCTTGATGAAAAGAAGATATATCATGTTATTATTAGTGCTAACCTTTCAGAGCATGAAGAAGAGAAATTATTGAAAACTCTGAAGAAGCACCATGCTGCTATTGGATATACTCTTGATGATCTTAAGGGCATTAGTCCCACTCTATGTCAACACAAAATAAATTTGGAGAAAGACGCCAAACCAGTAATTGATCACCAACGACGGCTAAATCCTAAGATGAAAGAGGTGGTAAGAAAGGAAATATTAAAGATCCTTGAAGCAGGTATAATTTATCTCGTTGCTGATAGTCAGTGGGTAAGTCATGTTCATTGTGTCCCTAAGAAGGGAGGTATTACTGTCGTTCCTAATGATAAAGATGAATTGATTTCGCAAAGAATTATTACAGGTTATAGGATGGTGATTGATTTCCACAAATTAAATAAAGCTACTAAAAAAGATCATTACCCTTTGCCTTTTATTGATCAAATGCTAGAAAGATTATCCAAACATACACATTTTTGCTTTCTAGATGGTTACTCTGGTTTCTGTCAAATACCTGTGCCAGCTGATGATCAAGAAAAGACTACTGTTACTTGCCCTTTCGGTACCTTTGCTTACAGACGTATGCCTTTTGGTTTGTGTAATGCACCTGCTACCTTTCAAAGATGCATGATGGCTATATTCTCTGACTTTTGTGAAAAGATTTGTGAAGTTTTCACTGATGATTTCTCTGTTTATGGATCCTCTTTTGATGATTGCTTGAGCAACCTTGATCGAGTTTTGCAGATATGTGAAGAAACTAACCTTGTCTTGAATTGGGAGAAGTGCCACTTTATGGTTAATGAAGGTATTGTCTTGGGGCATAAATTTTTTGAAAGAGGTATTGAAGTTGACAAAGCTAAAGTTGATGCTATTGAAAAGATGCCATGTCCCAAGGACATCAAAGGTATAAGAAGTTTCCTTGGTCATGCTGGTTTTTATAGGAGGTTCATTAAGGACTTCTCAAAAATTTCCCGGCCTCTGACTAACCTATTACAAAAAGATATTCCATTTGTCTTCGATGATGACTGTGTAGAAGCATTTGAAATACTTAAGAAAGCCTTGATTTCTGCACCTATTGTTCAACCTCCTGATTGGAATTTACCCTTTGAAATCATGTGTGATGCCAGTGACTATGCTGTAGGTGCTGTTCTAGGACAAAGAGTTGATAAGAAATTAAACGTTATCCAATATGCTAGTAAAACTCTAGACAATGCCCAGATAAATTATGCTACTACTGAAAAAGAATTCTTAGCAGTTGTATTTGCTTGTGATAAGTTCAGACCTTATATTGTTGATTCTAAAGTAACTATTCACACTGATCATGCTGCTATTAAATATCTTATGGAAAAGAAAGATGCTAAACCTAGACTTATTAGATGGGTTGTCCTGGTACAAGAATTTGATTTGCATATTATTGATAGAAAGGGAGCTGAGAATCCCGTTGCAGACAACTTGTCTAGGTTAGAGAATGTTCTTGATGACCCACTACCTATTGATGATATCTTTCCCGATGAACAATTAGCTGTCATAAATGCTTCTCGTACTGCTCCATGGTATGCTGATTATGCTAATTACATTGTTGCTAAATTATACCACCTAGTTTCACATACTAGCAAAATAAAAAGTGTTTCTATGATTTAAGACATTACTTCTAGGATGACCCACACCTTTATAAAGAAGGAGTAGATGGTGTTATTAGATGTTGTGTACCCGAGCATGAACAGGAACAGATCCTACGTAAGTGTCACTCCGAAGCTTATGGAGGACACCATGCTGGAGATAGAACTGCACATAAGGTATTGCAATCCGGTTTTTATTGGCATACTCTCTTCAAGGATGCCCCTAAGTTTGTCTTATCTTGTGATGAATGTTAGAGAATTGGTAATATTAGTAGACGTCAAGAAATGGCTATGAATTATTCACTTGTTATTGAACCATTTGATGTTTGGGGCTTTGATTATATGGGACCTTTTCCTTCCTCTAATGGGTATACACATATTTTAGTTGTTGTTGATTATGTTACTAAGTGGGTAGAAGCTATTCCAACTAGTAGTGCTGATCATAACACCTCTATTAATAAGATGCTTAAAGAAGTTATTTTTCTGAGGTTTGGAGTCCCTAGATACTTAATGACTGATGGTGGTTCACATTTTATTCATGGAGCCTTTCGTAAAATGCTTGCTAAGTATGATGTTAATCATAGAATTGCATCTCCTTATCACCCACAGTCTAGTGGCCAAGTAGAACTTATCAATAGAGAGCTTAAATAAATTTTGCAAAAGACTGTTAATAGATCTAGAAAGAATTGGTCCAAGAAACTTGATGATGCATTATGGGCCTATAGAACTGCATATAAAAATCCTATGGGTATGTCTCCATATAAAATGGCTTATGGTAAAGCATGTCACTTACCTCTTGAATTAGAACATAAGGCATATTGGGCTATTAAAGAGCTCAACTATGACTTCAAAATTGCTGGTGGGAAGAGGCTTTTTGACATTAGCTCACTTGATGAATGGAGAACCCATGCTTATGAAAATGCCAAGCTGTTTAAAGAAAAAGTTAAACGATGGCACGATAAAAGATACAAAAACATGAGTTCATTGTAGGTGATTATGTATTGTTATAAAACTCTCGTTTACGATTTTTTGCAAGCAAACTTCTCTCTAAATGGGAAGGTCCTTACGTTATCGAGGAGGTCTATCATTCCGGTGCCATAAAAACCAACAACTTCGAAGGCACTAATCGAAGGTGGTGAATAGTCAAAGAATCAAACATTATATCTCAGGTAATCCCATAAATGTTGAAACTAATATTATTGAAACTGTAACCCCGGAGGAATACATATGGGACACTTCCCGGAACGCTTTAGACTCCGAAAAGGAATAGGTATGTGGTACGGTAAGTAAACCGACTCCAAAACAATTCTAATGGCAATTTTTCTCTATTTTGGAATATTTAAGAAAATAGGAAAATAAGAAGCAGACCGGAAAGGACACGAGGCTTCCACGAGGGTGGATGGCGCACCCTACCCCCTGGGCGCGCCCCCTACATCATGGGCACCTCTTGTGCTCTCCGGACTCCGTTTTCTTACACGATACTTCTTTTAGTCGGTAAAAAATCATTATATAATCTCCCGAAGGTTTTGACCTCCGTATCACGTAAAAATCTCCTGTTCTTGTTTTGAGCTGTTTCCTGCGAGGGTTGTCAAGGCCAAGCATCATGTCATCTCCCTCCTCGTCCAACAATGAGGGCAACGATGCTTGGCTAATGAAGACAGAGCTGAAGAGAGAAGAACCCGGAGAGATCAACAAGGATGATGGGATCAAGAAGGCCATGGGGGATCAAGTTCTGGCAGTAGCAAAAGAAGACATCCTTAAACCTCACCACAACCTCTTTACCCCAACGGAGATTGAATCTTTCAAGATGATTGAGTTAGCTCGCATTCAAAACAAGTATCTCACAAGTGAAAATATTTTGTTGAAGGAGCATATCATTGCACTCAAGGGCATTATCCGCAAGTTGGAGGATCTTTTATGCTTGATGTGCGACTACCCATCATCACCAACACCTTCTTCACCAACAAAGAAGAACTGAGCCTCGGGTATGGGCACTCCCCTTGGCAACTGCCAAGCTTGAGGGAGTGCCCCGGTATTGTATCACCATCACTTTTATCTTTACCATTTTTCTTAGTTTGATCCTTTTGATAATATCTTGATCTAGTAGAATAAAGTTTTAGTATGATCTAGTTGTGAGTTTTGCTTTATGATCTTCTTATGTAATCGAGTCCGTGAGCTATATATAATAAAGATTAGTGTTGAGTCAAGGGCTTGATTATTTTGCTATGATTTTGAGGGAATAAAATAAAAGAGAAGAAATAAAGAGATCATATGGATCTTATGGAGAGTAATGAGCTCACATATAAAGAGTATGATGAATAAAAGTTGTTGAGAGTTGACAAACATAGTTTTGGTCATCGTTGCAATTAATAGGAAGTAACAAAGAAAGAGAGGTTTTCACATATAAATATATTATCTTGGACATCTTTTATAATTGTGTTTGTGAGCACTCATTAAAATATGACATGATAAAGAGTTTACGTTGGACAAGGAAGACAACATAATGGGTTATGTTTTCTTACATCTGAGATAAATTATATTGTTTTGACCACTAGATAAATTATATTGTCATGGATCATCCAACATGTTGAGCTTGCCTTTCCTTCTCATGCTAGCCAATTTCTTTGCACCAAGTAGAGATACTACTTGTGCTTCCAAATACCCTTAAACCCAGTTTTGCCATGAGAGTCCACCATACCTACCTATGGATTGAGTAAGATCCTTCAAGTAAGTTGTCATTGGTGCACGCAATGAAAATTGCTCTCTAAATATGTATGATATATTAATGTGGAGAAAATAAGCTTTATACGATCTTGTGATGTGGAATAAATAAAAGCGACGGACTGCATAATAAAGGTCCATATCACAAGTGGCAATATAAAGTGACGTTCTTTTGCATTAAGATTTTGTGCATCCAACCATAAAAGCGCATGACAACCTCTGCTTCCCTCTGCGAAGGGCCTATCTTTTATTATTGTCTTATACTTCATGCAAAGAGTCATGGTGATATTCACCTTTCCTTTTTACATTTTATCCTTTGGCAAGCACAATGTGTTGGAAAGATCCTGATATATATAGCTAATTGGATGTGAGTTTTCATGAACTATTATTGTTGACATTGCCCTTGAGGTAAAAAGTTGGGAGGCAAAACTATAAGCCCCTATCTTTCTGTGTGTCCAATTAAAACTTCATAACCATAAATATCGCGTGAGTGTTAGCAATTATGAAAGACTAAAAGATGGTTGAGTATGTGGACTTGCTGAAAAGCTCTTATATTGACACTTTCCTATGTTATGATAAACTGCAATTGCCTCAATGACTGAGATTAGAGTTTGTTGGTTCTCAATGAAGTTTGTGATTCATACTTGAAATTGTGATTGAATTGTTACTTTAGCATAAGGGATCATATGAATATATATATATATATATATATATATATCTGTTGCTGTTTTAAGAATGATCATGATGACCTCATGTCCGTATTTTATTTTATCGACACCTCTATCTCTAACCATGTGGACATATTTTTCGATTTCGGCTTTCGCTTGAGGACAAGCGAGGTCTAAGCTTGGGGGAGTTGATACGTCCATTTTGCATCATGCTTTTATATCGATATTTATTGCATTATGGGCTGTTATTACACATTATGTTACAATACTTATGCCTACTCTCTCTTATTTTACAAGGTTTACATGAAGAGGGGGAATGCCGGCAACTGGAATTCTGGGCTGGAAAAGGAGAAGAATTAGAGACCTATTCTGCACAGCTCCAAAAGTCTTGAAACTTCACGGAAGTCATTTTTGGAATTAATAAAAATACTGAGAGAAGAAAGTACCAGAGGGGGCCCACACCCTCGCCACGAGGGTGGGGGCGCGCCCTACCCCCTGGGCGCGCCCCCTGCCTCGTGGGTCCTCTGTTGGCCTTCCGATGCCCATCTTTGGCTATATGGACTCTTTCGTCAAGGAAAAAATCATAAGCAAGCTTTAGGGAAGAAACTACGCCCCAACGAGGCGGAACCTTGGCGGAACCAATCTAGGGCTCCGGCAGAGCTGTTCTGCCAGGGAAACTTCCCTCCGGGAGGGGGAAACCATCACCATCGTCATCACCAACGATCCTCTCATTGGGAGGGGGTCAATCTCCATCAACATCTTCACCAGCACCATCTCATCTCAAACCCTAGTTCATCTCTTGTATCCAATCTTTGTATCCAAACCTCAGATTGGTACCTGTGGGTTGCTAGTACTGTTGATTACTCCTTGTAGTTGATGCTAGTTAGTTTACTTGGTGGAACATCATATGTTCAGATCCATTATGCATATTAATACCCCTCTGATTATGAACAATATGCTCTGTGAGTAGTTACGTTCGTTCCTGAGGACATGAGAGAAGTCTTGCTATAAGTAGTCATGTGAATTTGGTATTCGTTCGATATTTTGATGAGATGTATGTTGTCATCCCTCTAGTGGTGTCATGTGAACGTCGACTACATGACACTTCACCATTGTTTGGGCCTAGAGGGAGGCATTGGGAAGTAATAAGTAGATGATGGGTTGCTAGACTGACAGAAGCTTAAACCCTAGTTTATGTGTTGCTCCGTAAGGGGCTGATTTGGATCCATATGTTTCATGCTATGGTTAGGTTTACCTTAATACTTCTGTTGTAGTTTCAGATGCTTGCAATAGGGGTTAATCATAAGTGGGATGCTTGTCCAAGTAAGGGCAGCACCCAAGCACCGGTCCACCCACATATCAAATTATCAAAGTACCAAACGCGAATCATATGAACATGATGAAAACTAGCTTGACGATAATTCCCATGTGTCCTCGGGAGCGCTTTCCTTCATATAAGAGTTTGTCCAGGCTTGTCCTTTGCTACAAAAAGGATTGGGCCACCTTGCTGCACCTTATTTACTTTTATTACTTGCTACTCGTTACAAATTACCTTATCACGAAACTATCTGTTACCGATAATTTCAGTGCTTGCAGAGAATACCTTACTAAAAACTGCTTATCATTTCCTTCTGCTCCTCGTTGGGTTCGACACTCTTACTTATCGAAAAGGCTATGATAGATCCCCTACACTTGTGGGTCATCATGTATCCACACATGTATCAAGTTTCCGGTTAATACAATTCTATCATGAATAATAAACATTTATCATGATATAAGGAAATATAAAATAACAACTTTATTATTTTCTCTAGGGCATATTTCATTCAGCTACTTTGAAGCACAACTGTAGCAAAAGGATAGTAACATTGTCCCTTCTCTCTTTTCTCTCATTTTTTTATTTGGGCCTTCTCTCATTTTTTTGTCTGCTTTTTTTTGTCCGGAGTCTCATCCCGACTTGTTGGGGAATCATAGTCTCCATCATCCTTTCCTCACACGGGACAATGCTCTAATAATGAAGATCATCACACTTTTATTTACTTACAACTCAAGAATTACAACTCAATACTTAGAACAAAATATGACTCTATATGAATGCCTCCGACGGTGTACCGGGATGTGCAATGAATCAAGAGTGACATGTATGAAAGAATTATGAATGGTGGCTTTGCCACAAATACGATGTCAGCTATATGATCATGCAAACCAATATGACAATGATGAAGCGTGTCATAATAAATGGAACGGTGGAAAGTTGCATGGCAATATATCTCGGAGTGGCTATGGAAATGCCATAATAGGTAGGTATGGTGGCTGTTTTGAGGGAGGTATATGGTGGGTTTATGGTACCGGCGAAAGTTGTGTGGCACTAGAGAGGCTAGCAATAGTGGAAGGGTGAGAGTGTGTATAATCCATGGACTCAACATTAGTCATAAAGAACTCACATACTTATTGCAAAAATCTATTAGTTATCGAAACGAAGTACCACGCGCATGCTCCTAGGGAGATAGATTGGTAGGAAAAGACCACTGCTCGTCCCCGACTGCCACTCATAAGGAAGACAATTAATAAATAAATCATGCTCCGAATTCACCATACGTGCATTCTACAGGAATCACAAACTTTAACACAAGTATTTCTCAAATTCAAAATTACTCACTAGCATGACTCTAATATCACCATCTTTATATCTCAAACCAATCATAAGGAATCAAACTTCTCATAGTATTCAACGCACTTTATATGAAAGTTTTTATTGTATCCCTCTTGGATGCCTATCATATTAGGACTAAATTTATAACCAAAGCAAATTACCATGTTGTTTAAAGACTCTCAAAATAATATAAGTGGAGCATGAGAGTTCAATAATTTCTATAAAATAAAACCACCGCCGTGCTCTAAAAAGATATAAGTGAAGTACTAGAGCAAAATTGTCTAGCTCAAAAGACATAAGTGAAGCACATAGAGTATTCTAAGAAATCACGATTCATGCGTGTCCCTCTCAAAGGTGTGTACATCAAGGATGATTATGGAAAACTAAAAAGCAAAGACTCAAATCATACAAGATGCTCCATGCAAAACACATATCATGTGGTGAATAAAAATATAGCCTCAAGTAAAGTTACCGATAGACGAAGACGAAAGAGGGGATGCCTTCCGGGGCATCCCCAAGATTAGGCTCTTGGTTGTCCTTGAATATTACCTTGGGATGCCTTGGGCATCCCCAAGCTTAGGCTCTTGCCACTCCTTATTCCATAGTCCATCAAATCCTTACCCAAAACCTAAAAACTTCACGACACAAAACTCAACATAAAATCTCATAAGCTCTGTTATTATAAGAAAATAAATCACCACTTTGGGTACTGTTGTGAACTCATTATTTATTTATATTGGTGTAATCTCTACTATATTCCAACTTATCCATGGTTCATATTACCCCCCGATACTAGCCATAGAATCATCAAAATAAGCAAACAACACATAGAAAATAGAATATGTCAAAAACAGAACAGTCTGTAGTAATCTGTAACTCCAAAAATTCTAAAAAAGGATGACCTAAAAAATTTGTTTATTAATCTTCTGCAAAAAGAATCAGTATTTTATCACGCTTCTGTTAAAAATGAGAATTGTTTTCCTAAGCGCAAAAGTTTCTGTTTGTCAACAAGATCAAATCAACTATCACCGTAAGCTATCCCAAAGGTCTTACTTGGCACAAACACTAAATTAAACACAAAACCACATCTAACCAGAGGCTAGATGAATTATTTATTGCAAAACAGAACCTAAAAAGCAAAAAAAATTGGGTTGCCTCCCAACAAGCGCTATTGTTTAACGCCCTTAGCTAGGCATAAAACACAGATAGATCTAGGTATTTTCATCTTTGGTATGCAATCCATAAGTGGCTCTCATAATCGACTCATATGGCAATTTAATTTTCTTTCTTGGAAAGTGATCCATGCCCTTCCTTAATGGAAATTGAAATCTAATGTTTCCTTCTTTCATATCAATAATTGCACCAATCGTTCTAAGGAAAGGTCTACCAAGAATAATAGGACATGTAGGATTCAATCTATATCAAGATCAATGAAATCTACGGGCACATAATTCCTATTTGCAACAATAAAACATCATTAATCCTCCCCATAGGTTTCTTAATAGTGGAATCCACAAGATGCAAATTTAAAGAACAATCATCAAATTCATGGAAACCTAGCACATCACATAAAGTTTTTGGAATCGTGGAAACACTAGCACCCAAATCACACAGAGCATGACACTCATAATCTTTAATTTTAATCTTAATGGTAGGCTCCCACTCATCATAAAGCTTTCTAGGGATAGAAACTTCAAACTCAAGTTTTTCTTCAAAAGATTTCATCATAACATCAACAATATGTTTAGTAAAAGCTTTATTTTGATTATAACCATGCGGAGAATTCAACATGGATTGCAACAAGGAAATACAATCTATTAAAGAATAATTATCATAAGTAAATTCCTTGAAAACCAAAAGAGTGGGTTCATTGCTACTTAAAGTTTTGACCTCTCCAATCCCCCTTTTATCAATTTTTGCATCAAGATCTTAAAAACTCCGAATCATTGGGACGCCATTTAACTAAAGTTGACTCATCTCCAGTCCCATCTTTATCAAGATTTATATTGGAAAACAAAGATTCAATAGGAGTAACACCAATCACTTTGAGATCTTCATCATTATTTTCACGGAAACAAGAAGAACACGTTTTTACAAACCAATCTCGTTTAGCACGCATCTTAGCGGTTCTTTATTTCCACTCATCAATGGAAATTCTCATAGCTTTGAGAGACTCATTAATATCATGCTTGGGTGGAATAGATCTAGGTTTCAAAGAATCAACATCAAGTGAAATTCTATCCACGTTCCTAGCCAAATAATCAATCTTGAGCAATTTTTCTTCAATCAAAGCATTGAAATTCTTTTGCGAACTCATAAATTATTTAACACTATTCTCAAAATCAAAGGGCATATTATTATAATTTACATAAGAATTGTTGTAGGAATTACCATAATTATTAGAGGAATTACTAGGAAATGGCCTAGGATTAAAATTACCTCTATACGCGTTATTACCAAAATTGTTCCTACCGACAAAATTCACATCCATAGATTCATTATTATTTTCAAACAAAGTAGACAAGTGCTACCTCTTGAGCTTGCGTTGGATTTCCCCAAAGAGGAAGGGATGATGCAGCAGAGTAGCGTAAGTATTTCCCTCAGTTTTTGAGAACCAAGGTATCAATCCAGTAGGAGGCCACGCTCAAGTCCCTCGTACCTGCACAAAACGATAGCTACTCGCAACCAACGCGGTTAGGGGTTATCAATCCCTTCACGGTCACTTACGAGAGTGAGATCTGATAGATATAATATTTTTGGTATAGAGATGCAAAGTAAAAAGTAAAGGCAAAGTAAAAAAGCAAAGAAACATTAAAGTGATGGAGATTAATATGATGAGAATAGACCCGGGGGCCATAGGTTTCACTAGTGGCTTCTCTCAAGAGCATAAGTATTCTACAGTGGGTGAACAAATTACTGTTGAGAAATTGACAGAATTGAGCATAGTTATGAGAATATCTAGGCATGATCATGTATATAGGCATCACGTCCGTGACAAGTAGACCGAAACGATTCTGCATCTACTACTATTACTCCACTCATCGACCGCTATCTAGCATGCATCTAGAGTATTAAGTTAAAAATAGAGTAACGCCTTAAGCAAGATGACATGATGTAGAGAGATAAATTCATGCAATATGAAATAAACCCCATTATCCTCGATGGCAACGATGCAATACGTGTCTTGCTGCCCCTTCTGTCACTGGGAAAGGACACCGCAAGATCGAACCCAAAGCTAAGCACTTCTCCCATGGCAAGAACTACCAATCTAGTTGGCCAAACCAAACGGATAATTCGAAGAGACTTGCTAAGATAACCAATCATACATAAAAGAATTCAGAGAAGATTCAAATATTATTCATAGATAGACTTGATCATAAACCCACAATTCATCGGTCTCAACAAACACACCGCAAAAAGAAGATTACATCGAATAGATCTCCACGAGAGAGGGGGAGAACTTTGTATTGAGATCCAAAAAGAGAGAAGAAGCCATCTAGCTACTAACTATGGACCCGAAGGTCTGAGGTAAACAACTCACACTTCATCGGAGGGGCTATGATGATGTAGAAGCCCTCCGTGATGACGGCCCTCTCCGGCAGAGCTCCGGAACAGGCCCCAAGATGGGATCTCGTGGATACAGAAAGTTGCGGCAGTGGAATTAGGTTTTTTTTTGCTCCCCTTCTGATCGTTTGGGGGTACGTTGGTATATATAGGAGGAAGGAGTATGTCGGTGGAGCACCAAGGGGCCCGCGAGGCAGGGGGCGCGCCCCCACCCTCGTGACCGCCTCTTTGACTCCTTGGAGTAGAGTCCAAGTCTCCAGGATCACGTTCGGTGAGAAAATCATGTTCCTAAAGGTTTTATTCCGTTTGGACTCCGTTTGATATTCCGTTTCTTCGAAACACGGAAATAGGCAAAAAAACAGCAATTCTGGTGTGATGCCCGGGTAATTGAGCTACATTAACTCTCTAGAAATGGTGCCACGTCACCTCGGTTAGTGTTGATAATCTCACGTTAGTTCAAAAAAAACAATGATTCGAAATTCAACTTCAAGTTAAAGACAAACAATAAAACTTTTCAAAGATTAAAACCAAATGTTCGGGTTGTGCCAGTTAAGGCATAGGTGATTATGATGAAGAATCCACATCTTTATATAATGTATAAATGCACTAAAATAATTTAAATGGTAGCCAAAAACATTATTTAAATACCTTTGGTATTTTATAAAATACTAAACTATTTTATTTTGGGTTAAAACCTTTTGTGGCAGAGGGTTATTTTGAAACGTTATTTTAGGAGCTATTGTCATATTTTAATAACTAAAAATAATGTGGAACTAAAATTAAAATAGGAAAGAAATAGAAAACAATAGGACATATAAAACAAAACTAACAAAAAGATGCAAAAGAGAACCCCCCCTCACTGGGCTTCGGCCCAGCAAGCCAACGGGCCAACTAGGCCGGCCCACCCGCGCCTACTAACCTCCCCACCCCCGAAACCCTAGGGCACACACCCCACTTCCCCCACCACGATCCATCTCAACCTCCTCTACCCCCGATTGGATTGGGGGAATTGACCCCAATGTCGCCGCCCGAGACCACGTCGCCGGAGCCGCCACCGTCGCTCTACGCCTTGACCTCCCCGTCCTAGACAGCCCGCACCGGACCGCGTCTTCCTCGACGCCTCCACCTCCCCAACCGGATCTTGGTCGCGCCTCTGGCGCCCCCGACACCGTCGCCGCCCATCTCTGTTGTCGCCTCCTCGTCTCCTCGCCGGGCGCCAACAAGCCCAGCCTCCCCCTCAAGTCCAGGCGCCACCCCACCTCGTCTCCGTCGTCGGCGTGAACCAGGTCAAGCCGGAGCGCTTCGGAGCCATCGCCCTCGATCCATCCCTCCGACCACGTCGCATGCGTCGCCGCTCGATCTGCACAGTCTGGTCGCCCCCGACGCGTCTGAGCACGCCAACAGCTCCGGGGTGAGCTCCCGTGGCTACTCCCCCTCTCCCCCTCCTTGATTCACCGCCGTAGGCCGCCATACGCGCCGTCCGGTGTCTGGCCAGTGGGCTCGGTCACCGCGACCGTGACTGCGCCTAGCCTGCGTCACCGTTAGCCTGCCGCGCACGCCCCCGACACCTCACCGCGCCGCGTTGCGCTTTCCCGACGCGCTCCCCGCACCCACGCTCAAGAAGAGCGTGCACCCCGACGCCCCTGAACGCACCCACGACCGCGCCCGCCGACGATGCTCTGCTTGCTGCTGCTCCCCGCCGTGTGCGCGGGCGCGCGCCACCCGCTGCCGTTTCTGTCCCGCGTCGGCCTTGCCGCGACCCGCCGACGCGCAGCCTTGGCCCCCTGTGCCGCTGCTGTCGCTCGTCGCTGTGGCCGCCGGCGCCCAGCACCGTTCCCTCCCTGTCGACCTGGGCGGGTGCCTATTGCCCGCTCCAGGCGCCCGCTAACACCGAACCCACTATGGCCCCCTGGCCCAATGACATGTGGGGCCCAACCCCTAGAACATTAAAAAAAGGATAAAAAAGGAAAAGAATTATAAATAAATAATAATAATACATTAATTAATTAAGTTAATTAATCCTAATTAATTAATCTAGTTAACTTCTTAGTTTAATTAAACAGTAATCAGTTAGTTAAACCCTAATTAACCTAAATAGACAATGACATGTGGGTCCCACTGGACCCACCTGTCTGTTTGACTGGTCAACCAACCAGTTGACCTGCTGACATCACTCTGATGTCATGCCTGTGTCATCATTCATTGTTCTGGATAATGTTGGATTTAAATAAATAATTAAAATCATAAAATGATTTAAATCTTTAGAAAATCATATCTTTTAATCCGTAACTCGGATGAAAATACTTTATACATGAAAGTTGCTCAGAACGACGAGACAAACCCGGATAGGCAGCCCGTTCGTCCGCCACGCACCCCTAACCTATCGAACTCGCAACTTCCCCCCTCCGGCTCATCTGCCCAGAAACGCGAAACACCGGGGATACTTTCCCGGATGTTTCCCCCTTCACCGGTATCACCTCATACCGCGTTAGGGCACCCCTAGCACTGCTACTTGCCATGTCATGCATCGCCATGCATTTGTTTGCATTATATTTATTGTTTCTTCCCCATCTTCTCTTGCTAGACACCGAGACCGACGCCGCCGCTACCCAGTACGACTACGGTGTTGACGACCCCTCTCTCTTGCCAGAGCAACCAGGCAAGCCCCCCCCCTTTGATCACCAGATACTGCCTACTCTCTTCTATACTGTTTGCATTAGAGTAGTGTAGCATGTTACTGCTTTCCGTTAATCCTGTTCTGTTGCATAGCCTGTCATTGTTGCTACAACTGTTGATACATTATCTACAATCCTAAATGCTTAGTATAGGATGCTAGTTTACCATCAGTGGCTCTACATTCTTGTCCATCTGCCATGCTATACTACTAGGCCGTGATCACTTCAGGAGGTGATCACGGGCATATGATATATACTTATACTGTTACATTACTTATGATACTGTTCAGAGATGGGGGCTGAAGGGGCAGGTGGCTCCATCCAGGTAGTGGTGGGCCTGAGTTCCTGACGGCTCCCGACTATTACTTTGAGGCGGAGCGACAGGGCAGGTTGAGACCACCAAGGAGAGAGGTGGGCCTAGCCCTAGTCGTCGTTCGTGGATATTTAACACGCTTAACGAGATCTTGGTATTTGATCTGAGTCTGGCCATTGGCCTATACGCACTAACCATCTACGTGGGGACAGTCATGGGCACTCGACACCGTGGTATCAGCCGAAGCCTTCGTGACGTCAGCGACTGAGCGGCGCGCGCCGGTTTGGACCGCGTAACGCAACTTCCTTTGTAATGGAGGTTGCTAGGTCTGCTCACCGGCCGCGTACGCAACGTGCAGGTGTGCAATGGGCGATGGGCCCAGACCCCTGTGACATAGGATTTAGACCGGCGTGCTGACCTCTCTGTTGTGCCTAGGTAGGGCTGCGACGTGTTGATCTTCCGAGGCCGGGCATGATCCAGGAAAGTGTGTCCGGCCAAATGGGATTGAGCGTGTTGGGTTATGTGGTGCACCCCTGCAGGGAAGTTAATCTATTCGAATAGCCGTGATCTTCGGTAACAGGACGACTTGGAGTTGTACCTTGACCTTATGACAACTAGAACCGGATACTTAATAAAACACACCCTTCCAAGTGCCAGATACAACCGGTGGTCGCTCTCTCATAGGGCGACGAGGGGAGGGTCATCGATTAGGATTATGCTATGCGATGCTACTTGGTGAACTTACCATCTACTCTCTTCTCCTGCTGCAAGATGGAGGTTACCGGAAGCATAGTCTTCGAAAGGACTAGCTATCCCCCTCTTATTCCAGCATTCTGCAGTTCAGTCCACATATGATACCCTTATTCCATTTGATACCAATGCATACATATGTAGTGTAGCTCCTTGCTTGCGAGTACTTTGGATGAGTACTCACGGTTGCTTTTCTCCCCCTTTTCCCCTTTCCTATATCGGATTGCTGCAACCAGACGTTGGAGTCTAGGGGCCAGACACCACCGTTGATGACGACTACTACTACTCGGGAGGTGCCTACTACTACTTGCAGCCCTCTAACGACGACCAGGAGTAGTTTAGGAGGATCCCAGGCAGGAGGCCTATGCCTCTTTCGATCTGTATCCCAGTTTGTGCTAGCCTTCTTAAGGCAAACTTGTTTAACTTATGTTTGTACTCAGATTTTGTTGCTTCCGCTGACTCCTCTATGATCGAGCTCTTGTATTCGAGCCCCCGAGGCCCCTGGCTTGTAATATGATGCTTGTATGACTTATTTTATTTGTAGAGTTGTGTTGTGATATCTTCCTATGAGTCCTTGATCTTGATCGTACACGTTTGTGTGTATGATGAGTGTACGATTGAATCGGGGGCATCACATCTGGGCTGGGCCTCCGGTTAATAGGTTAGCCCCAAAAAATAATAATATAAAAGTGGAAAATAAATCCCAATATAGTCCAAAATAGTAGATAATATAGCATGGAGCAATCAAAAATTATAGATACGTTGGAGACGTATCAGGCATCCCCAAGCTTAATTCCTGCTCGTCCTCGAGTAGGTAAATGATAAAAAGAGAATTTTTGATGCGGAGTGCTACTTGGCATAATTTCAATGCAAATCTTCTTAATTGTGGTATGAATATTCAAATTAGGAAGATTCAAGGAAAAAGTTCATATTGACATAAAGAATAATAATACTTCAAACAAACCAACAAAGCAATTATGTTTTCTTAAAGTAACATGGCCAAAGAAAGTTCATCCCTACAAAATCATATAGTTTAGTCATACTCCATTTTCGTCACACAAGAATGCTCTCATCATGCACAACCCCGATGACAAGCCAAGCAATTGTTTCATACCTTAATAATTTCAAACTCATAAACTTTCACGCAATACATGAGCGTGAGCCATGGATATAGCACTATGGGTGGAATAGAATATAATGGTGGGGGTTATGTGGAGAAGACAAAAAGGAGAAAGTCTCACATCAACGAGGATAATCAATGGGCTATGGAGATGCCCATCAATTGATGTTAATGCAAGGAGTAGGGATTGCCATGCAACAGATGCACTAGAGCTATAAATGTATGAAAACTCAACAAGAGAAACTAAGTGGGTGTGCATCTAACTTGCTTGCTCACGAAGACCTAGGGCACTTGAGGAGGCCCATTGTTGGAATATACAAGCCAAGTTCTATAATGAAAATTCCCACTAGTATATGAAAGTGATAACTCAAGAGACTCTCTATATGAAGAACATGGTGCTACTTTGAAGCACAAGTGTGGAAAAAGGAATAGTAGCATTACCCCTTTTTATTTATTTTCTTTTGGGGGGCCTTTTTTCTTTTCTTTGGCCTTTCTCTTTTTTTTGGGACAATGCTCTATTAAATGATGATCATCACACTTTTATTTATTTACAACTCAATGATTACAACTCAATACTAGAACAAAGTATGACTCTATATGGATGCCTCCGGCGGTGTACCGGGATATGCAATGAATCAAGAGTGACAAGTATGAAAAAAATTATGAACGGTGGCTTTGCCACAAATACTATGTCAACTACATGATCATGCTAAGCAACTTGACAATGATGGATGTGTCATGATAAACTGGATGGTGGAAAGTTGCATGGCAATATATCTCGGAATGGCTATGGAAATGCCATAATAGGTAGGTATGGTGGTTGTTTTGAGGAAGATATAAGGAGGTTTATGTGTGAAAGAGCGTATCATATCACGGGGTTTGGATGCACCGGCGAAGTTTGCACCAACTCTCGATGTGAGAAAGGGCAATGCACGGTACCATAGAGCCTAGCAATGATGGAAGGGTGAGAGTGCGTATAATCCATGGACGCAACATTAGTCATAAAGAACTCATATACTTATTGCAAAAATCTACAAGCCATCAAAAACCAAAGTATTACGCGCATGCTCCTAGGGGGATAGATTGGTAGGAAAAGACCATCGCTCGTCCCCGACCGCCACTCATAAGGAGGACAATCAAATAACACCCCATGTTTCAAATTTGTTGCATAACGTTTACCATACATGCATGCTACGGGACTTGCAAACTTTAACTCAAGCACTTCTCAAATTCACAATTACTCTACTATAATGACTTTGATATTACTACCTCCATATCTCAAAACAATTATCAAGCATCCAACTTTTCTTAGTATTCAACACACTCAAAAGAAAGTTTCACAAATCTTGAATACCAAGCATATTATTATTAAGCAAATTACCATGCTATTAAGAGACTCTCAAAATATTTTAAGTGAAGCATGAGAGATCAATAGTTTCTTTAAAACAAATCCACCACCGTGCTCTAAAAGATCTAAGTGAAGCACATAGAGCAAAATTATAACACTAAAAGATATAAGTGAAGCACATAGAGCAAAACTACATAGCTCAAAAGATATAAGTGAAGCACATAGAGTATTCTATCAAATTCTAATTCATGTATGGCTCTCTCAAAAGGTGTGTACAGCAAGGATGATTGTGGCACACTAACAACCAAAGACACAAATAATACAAGACGCTCCAAGCAAAACACATATCATGTTGGTGAATAAAAATATAGCTCCAAGTAAATTACCGATGGAAGTGGACGAAAGAGGGGATGCCTTCCGGGGCATCCCCAAGCTTTGACTTTTTGGTGCCCTTGGATTATCTTGGGGGTGACATGGGAATCCCCAAGCTTAGTCTCTTGCCACTCCTTGTTCCATAATCCATCAAAAGAATTCACCCAAAACTTGAAAACTTCACAACACAAAACTTAAAGTAGAAAACTCGTGAGCTCCGTTAGCGAAAGAAAACAAAATACCACTTCAAGGTACTGTAATGAACTCATTATTTATTTATATTGGTGTTAAACCTACTTTATTCCAACTTCTCTATGGATTATAAACTATTTACTAACCATAGATTCATCAAAATAAGAAAACAACACACGAAAAACAGAATCTGTCAAAAACAGAACAGTCTGTAGTAATCTGTAGCTAGCATAAGATCTGGAACCCCAAAAATTCTAAAATAAATTTCTGGACGCGAGGAATTTATCTATTAATCATCTGAAAAAAGAATTAACTAAATATCACTCTTCAAATAAAAATGACAGCAGTTCTCGTGAGTGCTAAAGTTTCTGTTTTTTTACAGCAAGTTCAACAAGACATTCCCCAAGTCTTCCCAACGGTTCTACTTGGCACAAACACTAATTAAACACAAAAAACACAACCAAAACAGAGGCTAAATAATTTATTTATTACTAAACAGGAGCAAAAAGCAAGCAATAAAAATAAAATTGGGTTGCCTCCTAACAAGCGCTATCGTTTAACGCCCCTAGCTAGGCATTAAATCGAGGATAGATCTAGGTATTGCCATCTTTGGTAGGCAATCCATAAGTGGCTCTCATGATAGTTTCATATGGCAATTTTATTTTCTTTCTAGGAAAGTGTTCCATGCCCCTTTTTAATGGAAATTGAAATCTAATATTCCCTTCCATCATATCAATAGTCGCACCAACCGTTCTAAGGAAAGGTCTACCAAGAATAATAGGGCAAGAAGGATTGCAATCTATATCAAGAACAATGAAATCTACGGGAACATAATTCCTATTTGCAACAATAAGAACATCATTAATCCTTCCCATAGGTTTCTTAATAGTATAATCCGCAAGATGCAAGTTTAGAGAGCAATCATCAAAATTACGGAAATCTAGCAAATCACACAAAGTCTTGGGAATAGTAGAGACACTAGCACCCAAATCACACAAAGCATAAAACTCATGATATTTAATTTTAATTTTAATAGTTGGTTCCCACTCATCATAGAGTTTTATAGGGATAGAAACTTTGAACTCAAGTTTTTCTTCATAAGATTGCATCAAGGCATCAACAATATGTTCGGTGAAGGCTTTCTTTTGACTATAAGCATGTGGAGAATTT
The DNA here is from genome assembly GCA_034509565.1 of Triticum monococcum. Lineage (NCBI taxonomy): Eukaryota > Viridiplantae > Streptophyta > Magnoliopsida > Poales > Poaceae > Triticum > Triticum monococcum. Next base: position 115,427,212 of record CM067844.1, read on the forward strand.
AGCACGGATTGCAACAAGGAAATACAATCAATTAAAGAATAACTTCCATAATTAAATTCCTTGAAATCCAATATAGTGGGTTTAGCAACATCTAGATTTTTATTTCTTTCAATCCCACTTTCATCAATTTCATCATAAAGATCTAAATACTCCAGATTTTTAGAACGCCTTCTAGGTAAAGGAAGATCATATTCAGTTTCAGCAAGATTCATATTGCAAAACAAAGATTTAATAGGTGACACATCAATAACTTTTAGATCTTCATCTTGATTTTCATAGGAATTGGAAGAACACGCTTTAATAAAGGCATCTTTGGAAGCACGCATCCTAGCGGTTCTTTCCTTGCACTCATCAATGGAAATTCTCATGGCTTTGAGAGACTCATTGATATCATGCTTAGGTGGAATAGATATAAGCTTTTAAGAATCAATCTCAAGAGAAATTCTATCAACGTTCCTAGCCAAATCATCAACTCTAAGCAATTTCTCTTCAAGCAAAGCATTAAAATTCTTTTGTGAATTCATAAACTCTTTAACACTATTCTCAAATTCAGAGGGCATCTTATTATAATTTCCATAAAAGTTGTTGTAGGAATTCCCATAATTATTAGAAGGATTACTAGGATATGGCCTAGGATTAAAGTTCCCTCTATAAGCGTTGTTACCAAAATTATTCCTACCAACAAAATTCACATCCATAGATTCATTGTTATTCTCAATCAAAGTAGACAAAGGCATATCATTAGGATCAGAAGAAACACTCTTAGTAGCAAATAATTTCATAAGTTCATCCATCTTTCCACTCAAAACATTGATTTCTTCTATCGCATGCATTTTTTTATTAGAAGATCTTTCAGTATGCCATTGAGAATAATTAACCATAATATTATCTAGGAGTTTAGTAGCATCGCCTAAAGTGATTTCCATAAAAGTGCCTCCCGCGGCTGAATCTAAAAGATTTCTAGAAGCAAAATTCAATCCGGCATAAAAGTTTTGTATAATCATCAACAAATTCAAACCATGAGTAGGGCAATTACGTATCATTAATTTCATTCTCTCCCAAGCTTGTGCAACATGTTCACGATCAAGTTGCTTAAAATTCATAATATCGTTTCTAAGAGAGATTATCTTAGCGGGAGGGAAATACTTAGAGATAAAAGCATCTTTGCACTTGTTCCAAGAATCAATACTATTTTTAGGCAAAGACGAAAACCAAGCTTTAGCACGATCTCTAAGCGAAAAAGGAAATAGCTTCAATTTAACGACATCATTATCGACATCTTTTTTCTTTTGCATATCACATAAATCAACGAAGCTATTCAGATGTGTAGCGACATCTTCACTAGGAAGGCCGGTGAATTGATCTTTCATAACAAGATTCAACAAAGCAGTATTGATTTCACAAGATTCAGTATTGGCAAGAGGAGCAATCGGAGTGCTAAGGAAATCATTATTATTGGTATTGGTGAAGTCACACAATTTGGTAGTATCTTGAGCCATCGCGACAAACAAGCAATCCAACACACGAGCAAACAAAAAGGCAAGCGGAAAAGAGAGGAAGGAGAAGGAGAAGGAGAAGGAGATTGGGAAAGAGAGGGCGAATAAAACGGCAAGGGTGAAGTGGGGGAGAGGAAAACTAGAGGCAAATGGCAAATAATGTAATGCGAGAGATAGGGATTGTGATGGGTACTTGGTATGTTGACTTTTTGCGTAGACTCCCCGGCAACGGCGCCAGAAATCCTTCTTGCTACCTCTTGAGCTAGCGTTGGATTTCCCCGAAGAGGAAGGGATGATGCAGCAGAGTAGCGTAAGTATTTCCCTCAGTTTTTGAGAACCAAGGTATCAATCCAGTAGGAGGCCACGCTCAAGTCCCTCGTACCTGCACAAAACGATAGCTTCTCGCAACCAACGCGATTAGGGGTTGTCAATCCCTTCACGGTCACTTACGAGAGTGAGATCTGATAGATATAATATTTTTGGTATTTTTGGTATAGAGATGCAAAGTAAAAAGTAAAGGCAAAGTAAAAAAGCAAAGCAAGATTAAAGTGATGGAGATTAATATGATGAGAATAGACCCGGGGGCCATAGGTTTCACTAGTGGCTTCTCTCAAGAGCATAAGTATTCTACGGTGAGTGAAAAAATTACTGTTGAGCAATTGACAGAATTGAGCATAGTTATGAGAATATCTAGGCATGATCATGTATATAGGCATCACGTCCGTGACAAGTAGACCGAAATGATTCTGCATCTACTACTATTACTCCACTCATCGACCACTATCCAGCATGCATCTAGAGTATTAAGTTAAAAACAGAGTAACGCTTTAAGTAAGATGACATGATGTAGAGAGATAATTCATGCAATATGAAATAAACCCCATCTTGTTATCCTCGATGGCAATGATACAATACGTGCCTTCGTGCCCCTTCTGTCATTGGGAAAGGACACCGCAAGATCGAACCCAAAGCTAAGCACTTCTCCCATGGCAAGAGCTACCAATCTAGTTGGCCAAACCAAATGGATAATTCAAAGAGACTTGCAAAGATAACCAATCATACATAAAAGAATTCAGAGAAGATTCAAATATTATTCATAGATAGACTTGATCATAAACCCACAATTCATCGGTCTCAATAAACACACCGCAAAAAGAAGATTACATCGAATAGATCTCCACGAGAGAGGGGGAGAACTTTGTATTGAGATCCAAAAATAGAGAAGAAGCCATCTAGCTACTAACTATGGACCCGAAGGTCTGAGGTAAACTACTCACACTTCATCAGAGGGTCTATGATGATGTAGAAGCCCTCCGTCATGACGGCCCTCTCCGGCGGAGCTCTGGAACAGGCCCCAAGATGGGATCTCGTGGATACATTAAGTTGCGGCGGTGGAATTGGGTTTTTTTGCTCCCCTTCTGATCGTTTGGGGGTACGTAGGTATATATAGGAGGAAGGAGTACGTCGGTGGAGCACCGAGGGGCCCACGGGGTAGGGGGCGCACCCTAGGGGGGGCGCCCCTATCGGTGTTCTGGGAACGGGGGTCCCCAGACTTGCCTGCCTGCGGCCTGCGGCGTGGCTCAAAGGGGGGCCCAGCACGACCCATCTTCATCAACACAGACCCAAGACCCTCGCGGGGCGGACGACACGGAGCTTCCTCGGGCACGGCCTCATCAGGCTGGCTCGCGAGGAGGCGGAGAGATCAAGGCGGGGTACCTCACGAGGTGCCCGTGACGCAAGCCATGACGACCAAAGGCGCCAGGCGGGCGCCAGCCGCGCAGTGTCCTCCTTTCCTCTTTGGTGCAAAGGGGGCAAGCGCAGGCAAGAGCATCAAGCAAAGGCACCCATTTCGGTGCAACGAGACCAAGACCAGTCCAACGGCAGGGAGGAAGTCATTGTGGAGCCCAAGCCAGCGTCACCACCAGAGTCTTTGGCAGGCGAGGACCAACTTTAGTCAGGATAAGTGTACCAGATGTTCCCCTTCAAAATGGCCAATTGTTGGCGCCCTTCCCGCTCAATATTTGGGAAGAGGCCCAGGGCCTTTGCCTATAAATAGGACCAGCCACCCACAGGGTAGGGGGTTGGATACCGGTTGGAGATCGATCAGTTCGAGATCGATCGGTGGGAGATCGATCAGAGAGAGAATCGAGAAGAGAGAGAGAGAGAGAGAGAGAGAGAAGGGTGACTGAACTCCTCCTAGCAGTTCGCCCCCCCAGCCAAGAACAGACCCTCGCGAGGCTGTTCTTCCTTGTATTGCTCATCATCATCAGCCCAAGAGGCAATCCACCACACCACACACTGGAGTAGGGTATTACACCACAACGGTGGCCCGAACCAGTATAAACCCTGTGTCTCTTGTGCTGTTCTTTCCATAGCTTAGATCTTAGCGAGGCGGAGGGGTGCAGGTAGGTAGAAGGCGAGATCTTAGCACGCACCCCAGTGTTCGAACCTCAAGGGTCTGCCGGAACCCGAAATCCGACATTTGGCGCGCCAGGTAGGGGTGCGCCGGAATTCGTCTTCCACCACCCCGTTCTCCTCCGACCATCGCGTCCATGTCTGACGCTCGTCGGGCCCGCGCCGAGCGCCGGGCCGCTCTCGCTTCCCGCGTCGCCCAGACGGCTCCTGTCGGCGGGCGTCCTCACCATTCCCCATCACATGCCGTCAACCCCGCCACCGGACCGGCGGGGGACGAGCAGCAAGCGTCGTCTCGGCATCCGTCCGTGCGGCAAGACGGCCGCACCGCTACTCCCTCACTCACCCCAGCTGGTTCTTCGTCCCGCGCGCTCCGTGTACCCATGGAGGCTCGAGCTGCGCTCATCGCGGCAAACGAGCTCCTGCGCTACCGTCCCGTCAACGACGTCTAGAAGAATGACCCGATCACGTCGCCGAGCTCATTCGCGCCGCAGGGGGCTCTCCTGCGCTGTCCGTTTCGCTGCACCGCACCCCGCCCCGCGTGGGTGACGAAGCTCCGGCGGCGCCCCGGCCGCCTCCTCCTCAAGAAGGCGCCATGGCTCCAAGGCGCGTGGCCCCTGGGCGGAACCCACTCCATCAGGTGCTAGTGCGGCAAGAGCAGAGCTGCCAAGAAGTCCCTCGCCCGCAAGAAGCTGCCCGGGCGCTCCCTGCTCCAGCTCGTCGCGACCGTGCTCCTGCTCCCGCACGTCAAGACCCCGCGCTGCTCCCAGCTGCAACGCGTGGGGACATGCAAGACCAAGCTCTCCATCACCCAAGGCCTCCCGTGGCCACAGCAGGCTGCCGCGCCTTCACCACCGAGCTACGCAGCGTCGCGTGGCCCGGCAAGTTCAAGCCAGACCTGCCTCCTCGTTACGACGGCACGGCCGACCCTGCGGAGTTCCTCTAGCTCTATGAGCTAGGCATCGAAGCTGCCAACGGAGACGAGAAGGTCATGGCAAACTAGTTTCCCATGGCGCTCAAGGACGGGGCCTACACCTGGCTCCTGAACCTGGCTCCAGGCACGATCTCCTCCTGGGACGAGATGCGCACCCGCTTCATCGCCAACTTCCAAGGTACCCGCGACCGGCCACCCGTCGTGAGCGACATGCGCCGCATCAAGCAACAACCCGGAGAGACCCTGCAGAAGTACATCTAGCGCTTCAACAACGCACGCCTCAAGATTCCCAAGGTGACTGAGGAGGCCATCATCTCAGCCTTCTCCGATGGCATGCGCGATGTCAAGATGAAGGAGGAGCTGGCGATGCATGAAGACCTGTTCACTTCCTTGGAGTTGTTCAACTTGGCAACCAAGTGCGCCAGGGCTGAGGAAGGGCGTCTCTCCCTCCTCAAGCTGCCTGCCGCAGACCCAGAAGAGAAGAAGCCCAAGGCCAAGGATGTGAAGCACAAGGGGGCTGCCGTGCTCGCGGCAGAACCAGACACCAAGCGCGGCAGAGATCAACCCGAACCTTCCAAGGGCAGTCGATACTGTGTGTACCACGACCTCCACACCCACAACGCCAACGAATGTCAAGAGCTCCGAGTTGTGCGAGAAGGAAGGATCGGCCGTCGCCCCGACCACGGTGACCAGGGCTACGGTCGAGGAGGAGGAAGGAACGCAGGACGCTGAGGAAGACCGCGGCCCGCGCCAAGGGTGGCGCGATCAACCTCGCGAGGATCGCTGGCAAGACCCGCCTCGCGAGGGAGACTGGAGGGATCAGCCTCGCGAGGATTGCCCGCAAGGCAACGCAGGCCTCCCTCCGCTGCCGCCACAGCCAAGGAGAAACGAGGACCGCCATCAGGATGAGGGGGCTGGGGGCTTCCAGGAGCCACGCGCGATCGCCTGCATCCTGGGCGGGGCTCAAGCCCCAGCCTCTCAACGCATCTTCAAGCAGTTCGCGCGCGAAGTGAATGCAGTCCTCCCCAAGCTCGAAGCCACGCGCCCTCTCAGGTGGTCGGCGTGCGCCATCACATTCAGCTCAGCAGAACAGCTCAAGTGTGCGGCTATAGCCAGAGTCCTCCTGATGCTTTGTTCCCCAATCATCAACAATGTGGTGGTCACCAGGACCCTCATCGATGGCGGGGCAGGGCTCAACGTCCTGTCCGTGGAAACATTCAACAATCTCCAAGTGCCCTACAGCCAGCTTCAGCCAACCAAGCCTTTCTCCGGAGTCACCGATGGCTCCACGGTCCCGATTGGGTAGGTCCGCCTCCCTGTCACCTTCGGGGCACGCGACAACTATCGCACCGTGCTCATCGACTTCGACGTCACTCACATTCGCCTACCATACAACGCCATCCTTGGGTACCCAGCGCTGGCCAAGTTCATGGCCGTAAGTCACCACGGCTACAACGTCCTCAAGATGCCAGGAAGTGGCGGAGTCATCACGGTGCCCTATGAAGAGAAGGACGCGGTGTGTTCCCTGGAACGAGCCTTTCAGGCCACATCACTGGAAGACCCGGATCATGGAAGCAGGAGGCTTCCCGAGACCGCCCCCAAGAAGAAGACATCGTCCGGCCCGGCCCCTCAGGGCCCGCGCCTGCCCCAGGGGAACCTCCTTCCATCGCATAGGAAAGCGCGCCCGACGCCCTCCTCAGGCAGGGCTCGGGGGCTCTCCCCTGGAGGGCCGTCGACCTGGCTAGGGTCACGAGGGAGGCGCTTGGGCACCACATGGAGGCGTGTTTCGAAGCACGTTTCCCTCAAGAAGGAGTAAGGCAAGGAGAGCCAGACCCTCAGGAGTTCGTCAGCAAGGCCATTCAGGAGCTATAGGAGTCAAGAGTCATGAAAGGCGGCCGCCGCCTGCCAGCAGTGGCTCCCCATCCAGGCGAGGATGGTGGGCTGCGCGTCTGCATCGACATACCAGGGCTCAATCGAGTCGCCTCTCTAGAGCGCCTCTGGCCCTCGCAAGTGGGGCGCTGCGGAGGTCCACCCCACAGCTACGTTCGCATGCCTTACGGCTTGCCGAACACGGCTGCCACGTACCAGCGCCTCATGAGGGACATCGTGGAGGCTCAAGAGGCCAGGCGTTCCACAGCCCTGGCGGAGATGGAGATGGTCCGCGAGGAGCCACCAGCGCCTCCAGAGCCTCCCGAGGCCCTTGGGCCTGGGGGCTCGTGAGGATCGGCTTCCGCAGCCCACCGAGGCCGGTACACCAACACTCCTTCGTCCTCAACATCATCAGGTGACATCTTTCAAGTTTCATTTCCAGCTGGGAGCGCCCCCCAGGGCTGCATTATTCCCAGGCCGCGTGGGTCCGTCCCTGCGGCGTGTATCCCTTTTATTTCATGTTGTTAGCTTACTTTGTTGGGGGCGCCTCTCGGGCTGCATCATCCCCAAGTCGCTCGGGCCTGACCCAGTGATGTCCACCTTCCCAACATCTATTTGAATGAATCCACTCCTTCGCGGCTAATGTGTTTGACCTAGTTGCCCGCTAAACTGACGCCAACTGACGGAGCTGCTCCCAAACGGCACGACGCTTGCGCACGGGTCCGTCCCTGCAACGCCGACAAACCTGAATGGCTGAGCTCTGGCCGCGGCAGCCCCGCATGGCGCCACCTCGTCAAGCCTTCAGTGCCTCATCGCCCCTCGGAAGCAACCAACGGCTGACTTTCAATTGTCATGGCAACCCCTCGTTCTTTCTGTGATGGGTCTACAGGATCTCCTAAAGGAGCTGCGTCAGGCGAGGCCCTTGCGGTGTCTCCTTCACTCTCATCCGCACGAACCACTTGCACGTTAAAGGGGCGGGGGTGCCTGAGCATCGCGACTCAGGGCTCCTACTGGCTCTCCAGCCCTCACCCTCTGGCCTTGTCCACGGCATCGCGACCTGGCATACTAGCGACGGCTGAGACTCGCTCGAGGGCCGGGACCCGAGGACGTAGAGCAGAAAGGGGAGCAAAGGTGAGAGGGAAGGGACATGCGAGGACCTCGCCGAGCAACCTCACGACTGCCGATGCACGGACCCGGCGACACTCCAGAGAGCGGCCCCTGATTCTCGAGATAAGTCACCACCCGGATGCACCAGCTACCGTGGCACCATCCCTGCACCTAATGCAATCCCATGTTAGCGACGCTGCTCTCCTTTCTCACCGAACGACGGCTGCTTGAGCGCCAAAGAGGACCTCCTAAGCATCGCTACTCAGGGGCTCTTACCGGACCCCGGGTCGCTCACCTCCTAGCCTTGACCATGGCATCGCGACCTGGCATACCAGCGACGGCTGAAGCCGCCTTGGGACTGGGACCTGTCGGCATAGAGCACCAAGCCCTCGTGAGGTTCGAAAGGGAGAACTGAGCTAAGACGGAATGAGCAACTCGCACAATTCTACGACAAGGGTTATATTAACAAAACAGGATCACAGGCACCTTACAAGCCCCCACGGGATGCGTCCTTGATTCCTCGCAGGGAACAGATCCTAAAAGGACGCTAACTGCATGCGCCCCTGCAAAAGACGCCATCATCAACAGTGGGCCGTCAAGCACCGGCGCCAACCCCATCCAGATCAGAGTCGGCGATGGCCTGATGAGCCCACCCTGCTCCAGGAGCGGCGCCGGCTCAGGGGCTCGTAGCTGTCGTCGCTCGTCTCCGGAGTCGCGAAGAGCTCGCCGGAGTCGCTAGAACCTCCGCCGCCTCCGCCGCCTAAGGAGCCGCCAAGGGAGCGGTCGGCAGGTCCAGTCCTCGCCGCAGCAGGGTCCCAACCACCTCTCCCGGGGTAGCACTCCAGCCGGCGCCTGTTCCCGTCGAAGACCTTGAAGAACATCACCGAAGCACCGTCATACTCCAAGTGGATCGCGAAGGCGCCTCTTGTCCTGCAAACCCGGGCGATTTCGCTCCAGCCTCGAGTCATGAAGACCTCGCCGGGGCAACGACCGCGACCTCTGCCTCGGTCGTGAGGGTGCTGCAGCCGGCGTGCTACAGCCAAAGCTCCAGGAGTTCTCCCTGTAGGATGATGGAGGCGAAGAAGGGAGGAAGGCGAATCCAAGACTGAGGAGGCATGGCGGTGTGGAGCACGAACTCTCGGGAGGAGCCCTCGGTGTGGACCCCAGGGGGGACGACCCACATCTTCGTGACCCGTCGGCGCCGGCGCCGGCGCCGCCCGTGGCGATCGGCATCGACTCCTTCAGAGCCCTCGATGTGGGTGTACAAGGGAAGCGGGACCCCTGGCGGTGGCCGCTCGCACCAGGGCCTCGACACCACCTGATGGGCCCCCTCGTCCCGGCCGCGGAGGGCGAGCCGTTTCTTCGGTGGCAGCGGGTCTGGTTCCTCTCGGGGAGCCTTTCCCTTCTCTGCCGTCAAGAACCGGCGGATCGGAGCCATCGCAGCAAGACGGAGCAAGGACCGGGAAGAAGGAGAAGCAAGAAGGGATGGACTGGAAGGGCGCACGCCGTTCCGTACTTATGGCCGGCGAAGGCCAACCGCCGACCTCCACGATCGCAGGTAATCATGACCCGCTTTGCATGCAGGGACTTGTCCAATCCGTGAAGTTGCCGAGGCGCCATGGGGAAGTGGAGACGCCCACGTCCAATCAACCGCCACGCGGCGCCCAAGGCCGCAGGCTGTTAGGGCCCGCGGCGCTTCGCTCTTGCCCTTCCGCCTCCCTGCACGGCCAAGTCTGGGCGCGCCTTGGGCCCGGGGGCTACTGTCGGTGTTCTGGGAACGGGGGTCCCCAGACTTGCCTACCTGCGGCCTGCGGCGTGGCTCAAAGGGGGGCCCAGCACGGCCCATCTTCATCAACACAGACCCAAGACCCTCGAGAGGGCCCAAGCCTCGCGGGGCGGACGACATGGAGCTTCCTCAGGCATGGCCTCATCAGGCTGGCTCGCGAGGAGGCGGAGAGATCAAGGCGGGGTACCTCATGAGGTTCCCATGACACAAGCCATGACGACCAAAGGCGCCAGGCGGGCGCCAGCCGCGCAGTGTCCCCCTTTCCTCTTTGGTGCAAAGAGGGCAAGCGCAGGCGAGAGCATCAAGCAAAGGCACCCGTTTCGGTGCAACGAGACCAAGACCAGTCCAACGGCAGGGAGGAAGTCATTGTGGAGCCCAAGCCAACATCACCACTAGAGTCTTTGGCAGGCGAGGACCAACTTTAGTGAGGATAAGTGTACCAGATGTTCCCCTTCAAAATGGCCAATTGTTGGCGCCCTTCCCGCTCAATATTTGGGAAGAGGCCCAGGGCCTTTGCCTATAAATAGGACCGGCCACCCACAGGGTAGGGGGTTGGATACCGGTTGGAGATCGATCGGTTCGAGATCGATCGGTGGGAGATCGATTAGAGAGAGAATCGAGAAGAGAGAGAGAGAGAGAGAGAGAGAGAGAAGGGTGACTAAACTCCTCCTAGCAGTTCGTCCCCCCAGCCAAGAACAGACCCTCGCGAGGCTGTTCTTCCTTGTATTGCTCATCATCATCAGCCCAAGAGGCAATCCACCACACCACACACTGGAGTAGGGTATTACACCACAACGGTGGCCCGAACCAGTATAAACCCTGTGTCTCTTGTGCTGTTCTTTCCATAGCTTAGATCTTAGCGAGGCGGAGGGGTGCAGGTAGGTAGAAGGCGAGATCTCCGGGCGCACCCCAGTGTTCGAACCTCAAGGGTCTACCGGAACCCGAAATCTGACAGCCCCACCCTCGTGACCGCCTCTTTGACTCCTTGGAGTAGGGTCCAAGTCTCATGGATCACGTTCGGTGAGAAAATCACGTTCCCGATGGTTTTATTCCATTTGGACTTCGTTTGATATTCCGTTTCTTCAAAACGCTGAAATAGGCAAAAAAATAGCAATTCTGGGCTGGGCCTCTGGATAATAGGTTAGTCCCAAATAAATAATATAAAAGTGGAATATAAATCCCAATATAGTCCAAAACAATAGATAATATAGCATGGAGTAATCAAAAATTATAGATACGTTGGAGACGTATCAACAAGGTCATATCATTAGGATCAATAGAAGCACTCTTGCTAGCAAATAATTTCGTAAGCTCATCCATCTTTCCACTCAAAACATTAATCTCTTCAATCGCATGCACTTTTTTACTAGTGGAAGATCTTTCGGTGTGCCATTGAGAATAATTAACCATAATATTATCTAGGATTTTAGTAGCTTATCCTAAAGTAATTTCCATAAAAGTACCTCCTGCGACCAAATCTAAAAGATCTCTAGAAGCAAAATTCAATTCGGCATAATTTTTTTGTATAATCATCCACAAATTCAAACCATGAGTAGGGCAATTTCGTATCATCAATTTCATCCTCTTCCAAGATTGTGCAACATGTTAATGATCAAGTTGCTTAAAATTCATAATATCATTCCTAAGGGAGATGATCTTAGCAGGAGGAAAATACTTGGAAATAAAAGCATCTTTACACTTATTCCATGAATCAATACTATTTTTAGGCAAAGATGAAAACCAAGCTTTAGCACAATCTCGAAGTGAGAACGGAAATAGCTTCAGTTTAACAATGTCATTATCTACATATTTTTATTTTGCATATCATACAAATCAACAAAATTGTTTAGATGGGAAGCGGCATCTTCACTAGGAAGGCCAGAAAATTGATCTTTCATAACAAGATTTCGCAAAGCGGCATTAATTTCACAAGATTCCGTACTAGTGGCGGGAGCAATCGGAGTACTAATAAAATCATTATTATAGGTGTTGGAAAAGTCACACAATTTGGTATTCTCTTGAACCATCATGACAAAGCAAGCTATCCAACACACGGGCACACAAAAAAAGAACGAAGAAGACGAACGGAAGAGGGGCGAAGAAAAGGCAAATCTTTTCGAAAATCATTTTAGAAGTGGGGAACAGGAAAACGAGAGGCAAATGGCGAATAATGTAATGCAAGAGATGAGAGTTTATGATGGGTACATGGTATTTCTTCACTTGGCATAGATCTCCCCGGCAACAGCGCCAGAAATTCTTCCTGCTACTTCTTGAGCTTGTGTTGGTTTTCCCTTGAAGAGGAAAGGGTGATGTAGCAAAGTAGAGATAAGTATTTCCCCCAGTTTGAGAACCAAGGTATCAATCCAGTAGGAGACAACACACAAATCACAGAATACCTGCACAAACAATCAAACAACTTGCTCCCAACGCGATAAAGGGGTTGTCAATCCCTTCATGGTTACTTGAAAAAGTGAGATATGGCAGAGATAGATAAACGATAAAGTAAATATTTTTGGTATTTTTGGTTTATAGATCGGAAAGTAAAATATTGCAAAATAGTAGATCAAAAACTTATATCATGGGAAATAGACCCGGTGCCATAGGTTTCACTAGAGGCTTCTCTCAAGATAGCAAATAATATGGTGGGTGAACAAATTATTGCCGAGCAATTGATAGAAAAGTGCAAAGTTATAATGATATCTGATGTCTACTACACAACCTTCTTCCTGTAGACGTTGTTGGGCCTCCAAGTGCAGAGGTTTGTAGGACGGTAGCAAATTTCCCTCAAGTGGATGACCTAAGGTTTATCAATCCGTGGGAGGCGTAGGATGAAGATGGTCTCTCTCAAACAACCCTGCAACCAAATAACAAAGAGTCTCTTGTGTCCCCTACACACCCAATACAATGGTAATTGTATAGGTGCACTAGTTCAACGAAGAGATGGTGATACAAGTGCAATATGGATGGTAGATAAAGGTTTTTGTAATCTGAAAATATAAAAACACCATGGTAACTAATGATAAAAGTGAGCACAAACGGTATTGCAATGCATTGAAACAAGGCCTAGGGTTCATACTTTCACTAGTGCAAGTTCTCTCAACAATAATAACATAATTGGATCATGTAACTACCCCTCAACATGCAACAAAGAGTCACTCCAAAGTCACTAATAGCGGAGAACAAACGAAGAGATTATGATAGCGTACGAAACCACCTCAAAGTTATCCTTTCTAATCGATCTATTCAAGAGTCCGTAGTAAAATAACATGAAGCTATTCTTTCCGTTCAATCTATCATAGAGTTCGTACTAGAATAACACCTTAAGACACAAATCAACCAAAACCCTAATGTCACCTAGATACTCCAATGTCACGTCAAGTATCCATGGGTATGATTATACGATATGCATCACACAATCTCAGATTCATCTATTCAACCAACACAAAGAACTTCAAAGAGTGCCCCAAAGTTTCTACCAGAGAGTCAAGACGAAAAGGTGTGCCAACCCCTATGCATAAGTTCACGTAGTCACGGAACTCGCAAGTTGATCACCAAAACATACATCAAGTGGATCACATGATATCCTATTGTCACCACAGATAAGCACGTGCAAGACATACATCAAGTGTTCTCAAATCCTCAAAGACTCAATCCGATAAGACAACTTCAAAGGGAAAACTCAATTCATCACAAGAGAGTAGAGGGGGAGAAACATCATAACATTCAACTATAATAGCAAAGCTCGCGATACATCAAGATCATATCACCTCAAGAACACGAGAGAGAGAGAGAGATTAAACACATAGCTACTGGTACATACCCTCATCCCCGAGGGAGAACTACTCCCTCCTCGTCATGGAGAGCACCGGGATGATGAAGATGGCCACCGGAGAGGGATTCCCCCTCCGGCAGGGTGCCGGAACGGGTCTAGATTGGTTTTCGGTGGCTACGGAGGCTTCTGGCAGTGGAACTCCCGATCTATTCTGTTCTTCGATGTTTTTAGGGTATATGGATATATATAGGCGAAAGAAATCAGTCAGGGGAGCCACGAGGAGCCCACGAGGGTGGGGGCGCGCCTCCCTGCCTCGTGGCCACCTTGAAGCTTCCTTGACTTCAACTCCAAGTCTCCTGGATCACGTTCATTCCAAAAATCACGCTCCCGAAGGTTTCATTCCGTTTGGACTCCGTTTAATATTCCTTTTCTGCGAAACACTGAAACAAGGGAAAAATTGAAACTGGCACTGGGCTCTGGGCTAATAGGTTAGTCCCAAAAATAATATAAAAGTGCATAATAAAGACCATAAACATCCAAAACAGATAATATAATTGCATGGAACAATAAAAAATTATAGATACATTGGAGACATATCAGCATCCCCAAGCTTAATTCCTGCTCGTCCTCGAGTAGGTAAATGATAGAACATAATTTTTGATGTGGAATGCTACCTAACATATTTCTCTAAGTAATTCTCTTTATTGTGGCATGGATGTTCAGATCCATAAGATTCAAGACAAAAGTTTAATATTGACATAAAAATAATAATACTTCAAGCATACTAATAAATCAATCATGTCTCCTCAAAATAACATGGCCAAAGCAAGCTATCCCTACAAAATCATATAGTCTGGCTATGCTCCATCTTCACCACACAAAATATTTAAATCATGCACAACCCCGATGACAAGCCAAGCAATTGTTTCATACTTTTGGTGTTCTCGAACTTTTTCAATCTTCACGCAATACATGAGCGTGAGCCATGGATATAGCACTATAGCTGAAGAATTATTGAATAATATATTGAAAAATTATGATGATTGGACTCTTCCTGAACCACCACCTAAACCCACTCCGAAGAAGAGGGGTATATTATATCTCAGTCCTGAAGATATGCATGAGGCAAAGAAATCTATGAAGGAAAAATGTATTAAAGTCGAGGATGTTAAAAATTTACCTCCTATTGAAGAAATACATGGGCTTAATTGAAAGCACAAGTGCTCCCTGGGTGATTTTGGTAATTAATGTCAACATATCTCTTGTTGGACTAATGCTTCTACTTAGTATGTTTCAGATAAGTTCAACAATGGAGTGGCATGGACTAGAGGATGTGGAACCCCTTCAAGATGTTGAGGACAAAGCATTGGCTCAAGCTCAAAGCTCAGGACTCTACATTTTCTATTTTAGTGATCCAAGATCACATTGAGTCCATAGGAAAGCCAATACTATTAAGAGGGGATGAGGTGTTTCTTAATGAGTTTCTTGCTCAAAGTGCTTAGTGATATGCTCCAAAGCCCTCAACCACTTTCTCATATCCACATATGTCCCAAACCAAAAGTCAAAGTCGGCCCTATCGAAACTTTTTGTCCGGCGCCATTGAGTTCTCTTGACATAGCCACTACCAGAAACCCTAATCAATTTGGTCTCACCGATGGGATCTCGGTCTCACCGAGATGGGCTTGCAAACTCTCTGAATCGGTCCCACTAAGTTTGGTAAATTGTGTGTAACGGTTAGATTTTGTGTGGAGGCTATATATACCCCTCCACCCACTCTTCATTCGTGGAGAGAGCCATCATAACATGCCTACACTTCCAACATACATTTTCTGAGATAGAACCACCTACACTTGTGTTGAGGTCAAGATATTCCATTCCAGCCACATAAATCTTGATCTCTAGCATTCCCCAAGTTGATTTCCACTCAAATCTTCTTTCTAGCAAATCCAAATCCTGTGAGAGAGAGTTGAGTGTTGGGGAGACTATCATTTGAAGCACAAGAGCAAGGAGTTCATCATCAACACACCATCTATTACCTCTTGGAGAGTGGTGTCTCCTAGATTGGCTAGGTGTCACTTGGGAGCCTCCGTCAAGATTGTGGAGTTGAACCAAGGAGTCTGTAAGGGTAAGGAGATCGCCTACTTCATGAAGATCTACCCGAGTGAGGCAAGTCCTTCGTGGGCGACGGCCATGGTGGGATAGACAAGGTTGCTTCTTCGTGGGTGGAGCCCTTCGTGGACTCGCGCAACCATTACCCTTCGTGGGTTGAAGTCTCCATCAACGTGGATGTACGATAGCACCACCTATCGGAACCACGCTAAAAATCTCTGTGTCTCCAATTGCGTTTGCACACTCCAACCCCATCCCTTTACATTCTTGCAACTTGCATGATTTACTTTCCGCTGCTCATATACCCTTGTCATGCTTGCTTGATATGTATTGTGAATGCTCAAACTTGTGCCAAAACTCCACTTCAACTTAAAGAAATTAAAAACTGCAACTTTTCTTGCTAAGAGTCTATTCACCCCCCCTCTAGACACCTCTTCTCGATCCTACATTAATACACCACCACTGCCTAAGGTGGTAGAGGTAAATTCTCTCTTGAAATTCAATGATAATGACAATCCTCACAATAAGCATCCTAGCCAATGCCTTTATGAGTTTGAAAACTACATTAGAAAATAATATCACTTCAATGCAAATGTTATATGAAACAATTGAAATATAATTCTGATATGATTGCTTGCTTGAGTGACTTGTTATTTAGAATCTCAAATGATGTTGGAGGTGTTGGAAAGCATGCTTCTATGGTACAAACCCAGTTAGAACAAGTTGCTAAATCTCAAAGAGAGTTGCTAGATGAAATGAATAATAATAAACATGACTTTGTTGTTAGAGTAGCAACTAGAGGAGGTGAAATGACTCAAGAACCACTTTATGCTGAGGGACACCCAAAAAGAATTGAACAAGATTCACAAAGAGTTAATACTGATGCACGTAGTCCTTCTAAAAAGAAAAAGAAGAAAAATGATAGGACTTTGCATGCTTCTAGTGAACCTGAAATAGAAAAACCTCCTGATAATGATAATGAAACTTCTATCTCTGATGCTGAAACTCAGTCTCGTAATGAACATTCACCTAGTGATAATGAAAAAGATAATGCTAGTGTTCATGAAGACTCTCAACCTAATAATAATAAAGAACCAGACAATGATGTTGAGATAGAACCACCTGTTGATCTTAATAAGCCACAACCTAAGAATACAAGGTATGATAAAAATGACTTTGTTGTTAGAAAAAACGGTAAGGAAAGAGAACCGTGGGTTCAAAAACCTATGCATTTTCCACCTAAGTCAACTAAAAAGAAAGATGATGAAGAATTTGAACGCTTTGTTGAGATGCTAAGGCCAGTCTTTTTGCATACTCGCTTGACTGATATCTTGAAAATGCCTCCTTACGCAAAGTACATGCAAGGCATCATCACTAATAAGAGAAAAATATCGGAGGATGAAATCTCCAGCATGATTGCTAATTATACTTTTAAATATGGAGTACCTAAAAAACTTGGAGATCCGGGAATACCAACTATACCTTGCTCCATCAAAAAGAACTGTGTGAAAACTGCTTTGTGTGATTTAGGAGCTGGTGTTAGTGTTATACCTTTCTCTTTATATAAAAGACTTGATTTTAATAAACTCACACCTACTGAAATATCTTTGCAAATGGCTGACAAATCAACTGACATACCTATCGGTATCTGTGAGGATGTGCCCATTGTTGTTGCTAATGTTACTATTTTGACTGACTTTGTTATACTTGAGATGCCCGAGGACGACAACATGTCGATTTTCCTTGGTAGACCCTTCTTGAATACTGCAGGGGCTGTTATTTATTGCAATAAAAGCAAGGTCACTTTTCATATCAATGGTAATGAGCATACGGTGCACTTTCCAAAGAAATAATTCCAAGTGAATGGTATTAATGTTATTGAAAAATCTCCGACAATCACTATTGGAAGTTTTCAAATACCTCTACCTACTGTCAAAAAGAAATATGAAATGCTTGTTGTTGGGGACATTCATATCCCCATTGAGGCAACTTAGTGATTTACGGAAGTTCTTCGGTTTCATGCTAATCGAAAGTGGTTGTTAGTAAGACTTGATCAACCTTATTAATGGATCATTTTTAGCAGTATGAAGTTGATGAATTTAGTAAGCACTACCTTCTGTCCCTACCTTTGTTTTCTGTTTTATTAGTTAAATAAAATAAAATGCCATGTTTTGTCCGTTTTCTGATTTTTCCCGTGCAATAAAAAAAGACCCAAAAATGAAACTTCTCCGAATGCTCTAAAAATTCAATACGATTTTTTCTGAATATTTCTGAATTTCTGGTGCAAATAATATTAGAGGGAGGTGCACCAGGTGGGCACAACCCACCTGGGCGCGCCAGGACCCCAGGCGCGCCCTGGTGCATTGTGGCCCCCACGCGGGCCCCCCTCACTTATCCCTTCATACCACATCATCACTTACCTCCAGGAAAAATTCTCCATTGCTCTCTCTCTCTCCCGTGTTCTTGCTCTCAAACCAACGGATTTCGATCTCTTTGCTCGAAGCTCCTTTTCTGAAACTGTTTTGGGGGATTGTTGCTTGGTATGTGCCTCCACCGTTTGTCCAATTAGTTTTTGTTTTAGTGGTTTATATTTTGAATACTTAGCTACTCTTGGTGCTGTTGTAGATGAGCTTGCATGTTGAATTCTTAGAGTTCTAAGTAGTTTGAATGCTTGCTATGACTTCTATGTATCCCTATGAGTAGTAGCTACCAATTTTGCGAAGTTTTGTTGATAAAAATTTGTGGACTAAAAATTTCAGAATTTTTGTTCATAGGAAAACCATGAATATCTTTAGGAAGTTTGGTTCCAAGAAGAACTCCAAGGGTGTTATTGGGGAGTCATCTGTCAGTGATCTCCATCCTCAGAGGTTGGCGGAAGTACGGCCGTGCGAATGGCCGCACACCCCATTCATGGAAGAGGCTGGAATCCTTCAGGAGTTCACACAATATGCTGCTAATGCCGGCCTCACCGACTTCATCGTAGCCGAATGCGAATAATATCATATCCTCACAAACATCTTTGTTCAAAGTTTTACTTTCCTTCCTAGAAATAATCCTCCCGAGGTGCGGTTTGATTTATATGCTGAAACCCATCAGATACCACTTACTGAATTTTGTAACATATGCATGATCCCTTCTGATGGGAGCTTAGCTAAGCCTAGGCCGGCAGAGTTTGAGGCCTTTTATCATACCTTGACGGTGGGAGATGAGAGAGGGGTGTCAGCCATCACTTCCACTAGCATACACTTTCCCGCCGTAAATTATTTTACTGTATTTATCGCTAAGTGTTTGCTTGCTAGGGAAAAAGTGTGTGCACCTATGATGTCTACTACACAACCTTCTTCTTGTAGACGTTGTTGGGCCTCCAAGTGCAGAGGTTTGTAGGACAATAGAAAATTTCCCTCAAGTGGATGACCTAAGGTTTATCAATCCATGGGAGGCGTAGGATGAAGATGGTCTCTCTCAAGCAACCCTGCAACCAAATAACAAAGAGTCTCTTGTGTCCCCAACACACCCAATACAACGGTAAATTGTATAGGTGCACTAGTTCGGCAAAGAGATGGTGATACAAGTGCAATATGGATGGTAGATATAGGTTTTTGTAATCTGAAAATATAAAAACAGCAAGGTAACTAATGATAAAAGTGAGTACAAATGGTATTGCAATGAGTTGAAACAAGGCCTAGGGTTCATACTTTCACTAGTGCAAGTTCCCTCAACAATTATAACATAATTGGATCATATAACTATCCCTCAACATGAAACAAAGAGTCACTCCAAATTCACTAATAGCGGAGAACAAACGAAGAGATTATGGTAGGGTACGAAACCACCTCAAAGTTATTCTTTGTGATCGATCTATTCAAGAGTAAGTACTAGAATAACACCTTAAGCCACAAATCAACCAAAACCCTAATGTCACCTAGATACTCCAATGTCACCTCAAGTATCCGTGGGTATGATTATACGATATGCATCACACAATCTCAGATTCATCTATTCAACCAACACAAAGAACTTCAAAGAGTGCCCCAAAGTTTCTACCGAAGAGTCAAGACGAAAACGTGTGCCAACCCCTATGCATAAGTTCAGGTCGCGGAACTCGCAAGCTGATCACCAAAACATACATCAAGTGGATCACGTGATATCCCATTGTCACCGTAGATAAGCACATGCAAGACATACATCAAGTGTTCTCAAATCCTTAAAGACTCAATCCGATAAGATAACTTCAAAGGGAAAACTCAATCCATTACAAGAGAGTAGAGGGGGAGAAACATCATAAGATCCAACTATAATAGCAAAGCTCGCGATACATCAAGATCGTACCACCTCAAGAACACGAGAGAGAGAGAGAGAGAGAGATCAAACACATAGCTACTAGTAGATACCCTCAGCCCTGAGGGAGAACTACTCCCTCCTCATCATGGAGAGCGCCGGGATGATGAAGATGGCCACCGGAGAGGGATTTCCCCCTCCGGTAGGGTGCCAGAACGGGTCTAGATTAGTTTTCGGTGGCTACGGAGGCTTCTGGCGGCGGAACTCCCAATCTATTCTGCTCTCCGATGTTTTTAGGGTATATATATATAGGCGAAAGAAGTCGGTCAGGGGAGCCACGAGGGGCCCACGAGGGTGGGGGCGCACCTAGGGGGTAGGGCGTGCCTCCCTTCCTCGTGCCTCCCTCAAAGCTTCCCTGACATCTACTCCAAGTCTCCTGGATTGCTTCTGTTCCAAAAATAAGTTCCGTGAAGTTTCAGGTCAATTGGAGTCCGTTTGATTTTCCTTTTCTGTGATACTCTAAATCAAGGAAAAAACAGAAACTGGCACTGGGCTCTAGGTTAATAGGTTAGTCCCAAAAATCTTATAAAATAGCATATAAATGTATATAAAACATCCAAGATTGATAATATAATAGCATGGAACAATAAAAAATTATAGATACGTTGGAGACGTATCAAGCATCCCCAAGCTTAATTCCTGCTCGTCCTAGAGTAGGTAAATGATAAAAATAGAATTTTTGATGTGGAATGCTACCTAACATATTTATCCATGTAATTCTATTTATTGTGGCAAGAATATTCAGATCCATAAGATTCAAGACAAAATTTTAATATTGACATAAAAATAGTAATACTTCAAGCATACTAACAAAGTAATCATGTCTTCTCAAAATAACATGGCCAAAGAAAGCTATCCCTACAAAATCATATAGTCTGGCTATGCTCTATCTTCATCACACAAAATATTTAAATCATGCACAACCCCGATGGCAGGCCAAGCAATTGTTTCATGCTTATGATGTTCTCAAACTTTTTCAATCTTCACACAATACATGAGCATGAGACATGGACATAGCACTATAGGTGGAATAGAATGGTAGTTGTGGAGAAGACAAAAAGGAGAAGATAGTCTCACATCAACTAGGCGTATCAACGGGCTATGGAGATGCCCATCAATAGATATCAATTTGAGTGGGTAGGGATTGCCATGCAACAGATGCACTAGAGCTTTAAGTGTATGAAAGCTCAACAAAAGAACTAAGTGGGTGTGCATCCAACTTGCTTGCTCATGAAGACCTAGGGCAATTTTGAGGAAGCCCATCATTCGAATATACAAGCCAACTTCTACAATGTAAAATTCCCACTAGTATATGAAAGTGACAACATAGGAGACTCTCTATCATGAATATCATGGTGCTACTTTGAAGCACAAGTGTGGTAAAAGGATAGTAGCATTGCCCCTTCTCTCTTTTTCTCTCATTTTTATATTTTTTATTTGGGCCTTTTCTCCTTTTGTTTGGCCTCTTTTTTTCTTTTTTTTTCTTTCGTCCAGAGTCTCATCCCGACTTGTGGGGGAATCATAGTCTCCATCATCCTTTCCTCACTTGGGACAATGCTCTAATAATGATGATCATCACACTTTTATTTACATACAACTCAAGAATTGCAACTCGATACATAGAACAAAATATGACTCTATATGAATGCCTCCGGTGGTGTACCGGGATGTGCAATGACTCATGAGTGACATGTATGAAAGATTTATGAACGGTGGCTTTGCCACAAATACAATGTCAACTACATGATCATGCAAAGCAATATGACAATGATGGAGTGTGTCATAATAAACGGAATGGTGGAAAGTTGCATGGCAATATATCTCGGAATGGCTATGGAAATGCCATAATAGGTAGGTATGGTGGCTGTTTTGAGGAAGGTATATGGTGGGTGTATGATACCGGCGAAAGGAGCGCGGTATTAGAGAGGCTAGCGATGGTGGAAGGGTGAGAGTGCGTATAATCCATGGACTCAAAATTAGTCATAAAGAACTCACATACTTATTGCAAAAATCTATTAGTTATCAAAACAAAGTACTACGTGCATGCTCCTAGGGGGATAGATTGGTAGGAAAAGACCATTGCTCGTCCCCGACCGCCACTCATAAGGAAGACAATCAATAAATAAATCATGCTCCTACTTTGTCACATAACGGTTCACCATACGTGCATGCTACAGGAATCACAAACTTCAACACAAGTATTTCTCGAATTCATAACTACTCAACTAGCATGACTCTAATATCACCATCTCCATATCTTGAAACAATCATCAAGTATCAAACTTCTCTTAGTATTCAATGCACTTATATGAAAGTTTTTATAATTCCATGTTGTTCTAAAGGACTCTCAAAATAATATAAGTGAAGCATGAGAGATCAATTATTTCTATGAAATAAAACCACCGCCGTGCTCTAAAATATATAAGTGAAGCACTAGAGCAAATGACAAACTACTCCGAAAGATATAAGTGAAGATCAATGAGTAGTCAAATAATTATGCAACTATGTGAAGACTCTCTAACATTTAATAATTTCAGATATTGGTATTTTATTCAAACAGCAAGCAAAATAAAATAAAATAAAATGACGCTCCAAGCAAAACACATATCATGTGGTGAATAAAAATATAGCTCCAAGTAAAGTTACCGATGAACGAAGACGAAAGAGGGGATACCATCCGGGGCATCCCCAAGCTTAGGCTCTTGGTTGTCCTTGAATATTACCTTGGGGTGCCTTGGGAATCCCGAAGATTAGGATCTTCCCACTCCTTATTCCATAGTCCATCGAATATTTACCCAAAACTTGAAAACTTCACAACACAAAACTTAACAGAAAACTCGTAAGCTCCGTTAGTATAAGAAAATAAATCACCACTTAGGTACTGTTGTGAACTCATTCTAAATTCATATTGGTGTAATATCTACTGTATTACAACTTCTCTATGTTTCATACCCTCCGATACTACTCATAGATTCATCAAAATAAGCAAACAACACATAGAAAACAGAATCTGTCAAAAACAGAACATGCTGTAGTAATCTGTAGGTTCCGAATACTTCTGTAACTCCAAATATCCTGAGCAATTAGGAAATCCTATAAAATTTGTTTAGTGATCTAATTCAGTTGGAATTGTTATTTTATCGCTCCCTGGTAAAAAATGAAAATTATTCCCGTGAGCGCATACTTTCTGTTTTTTATAGCAAGATCAAATAACAATCACCCAAGAAGGTCCTAAAGGCTTTACTTGGCACAAACACTAATTAAAACATAAAACCACATCTAAACAGAGGCTATATGAATTATTTATTACTAAACAGGAACAAAAAGCAACGAACAAAAATAAAATTGGGTTGCCTCCCAACAAGCGCTATCGTTTAACGCCCCTAGCTAGGCATGACGATTTCAATGATGCTCACATAAAAGATAAGAATTGAAGCATAAAGATAGAATCATGAAGAATATTACTAGCACATTTAAGTCTAACCCACTTCCTATGCATAGGGATTTTGTGAGCAAACAACTTGTGGGAACAATAATCAACTAGCACAGGAAGGCAAAACAAGCATAACTTTAAAACTTTAAGCACATAGAGAGGAAACTTGATATTATTTCAATTCCTACAAGCATATATTCCCCCCTCATAATAATTTTCAGTACCATGATGAATCAATTCAACAATATAACTATCACATAAAGCATTCTTTTCATGATCTACAAGCATAGAAAATTTACTACTCTCCACATAAGCAAAATTCTTCTCATTCAGAATAGTGGGAGTATCATAAGAGACTTGAATACTATAAATTGTTTCCACATTAAAAGAGTAATGTTCAGAAAAGGGGTAATCATAATCATGACAAGTTTTGTAAATATAATCATCACTACTTTTTATAGCATACGTGTCATCACAATAATCATCATAAGTAGCAACTTTGTTCTCATCATAATCAATTGAAACCTCTTCCAAGATAGTGGAATATTTACTAAATAAAGTCATGACCTCTCCAAATCCACTTTCATAATTGTCACAATAAGATTCAACATCCTCCAAAATAGTGGGATTACTACTTCCTAAAGTTGACACTCTTCCAAACCCACTTTCATCAATATAATCATCATAAGTAGGAGGCATGCTATCATCATAATAAATCTGCATATCAAAACTTGGGAGACTACAAATATCATCTTCATTAAAAATAGCTTCCCCAAGCTTGGGACTAACATTAATTGCAGCGAATACATTCTCAAAAACATCATCTTCATCAAACATAGCATTCCCAAGCTTGGGCCTTTTCATATCATAAGCATAACCACTCTCATCATTAATAGTATGGATAGCACCGATAGTATAGCACTTATCATCATCACAATGAGTAGTAGGAGCAACATCATTTGGGAGGGATACCTTTCTACCTTTGCTTCTCCGTCTTTTCTTTTTCTTCTTCATATCATGTATGGGTTTAACACTCTTTTTGGAGCTCCTTATTGATGAGATTGGTTGAATAGAAGGCTCCTCCTCGTTACCTGATTCATCATAAGAAATAATAGGAGGATACTGGGAAGTTTCTTCCCTTTCATTAGTATTTTCTTCATCTTCTATTTGTTTCCTTTTCTTTATGTAATTGGCAATATAAGGATTTTCAATGCAATTCACTCCACAATACATATAAATTTCCTCTAGATAAAAATCAAGAACTCTTTCAAGGGCAAATTCTGGAATAACCTTAGTTACACGTTTCATTTCTTCATAACCCAAGAGCAAACTAAGTTCATTATGATGTGCAAGGGAAATCAAGTCATCACAATTTTTGGACACGATACGATCATGAAATAATTTGCATTGGATATTTAAATGACCACGTTCATTGCAAAGCTCACAAGGATGACTAAGAAAATTTAATTTTTGAGCACAAACATCTAGCCTTTCTTGCAACCATTTGGTTTCTAAATACTTATGCCTCTTACAAAATCTATCATCCCTTTTTTGGTATGTATTTGCAAACTCTATGCACTCCACAGAAATCGACATGCTTATAGGAAACATTTTCATCATGACTAGTGCAATCATCATTAGTACTATGGATATTCAAAGAGTTCATACTAACAGCATTGCAATCATGCTCATCATTCAAAGATTTAGTGCCAAACATTTTATAGACTTCTTCTTCTAGCACTTGAGCACAATTTTCCTTTCCATCATTCTCATGAAAGATATTAAAAAGATGAACCGTATGAGGCAAACTCAATTACTTTTTTTGTAGTTTTATTTTATAAACTAAACTAGTGATAAAACAAGAAACTAAAAGATTCGATTACAAGATCTAAAGATATACCTTCAAGCACTCACCTCCCCGGCAACGGCGCCAGAAAAGAGCTTGATGTCTACTACACAACCTTCTTCTTGTAGACGTTGTTGGGCCTCCAAATGCAGAGGTGTGTAGGACAATAGCAAATTTCCCTCAAGTGGATGACCTAAGGTTTATCAATCCGTGGGAGGCATAGGATGAATATGGTCTCTCTCAAGCAACCCTGCAACCAAATAACAAAGAGTCTCTTGTGTCCCCAACACACCCAATACAATGGTAAATTGTATAGGTGCACTAGTTCGGCGAAGAGATGGTGATACAAGTGCAATATGGATGGTAGATATAGGTTTTTGTAATCTGAAAATATAAAAATAGCAAGGTAACTAATGATAAAAGTGAGCACAAATGGTATTGCAATGAGTTGAAACAAGTCCAAGGGTTCATACTTTCACTAGTGCAAGTTCCCTCAACAATAATAACATAATTGGATCATATAACTATCCCTCAACATGTAACAAAGAGTCACTCCAAAGTCACTAATAGCGAAGAACAAACGAAGAGATTATGGTTGGGTACGAAACCACCTCAAAGTTATTCTTTCTGATCGATCTATTCAAGAGTTCGTACTAGAATAACACCTTAAGACACAAATCAACCAAAACCCTAATGTCACCTAGATACTCCAATGTCACCTCAAGTATCCGCGGGTATGATTATACGATATGCATCACACAATCTCAGATTCATCTATTCAACCAACACAAAGAACTTCAAAGAGTGCCCCAAAGTTTCTACCGGAGAGTCAAGACGAAAACGTGTGCCAACCCCTATGCATAAGTTCAGGTCACGGAACTCGCAAGTTGATCACCAAAACATACATCAAGTGGATCACGTGATATCCAATTGTCACCATGGATAAACACATGCAAGACATACATCAAGTGTTCTCAAATTCTTAAAGACTCAATCCGATAAGATAACTTCAAAGGGAAAACTCAATCCATTACAAGAGAGTAGAGGGGGAGAAACATCATAAGTTCCAACTATAATAGCAAAGCTCGCGATACATCAAGATCGTACCACCTCAAGAACACGAGAGAGAGAGAGATCAAACACATAGCTACTGGTACATACCCTCAGCCCCGAGGGAGAACTACTCCCTCCTCATCATGGAGAGCGTCGGGATGATGCAGATGGCTACCGGAGAGGGATTCCCCCCTCCGACAGGGTACCAGAATGGGTCTAGATTGGTTTTTGGTGGCTACGGAGGCTTCTGGCGGCAGAACTCCCAATCTATTCTGCTCTCCGATGTTTTTAGGGTATATTGATATATATAGGCGAAAGAAGTTGGTCAGGGGAGCCACAAGGGGCTCACGAGGGTGGGGGGCGCGCCAGGGGGTAGGGCACGCCTCCCTGCCTCGTGCCTCCCTTGAAGCTTCCCTGACGTCTACTCCAAGTCTCGTGGATTGCTTCCGTTCCAAAAATAAGTTCCGTGAAGTTTCAGGTCAATTGGACTCCGTTTGATTTTCCTTTTCTGCAATACTCTAAAACGAGGAAAAACAGAAACTGGCACTGGGCTCTAGGTTAATAGGTTAGTCCCAAAAATCATATAAAATAGCATATAAATGCATATAAAACATCCAAGGTTGATAATATAATAGCATGGAACAATCAAAAATTATAGATACGCTGGAGACGTATCAGCCCAGCGCACCAGACTTTTGTGTTTTATGTCATGCACTAGAGGGCGACAACACTTATAGCTTGGGAGATATTGTGGCACGTCGCCTTCACATTAATAGGTCCAAGGGTAAAATACATGTGGGATTTTTGCTACTTGTTTGGCAGCTCACTTCGAGGTTGAGATACGCCTTCGTGATTACCCTCTGACCAAGGTTTACCTAGATCGCGCGGCCATGGATCATCACCATTTTATTGATATAGAATCTCCTAACATCCCTATTCCTTATAACCTGGTTTTAGCGTTAACACTCATGATATTATTCCATTGCCTGCTCCTGCTTTGTTTGATCATGTTTCTAGGGGCGGATATAGGATTATGCCTGCAGACATCATCGCCTACCGGAACGATCAGGCTACAGAGGAGGAGGAAGAGCCTCAACAGTGGGATTAGTGGATGCCCGCTCCTTAATACCCCGAATACTATTCAGGCTTTTGATTGATTACCAAGTTAGGCCAAAAGCCTAAGCCTGGGGGAGTACGTGTTTCTCACCGACATTACATTCATGTTCACTTATTTCATTTGTCGGTGTTCACACTTTTTCATTGTATCGTCCATGCTTAATTTTATTTTCTTGCTTTCTTCTTTTGAGTTTGAAAAACCTTAGAAAAACAAAAAAAATAGTTGTAGTGAGCTTACTTTCTATGTGTGCTTTTAAAAAGGAAACCCAAAAAGATTTCCTTGTTCTTCTTTTTCTTGTTGGGAGCTTTCCCGTGTAAATAGTTTTTCTCGTTTTTGCTTTTCCCTTTTATTTGCTTGTTCAAGAAAACCAAAAACTCCGAAAATATTTCAGTGTGTTTCTCTGAATTTATTTTCTGTTTATTAGAGTCGTATCAAGGAGAAGACCACGATGAAAATGTTGAGTGGCTCTCCTATGAATAACTGTTGATCTAGTAAAGAGCCCATTTTACCTTGTCTTCTCCTGTTGAATAAAATGTTTGCAGATTCCAGCTTAGTCCACGACACTCTTGCACTATTATTGTTTTCATATCTTTTGGTCGTGCAAGTGAAAGGCAATGATGACGATATTCGATGAACTGGCCGTGGCAGAGAGAAACGGGTATGAACTCGACTTGTTCTACTTGTGTAAATAAGTTTAACCTAGTATCCATGATTCAACCCATTATAATTAAACATGTTTGCAATGACAATTAGAGATTATAGTTTCTCATGCCATGCATAAGTAGCTAGGAGTGGATAATGATTTATCTTGGATATCAACATTGCGTCAAAATGATTGTGATGTAGTATGATGATATGGTATCCTCCTCAGAATGTTCGAGTGGTTTGACTTGGCACATGTTCATGCATGTAGTTGAATCAAAACCAACGTAGCCTCTATGATATTTATGTTCATGGTGTTCATATCCTACTCATGCTAGTGTCCAATGTTACTTATGCAAAATGCATGTTCATGATCGTTGTTGCTCTCTAGCTGTCCGCTTCTCAACCTATTTGCTAGACTTCGCCTGTACTAAGTGGGAATTATGCTTGTACATCAAAAACCTTGAACCCAAAAGTTATTCCAGATGAGTCCACCATACCTACCTATATGCGGTATTACCCTGCCGTCCTAAGTAAATTTGCATGTGCCACCTCTAAAAACTTCTAATAAATATCCTTTTTGTGTGCCTGGATCGTTCATGGAACGACATAAGGTGGTCGATATCTTCCATGCTAAGCGGGTTATTCTCAGGTCGAGTGTTTATTCACTCACCATCACACGAGAAAAGGGCGGTAATAGGGATTCCTAGTCCCAAACTCAAAATGCAAATAAATAAACAAAAACTCCCCCGAGACTGTTGTTGGTTTGGACGACACCCGTTGTTTCGGACAAGCCGTGGAGTGTGATTGTTGGTGGAGGGGGAGTAAACCTTTACTTTTATTGCTTGGGAACCACCACTAGCGTGCTTAGCATGGAAGATATTGATAACTCATAGTCGTGAAGTAAATGAGAAGGGTGCATGTCTCAAAATATCATTTACTTTTATGTTGTGTCATCACCTTCTAAAATAAGCGTCAGAACCTGAGAGCACTTCTGTCATGCTTATGCATTGTGTGTAGCTAATGTTGGGTGCATCATGACTGCATCTTTTCTACCATGAATTACAATGTTTAGTCGCTGCTTGAACTTTGGAGGTGCTCTGCATTTATGTTTTGCAGTCTCAGAAAGGGCTAGAGAGATACCACTATTGTCATATTATATCATGGTTGTTTTGACAACGTGTTGCCATTTGAGATATTGCTACCTCTTGAGCACTGCGTTGGATTTCCTTGAAGAGGAAAGGAAGATGCAGCAAAGTAGCGTAACTATTTCCCTCAGTTGTTGAGAACCAAGGTATCAATCCAGTAGGAGGCTACGCGCGAGTCCCTCGTACCTGCACAAAACAAATAACTCCTCGCAACCAACTCGATAAGGGGTTGTCAATCCCTTCACGGTCACCTGCGAGAGTGAGATCTGATAGATATGATAAGATAATATTTTTGGTATTTTTTTGATAAAGATGCAAAGTAAAATAAAAGCAAAATAAAAATCAAAGGAAATAACTAAGTATTGGAAGATTAATATGATGAAGATAGACCCGGGGGCCATAGGTTTCACTAGTGGCTTCTCTCAAGAGCATAAGTATTTTATGATGGGTGAACGAATTACTGTTGACCAATTGACAGAATTGAGCAAAGTTATGAGAATATCAAGGTATGATCATGTGTATAGGCATCACGTCCAAGACAAGTAGACCGACTCCTGCCTGCATGTACTACTATTACTCCACTCATCGACCGCTATCCAGCATGCATCTAGAGTATTAAGTTCATAAAACAGAGTAACGCCTTAAGCAAGATGACATGATTTAGAGGGATAAATTCATGAAATATGATAAAAACCCCATCTTGTTATCCTCGATGGCAACAATACAATACGTGCCTTGCTGCGCCTGCTGTCACTGGGAAAGGACACCGCAAGATTGAACCCAAAGCTAAGCACTTCTCCCATTGCAAGAAAGATCAATCTAGTAGGCCAAACCAAACTGATAATTCGAAGAGACTTGCAAAGATAACCAATCATACATAAAATAATTCAGAGAAGATTCAAATATTGTTCATAGATAAACTTGATCACAAACCCACAATTCATCGGTCTCAACAAACACACCGCAAAAAGAAGATTACATCGAATAGATCTCCATAAGAGAGGGGGAGAACATTGTATTGAGATCAAAAAAGAGAGAAGAAGCCATCTAGCTAATAACTATGGACCCGAAGGTCTGAGGTAAACTACTCACACTTCATCGGAGAGGCTGTTGATGTAGAAGCCCTCCATGATGGATGCCCCCTCCGGCGGAGCTCCGGAACAGGCCCCAAGATGGGATCTCGTGGATACAGAAAGTTACGGCGGTGGAATTAGGGTTTTGGCTCCGTCTCTGATCATTTGGGGGTACGTAAGTATATATAGGAGGAAGGAGTATGTCGGTGGAGCAACAGGGGGCCCACGAGGGTGGAGGGTGTGCTTGGGGGGGGGGGGTAGGCGCGCCCCTACCCCGTGGCTTCCTGTAACACCCCGAGTGCCATGCTACAGTAATCCCCTGTTAATGGTGCCAGGTCACCATGCTTACTAAGCTATTTATCACTTGATGAAAAATCAAAGTCAAATTCAATTATTAGTGAAATTCAAAATTTCTCAATCATGCAAACTAAAATGTTCATTAAATATAAAATAATTCATAACTAATTATCTTCAGAAAAACAACATCACCTAAATTCATCATGTGATTCAAACAACAAAAAACAGCATCAACCAGAAATTTAAAGTGCCTTATCATTTATTAAAAATTTGAATGAAATCATTTTGGCTCCAAACCATTTTTTTGGCAGTGGTAAATATTGCACTATAGTTGTTGAGCTAAGTCACATTTTTCACAAAACTCTAATGGTGGCTAAGCAATTTGCAAAACAGGAATAAATCAAAAAGAAGAAAAGAAAAGGAAAGCAGAGGGAGGAGAGAGAAAGCCCCTGCCTCACGGGGCCAAACGGCCCAGCTGGCCGTCGGCCCACGCCAGCCGGCCCAGCCACCTCCCTTATTCCCCCACCACCCGCAAACCCTAACCGATCCACCCCCACTCCCACTCCCGCACGGTCCCCTCGACCCCCCTCGCTCCTCTCTGCCTCCCCGATCGGTTCTGCATCGGGCGAACCACCCTGACCCCTTCGCCCCCACCGCTGTGCCCTGTCGCCGTCGCTGCCTCACCTCGCCCCCCGACGCCCATCTACGCGCCGCCTCATACCCTCCGCCCCTGAATTGGAATTGGGGCTCGGCCTTGACGCCGCCGCCGCTCGGAGCCCCCCCCTCGCAGGAACCAAGCTCCGCCAACCGACGCCACGCCGTCGCCGGGCCGCCCCCCGCTCGCCGGATCGTCCCTGTCCTCCTCCTCGTCGGCTTCATCGAGCCTCGACGCCCCTCTTCCCACGCACACTGGTGAGGGCCGCGCCCTCCTCTCCTCTCTGCCCCGTGCGCTACGGCCTCGTCCGCGCTAGCTGTCGATTGCCTCCCGCGCACTGCGCTCACCGTCGTCGCCGCTCATCACCGCGCCCGTGGCCGCAGCCCACCCGCGCCCGACCTCGACAATCGCCGCGCCATGGCCGCGCCGGATCCGCCCACTTCTGTCGCGGCTCGCCCCCACCGCACCTCGCCTTGCCACCCTAGTCGCTACACGCTCGTCGCCAGCCCCCTACGCCTTGCCGCTGCTAGACCCGCACTCTCGCTCGGCCTCCCTGCGCTTGCCGCCGCCGCTGCCTTGCTGACCGCACGGTTGCTCTCGCTCGCCGCGTGGTGCGCCCAACCGCGCGCGCCTCGCCTCCACGAGCCCTGCTCGCCAGCGCAACCCCCTGCGCTCCCCTACTTCACCGCTCCGACACCGTCCTGCTCCCTCTGCGCCCCGAGCGACCGCCGCCGCAGCGCCCTCCTTCCCCCTCCCGCGCCCATCGCTGCTCCGGCTTGCTGGCCGGTCGCCGCCTTCGGCCGGGCACTTGGCTGCCGGCGCCTCGCTGCACCGCGAATGGCCTGGGCGAGCGCCCTGCCGGGCTGGCGCCCGTGCGCCCTGCGCCCGTAACCCGCTAGCGGCGCCCGATAGGCCCCTAGGGCCTATGACATGGGGGCCCCACGCCCCAGAACATTTTACAAAAAATATAATTAAAATAAATAAATAAATAATAATTAAAATAATTAATTATTTAATGAATCAATTAAGTTAATTAATCATATTTTTAATCTAATTAACCTATTAATTTAATTAAACAATAATTAATTAGCTAAACCCTAATTAAACTAAACAGTGTATGACATGCAGGACCCACACGTGGTTGACCCAGTCAACTACACAGTTGACTGCTAACGTCAGCATGATGTCATGCTGACTTCATCATTTACTATTCTGGATAATGTTGAAATAAATAATTAAATTCCAGAATTTAATAAAAACTTTAGAAAATCATATAAAATAAACCGTAGCTCTGATGGGAAAACTTTGTACATGAAAGTTGCTCAGAACGACGAGACGAACCCGGATACGCAGCCCGTTCGTGCACCACGCATCCCTAGCATAGCGAACACACAACTTTCCCCCTCCGGTTCATCCGTCCGAAAACGTGAAATACCGGGGATATGTGGAGTCGGGTTGACCTGGAGGGTGCCCGCGAGATACTTACGAGGCGTGGCCGGGCATTCTTAGCCCTTGCCGCAAGTACTCGAGACGGGGCGACGGGGTCACATCGATTGTGAGTCTCTGCTCGTTACTGCGTGTTCCTAATCCACTATGATTTGGATATTTGATCCGAGGGGCCTCTGGCCTGATAGCACTAACCATCACGTGTGCATAGTATGGGCGTTCTGCGTCGTATACATCAGCCGAAGCTTAATAGGCGTCAGCGACTGAGCGGCGTGCGCCGGGTTGGACTACGTAAGCGCCTGCCTTGTTGAAGGAGGTAGCTAGGTCTGCTCACCGGCCGCGTACGCGACGTGCAGGAGTTCCCGGGGAGATGGCCCATGACCCCTAGGGGCATAGGTTTAGTCCGGCATGGTGGCCTCTCTATTAAGCCTAGGTCGGGTTGCGGCGTATTGTTTGGCTGAGGCCGGACATGACCCAGGAAAGTGTGTCCGGCTAGAGTTAATCGAGCGTGGTGGGTAAGTTGGTGCACCCCTGCAGGGAAGAAAACATCTATCGACAGCCTGTCCTACGGTAACAGACACTTGGAGTTGTATCCCGATCGATACAACTAGAACTGGATACTTGTGATGAGAAATGGATGGTGATGAGAAATGGATAGTATGGCTCTGGGATTGCTTTCTCGTAGGGAGTCGAGAAAGGATCTCTGGCCGAGGTTGATAACTCTATTGCTACTTTACTTTATGCTACTCTACTCCCTCCTGTTGCTGCAAGATGGTGGTTTCCAGAAGATGCTAGTCTTCGATAGGCTAGGCTTTCCCCTTCCCTTCTGGCATTCTGGAGTTTAGTCCATAGATACAACCCATTCCTTTGATACAGATGCATACTTAGTTTAGATCTGATGTAAGTCTTGCGAGTACTTTGGATGAGTACTCACGATTGCTTTGCTACTTCTTTTTCCCCCATACCCGATTGTTGCGACCAGATGACGGATCCCAGGAGCCAGACGACACCATTGAAGACTACTGCTACCCCGAGGGTGACTACTTCTACATGACAGCCGTTGGCGACTTGGAGTAGTTAGGAGGCTCCCAGGCAGGAGGCCTTGCCTTTTCGATCATTGTTGCTTTTGTGCTAGCCTTCTTAAGGCAAACTTGTCTAACTTATATCTGTACTCAGATATTGTTGCTTCCGCTGACTCTTATGTTTTCAAGCTTATGTATTCGAGCCCTCGAGGCCCCTGGCTTGTAATATAAAGCTTGCATTATTTTAATTTGTGTCTATAGTTGTGTTGTGATATCTTCCCGTGAGTCCTTGATCTTGATCTTACACATTCGCGTGTATGATTAGTGTACGGTCAAATCAGGGGCGTCACAAGTTGGTCTCAGAGTCGACTGCCTGTAGGTAGCCCCCTTTCCAACTCCTTGGCCGAAGTTGAGTCTAGTCACTACAAAAACTTTTACTAACATGGCTGTGTGTCTTACGGGCCCACGTCGCCATATGGGTGGTATTAGGATCTTTTATTCCTCGTCTATACTCTGGGACTCTGATCTCTCATCTATTCGGGTTAAACGATTTTGCTAACTCTGACATTAGGTTCTCGTAACCACTTCATCCCGGGGAGCCACTTCATTCCATATGATCGCCTGCTTCACCAGAAGACTTTGAAGATACTCTTCGATGTTCATTTGAGGACTT
The DNA here is from genome assembly GCA_034509565.1 of Triticum monococcum. Classification (NCBI taxonomy): domain Eukaryota; kingdom Viridiplantae; phylum Streptophyta; class Magnoliopsida; order Poales; family Poaceae; genus Triticum; species Triticum monococcum. Next base: position 115,461,440 of record CM067844.1, read on the forward strand.
GTGCCCGTCGCTTTTGCGATTCCCTTCCACCGTCAACCCCCATGGAAAACTACATACACTTGCCATTCATACAATCATTCCTCGTTGCTCTTGTTATTATGAGATGCCTCGAAATTCTCTCTATTGTTCCAAGAATCCTTTGAGCTTACTGCCTTGAAGTTCTTTACCACGTGAATACCCCTACGGATAATTCCTCGCACTTATCGAGTATTCGCTCATCCCTAGCTGTTCTTGTGTTGCACAAAATTCTTCGAAATACTATTTGATCTTCTGAAAATCCTTAGTAGCCTATTGATCTTGTTCTTCCTTACCTGCTTGCATTTTGGTTAATTCCATATGCCTAGCACTATTCATTAAAAATCCTTTGCGATTGTTATCCTTACCCGGTCGATTCAACATGTGTGTGAATGCACGCAATCATCAGTTGATCCTTTTAAATGATCTTTCCGGCTCAGGCATTGTACCAGATATGAGCTCGTTCTTGCCAAATCAAGATTTGATCGGGTGCACCTCTAAGTCTATTCAACTTACTCATCTTTTGATCACAACCTCTGCTTCTGATCCTTCATCTTGGAATCATAATTCCTTTGCACTCAAGCATCGAATTATTCAGATGTTTCTATAAGCCGATGCCTTTGCATTCCCTTCTCCATCGGATTGATTACCGATACTCACCTCAACTCTGTTGTGAATCGCCAGATCCATTGTTGGGTTGTTATCCGATAGTGTCCTTCACATCCAAAATCTTGTGAGTTTTTCCCTGATACATAATACCTTTGGTAAAATTATATCACCTGCGTTGGCTTCGATACTCTGCTTTCGAACTCGTATCTCTTGCTTGGTTGATGGTTGTATAGGTTCGTAAAATTACCCCGATGGGTTGAACTTATGCCTTCCATGATCCGTGTGAACCCGAGAGTTCTCACGAGTCATACTCTTCTGGTGTTTAGCCAGATAACATTTCAACACTACAACTTCATCGAAAGCAAGAAGTAAATGAAATAATATGCATTGAAGAAGTGGGAATCGACCCTGAACCTTGTGTTCATGACCACGGACATGGTGTGGAATTTATCATGAAAGCTTCTTGCAAGGATATTTAATCATTAGAATATTCTTCCGGTATCGTAAATTGGATCCCTTGCAGTTATGGTCCCGACCATATTTCCTCCTTGATCCCATTTGCTAGGTAAGTTACAATTACTTATCCTCTGCAAATCATTCCCCCGTCCAACCTCTACTCCGATTTACCTTCTGGCATTACACCTAGTACTTGATACTGGGAAGCTTTATGCCCCTTCACATCATTCCTAGCCTGATCGGCTATATTTTTATCATGTCAACTTTTTAACTGTGCTACCTAGTCCTTATGCCCGGAGCAACTTCCGACGATGAGCTAAGCTTACTTCGATATTCCTCATCTTATCATTTCACCTCAAACAACAAGCTTGACTTTGAGCTTGTGTCGAATCCGTGGTTCTCATAGCCTTTCACTTCATCCTTCCTTTTCTGCTCGATGGCATCTTCATAGAGTCTCACAACAAAATTTGTCTTGACCACCGTCAACACTTTGGCTTCTTCAGAGATGTCAATTGAATTCATGGCTAGAAATACCATCCTTACCTCTCGATGATTCGTGTCAGCATCAAAAACATTCTTGTCTTCCCCCCAAAACAAACTTGATCATATTAATTTTGGGAATACGTCCTTTTTGACATGTCGATGGATTGCTTCTGAACCCATCGGCCACCTCCTCATCTTTTCCCTGATAAAATAACATGAAATGTTCTAGAAATTCCTGATGCATCCATTGTGAATCCAAGGTCCGACCTTTACTTGATGACCATGTCAATGCTACCCCGAAGCATGATTGTGGTACACAAACATCAGCAAGAACATTCGAAGCCTAATGCTAAATGTTTATTGTTCATGTATCCAAACACCATTGTACGTGTAACATCATGAATTCCCTCACCCCTTTACCTAATTGGTTATCTACTCACTATCATGTCATGGATATCATCCTCTGCTTGTCCTTGGGAAGGATATACTCCTGTTAATTGTGTTTAAACACATTTTCCTTTCCATTCTTCTGATTAATATACTAACCATATTTTCCTTTCCATTCTTTTGTTTAACCTTTCCGGTAAACTAACTTATCTCAGTAGAGATAATTTCTTGCTTAGGTAAGCACCTCAATGTACAACTCTGTTAGTAAAGACCCTGTTATTATTGATGTTAACATTCCGGTACCCACCAATCGATGAAAACTTTGCCTATTGGTCCGCCTCATTCAACGAGCAGGAAAATAGTTCCCTTCGTCCCTCGCCCTTGGTATCAATGTTGTTGGCAACATAACTGACAGTCTATCATCTGACATGTCTTGCTATCGGCCCCTTTCTACTTTTAACCCACATGGTGGGCCCATAACCCACAGTTCCACAGGATTGAAACCCGACTCTCCTGTATGTCCTTTATTACGAAGTATCATTTGCTCTTGGCTTTGTGTGTTGTCACGAGCCACCGTCCGAGAGATGATCTATTCCCGATGCTCTGAACCCCCTTCTCACACTCTATTCAGGTATCGATCATTTGTCCATTCGCTTAAAACTTCCCATTGTACCTTCTTATTTTGCTCTCGATATTTTCTTAAGTTTCAACTCGAGAGATACTTCTGCCACCTTCACATTGTTCGCTAGACAATTAACCCTACAAGGGTCAGTTCTCCCGAAGTTACTCTTTACTTCACTACTTAAATCTCGGGACGAGATTTCTTGTAGTGGAGGAGATCTGTAACACCCCCAGTGCCATGCTACAGTAATCCCCTGTTAATGGTGCCAGGTCACCATGCTTACTGAGCTATTTATCACTTGATGAAAAATCAAAGTCAAATTCAAATTCAATTATGAGTGAAATTCAAAATTTCTCAATCATGCAAACTAAAATGTTCATTAAATAGAAAATAATTCATAACTAATTATCTTCAGAAAAACAACATCACCTAAATTCATTATGTGACTCAAACAACAGGAAACAACATCAACCAGAAATTTAAAGTGCCTTATCATTTATAAAAAATTCGAATGAAATCATTTTGGCTCCAAACCATTTTTTTGGCAGTGGTAAATATTGCACTATAGTTGTTGAGCTAAGTCACATTTTCACAAAACTCTAATGGTGGCTAAGCAATTTGCAAAACAGGAATAAATCAAAAAATGAAAAGAAAAGGAAAGGAGAGGGAGGAGAGAGAAAGGCCCTGCCTCACTAGGCCAAACGGCCCAGCTGGCCGTCGGCCCACGCCAGCTGGCCCAGACACCTCCCTTATCCCCCCACCACCCGCAAACCCAAACCAATCCACCCCCACTCCCACTCCCGCACGATCCCCTCGATCCCCCTCGCCCCTCTCTTCCTCCCCGATCGGTTCTGCATCGGGCGAACCGCCCTGACCCCTTCGCCCCCACCGCTGTGCCCCGTCGCCGTCGCTGCCTCACCTCGCCCCCGATGCCCATCTGCGCACCGCCTCGTCCCCTCCGCTCCTGAATTGGAATTGGGACTCGGCCTCGACGCCGCCACCGCTTGGAGCCCCCCTTGCAGGAACCAAGCGCCGCCAACCGACGCCAAGCCGTCGCCGGGCCGCCCCCCGCTCGCCGGATCGTCCCCGTCCTCCTTCTCGTCGGCTTCATCGAGCCTCGACGCCCCTCTTCCCAAGCACGCTGGTGAGGGCCGCGCCCTCCTCTCCTCTCTGCCCCGTGCGCTACGGCCTCGTCCGCGCTAGCTGTCGACTGCCTCCCGCGCCACGCACTCACCATCGCCGCCGCTCATCACCACGCCCGTGGCCGCAGCCCACCCATGCCCGACCTCGACAATCGCCGCGCCATGGCCGCCCACTTTTGTCGCGGCTCGCCCCCACCGCACCTCGCCTGGCCGCCCTCATCGCTACACGCTCGTCGCCAACCCCCTGTGCCTTGCCGCTGCCGGACCCGCACTCTCGCTCGGCCTCCCCATGCTTGCCGCCGCCGCTGCCTTGCTCATCGCACGGTTGCTCTCGCTCGCTGCGTGGTGCGCCCAGCCGCGCGTGCCTCGCCTCCACGAGCCCTGCTCGCCAGCGCAACCCCCTGCGCTCCCCTACTTCACCGCTCTGACACAGTCCTGCTCCCTCTGCGCCCCGAGCGACCGCCGCTGCAGCGCCCTCCTTCCCCCTCCCGCGGCCATCGCTGCTCCCGCTCGCCGGTTCGGTCGCCGCCATCGGCCGGGCACTTGGCTGCCGGCGCCTCACTGCACCGCGGATGGCCTGGGCGAGCGCCCTGCCGGGCTGGCGCCCACGCACCCTGCGCCCGTAACCCGCTAGCGGCGCCCGATAGGCCCCTAGGGCCTATGACATGGGGCCCCCACGCCCCAGAACGTTTTACAAAAAATATAATTAAACTAAATAAATAAATAATAATTAAAATAGTTAATTAGTTAATTAATTAATTAAGTTAATTAATCCTATTTAATTAATCTAATTAACCTATTAGTTTAATTAAACAATAATTAATTAGCTAAACCCTAATTAAACTAAACAGTGTATGACATGCGGGACCCACACGTGGTTGACCCAGTCAACTACACAGTTGACTGCTAACGTCAGCATGATGTCATGCTAACGTCATCATTTACTATTCTAGATGATGCTGAAATAAATAAATAAATTCCAGAATTTAATAAAAACTTTAGAAAATCATATAAAATAAACGTAGCTCGGATGGAAAAACTTTGTACATGAAAGTTGCTCAGAACGACGAGACGAACTCGGATACGTAGCCCGTTCGTCCACCACGCATCCCTAGCATAGAGAACACGCAACTTTCCCCCTCTGGTTCATCCGTCCGAAAACGCGAAACACCGGGGATACTTTCCAGGATGGTTCCCCCCTTTGCCGGTATCACCTCCTACCGCGTTAGGTCACACCCGGCACATCTTATTGCCATGTTATGCTTTGTGGTGCTATGTTTGCTTTATATTTACTGTTTCTTCCCCCTCTTCTCTCCGGTAGACCCCGAGACCGATGCTGCCCTTGTGATCGACTACGTCGACGACGACCCCCCTCCTTGCCAGAGCAACCAGGCAAGCAAACCCCCCTTGGGAATTCCGATATCGCCCATTTCTTTCCCTCTCATGCTTGCATTAGAACTTCTACTGCTTTCTGTATGATCCTACTCTGATGCTTAGTCTGTTTTTGTTACCAGCTTTCCTACCTTACGTGCTTATCCTAAGCTGCTTAGTATAGGTTGGTTAGTGATCCTTCAGTGACCCCCCACCTTGTCCCAGTTGCCTCGCTTTATGTTCGATGACTCGATCATCATGATCGACGTCCAGGCCCCGACGCCGCACACCACCCCCCTAGTTGTACAACTCTGCAGAGTTACCATCGAGTGCCGAGTGTGGAATCTCTTACATCACTCCTGATGAGATCTCTGTAGGGTAGCTATACGGTCGAGGTCATCGAGGGGGATTTCCTCCTTAACCACTTCCGTTACCGCTCTGTCGTGCAACCCCTCAAGTGTGAACCTCGAGGGTGAATCCTCTTACGTTCACCTTGATGATAACATCGAGCGGAATTCACCGGGGGTGATTCCTCGGGTTTCCCCCTTGGTGTTAGACACCCAGTTACTATGGTTACTATGACTTTACACTGAGCCATGTTACTAAAGACGGGACGACCCTGAGGGGTACCCGCGCGAGCTTAATAGCGAGTGATGTGGAGTCGGGTTGACCTGGAGGGTGCCCGCGAGATACTTATGAGGCGTGGCCAGGCATTCTTAGCCCTTGCCGCAAGTACTCGAGATGGGGCGACGGGGTCACATTGATCGTGAGTCTCGGCTCATTACCGCGCGTTCCTAATCCACTACGATTTGGATATTTGATCCGAGGGGCCTCTGGCCTGATAGCACTAACCATCACGTGGGCATAGTATGGGCGTTCTGCGTCATATACATCAGCCGAAGCATAATAGACGTCAGCGACTGAGTGGCGCGCACCGGGTTAGACTGCATAAGCGCCTGCCTTGTTGAAGGAGGTAGGTAGGTCTGCTCACCGGCCGCGTACGCAACGTGCAGGAGTTCCCGGGGAGATGGCCCATGACCCCTGGTGGCATAGGTTTAGTCCGGTGTGCTGGCCTCTCTATTAAGCCTAGGTCGGGTTGCAGCGTATTATTTGGTCGAGGCTAGGCATGACCCAGGAAAGTGTGTCCGGCCGGAGTTAATCGAGCGTGGTGGGTAAGTTGGTGCACCCCTGCAGGGAAGAAAACATCTACCGATAGCCTGTCCTATGGTAACGGACACTTGGAGTTGTATCCCGATCGATACAACTAGAACTGGATACTTGTGATGAGAAATGGATTGTGATGAGAAATGGATGGTGATGAGAAATGGATAGTATGGCTCTGGGATTGCTTTCTCGTAGGGAGTCAAGAAAGGATCTCTGGCCGAGGTTGATAACTCTACTGCTACTTTACTTTATGCTACTCTACTCCCTCCTGTTGCTGCAAGATGGTGGTTTCCAGAAGATGCTAGTCTTCGATAGGCTAGGCTTTCCCCTTCCAGTCTGGCATTCTACAGTTTAGTCCACAGATACAACTCATTCCTTTGATACATATGCATACTTAGTTTAGATCTGATGTAAGTCTTGCGAGTACTTTGGATGAGTACTCACGGTTGCTTTGCTACTTCTTTTTTCCCCATACCCGATTGTTGCGACCAGATGACGGATCCCAGGAGCCAGACGACACCACTGAAGACTACTGCTACCCCGAGGGTGACTACTACTACGTGACGGCCGCTGACGACTTGGAGTAGTTAGGAGGCTCCCAGGCAGGAGGCCTTGCCTTTTCGCTCATTGTTGCTTTTGTGCTAGCCTTCTTAAGGAAAACTTGTCTAACTTATGTCTGTACTCAGATATTGTTGCTTCCGCTGACTCTTGTGTTTTCAAGCTTATGTATTCAAGCCCTCGAGGCCCCTGGCTTGTAATATAAAGCTTGTATTATTTTAATTTGTGTCTATAGTTGTGTTGTGATATCTTCCCGTGAGTCCTTGATCTTGATCGTACACATTTGCGTGTATGATTAGTGTATAGTCAAATCGGGGGCATCACACCTCCTTGTTGGTTGCTTGACGTAGGGTCCAAGTCTCGTGGGTCTTGTTCGTTCCAAAAATCACGTTCCCGAAGGTTTCATTCCGTTTGGACTCTGTTTGTTATTCCTTTTCTTCGACACCCTAAAATAGGCAAAAAACAACAATTCTGGGTTGGGCCTCCGGTTAATAGGTTAGTCCCAAAAATAATATAAAAGTGGAATAAAGCCCAATAATGTCCAAAACAGTAGATAATATAGCATGGAGCAATCAAAAATTATAGATACGTTGGAGACGTATTAAGCATCCCCAAGCTTAATTCCTGCTTGTCCTCGAGTAGGTAAATGATAAAAAGATAATTTTTGATGTGAAGTGCTACTTGGCATAATTTTAATGTAATTCTTCTTAATTGTGGTATGAATATTCAGATCCGAAAGATTCAAGATAAAAGTTTAATATTTACATAAAAATAATAATACTTCAAGCATACTAACAAAGCAATCATGTCTTCTCAAAATAACATGGCCAAAGAAAGTTATCCCTACAAAATCATATAGTCTGGCTATGCTCTATCTTCACCACACAAAGTATTTAAATCATGCACAACCCCGATGACAAGCCAAGCAATTGTTTCGAGCTGAGAGAAGAGAAGAGAGAGAGCCCCGGCGACTGTTTCCGGAGACCGAAAATGTCCGACGTTAGACCGGCTATAATGCCGCTATAGTTTAACGGTTGGGCCATCAAACAAACTCCGAATGCGATGAAACTTGACAAGCGGTCTATCTACACTATAAAAACACCGCATGCCAACTTTCATCCCATTCCGAGAACATTTTCCTGCCACTTATAAAATACTATTTTGGACATGCCGCAGGCACGTGCAAGTGTGGCTGGGCTCAGAACGGACAACGAACGGAACTGGGGGAACCCGGACGAATGCAGGTTTTGAAAACATGATGATGCAATGCACATGATGACATGACAAGATGCGACACGCAAGCAAATGACAAGGCAAAAACAACGAAACATCGGAAGACAACTAGCGCAACGGTCTCGGGGTGTTACAACACTCCACCACTACGAGAGGATCTCGTCCCAAGATCTAGAATGGCACCGGAGGGAAAACGGAGGAGGAAGAGAGGAGGTAAAACTAAGTTGCTCCTTTGACAAACGGATGAGACCAAAGAACCTTGAAAAAGGTTAAACCATTTCGAGAAAAGAATACAACGGAGATAAATGAAGTTGAAAACACTCTGTTAGCAAAGAGGAACAAGGAAGAACAACTTTGGGCAGCACTCCGGTTGAGAAGGGATGCAAGGCTTGATAAGGCGAAAAGAACTTGAGCAAAAAGGACAGAACACTCCAGTTAAATGGATAAGCACAAAAAGAACATGATCCAAGATGATGAGAGAAAAGAGCAACATCATAATGGCTCCAGAACAAAAGAATAGAAGATAGATAATTGAAATAAAAGAATGGAGAAGAAAATGCCATCTTATGCCACAAAAGAGCTTGAGAAGGAATCCTTAGGAGACGGTTCGAGCGGAGTTGTTGAAACACCAACAACGAAAAGAACAAGGTTGTAGTGGACTTATGGAAAACATCTCGAAATTATGAGGTGAAATTCTGCCACTACTGGAAACAATAGATTGGATTGATAAGAACAAGGAGACGAGAAAAACTTATCTCACCGAGAGGATAAACGAAGAACTTGGGTCATTTATGAGCACCACAGATAGCAACAATCCTTAGGGAAGGCTTTAGGTGAAATATAACCCAAGATAAATCCAATGAAGAGATTGATGGGTTTAAAATACCTCATTCTTAACAACATGTGAATCATGAAACATGAACTCAAATTATCAAGAATGACATAGTACCACCTCCAATAATATGGTAGAAAGAATTGCACTCCGGATTGCAAGAAGAAGAAAGCTTGAACTCCTCTGAAAATAATCTCGATGAACGTTTCGAGAACGGATTAAGTCCTTTATGGACCATCATGCAGAAATTTTATGAAGAACTCCGGTAAACAAAAGAATGATCAAACGAAAAGAAAGATGAGGAGAGTAAGGTTGAAGCCTTGCAATGATTAGATGAAGCTTTGCGACGAGATAAAGAGAAAACTTGGAACTCCGGAAAAGAAAGATGAACAAATGGAAACAAGAATTTGATGAGCCTCCGGAATAGGGAATTAATCACTTGATGAAACAAGAATAAGAATTACATTATGCGTATCCATCACCAATTTAAATTGATGACAATCAACGGATTTGGCATATTACTTATTCTCGTAGAAAAGATTAAGATAGATATCGCGCTAACTTGAGAATGCCTTCAATGAAACACCGGTGGAATCGAAACAACGAATGAATTGATATGATAATGAAGGAAAAGAAAACTTTGAAGAACCAACGTAAGAATTGAAAATGAACGAAGAAAAGGGATGAATCACCGGTAAGAATTAGAGAACGAATGATGATACTTGAGACAGTCTAGATATATGAGAACAAAGGGATCATGAACTGATTAGAGATCACTTGAACGAAGCACCGGTAAGATTGGAGATTGATAACTGGAAGCTGAGAATGAATAAATCTTAGATGGTGGGCTCCGGATAATCAAACTGAAAAGACTCCTGAATTATTCCGGATGGGTGAAAAGAATTCTCACAATAAAAAATAATTATGAGAGGATGGCAACAAACTAGAGCCACGAATATTGAAGAGAACGGACAAGATTGAGAGAAAAATCTTCTTCGGTCTTCAACTGCAGAGAATGACGATGAGAAACACCACCATGAATTGTTGATGCACTCCGGAATGAAAAATAGAAAAGGTTGAGCCAATGATGAATTTTTTTGAAAGATCTTGTAGAAAAGGCATTTGACTGATGGCAATTCATTCTTACATCAAACTTTAGAAGATTTGAGAATATCTCCAGAAATAAGAAGAGTCAGGTAAGACCCTGGAAAAAGACCTGTGGGTTAGGGCCCAATCAAAAGATACACCGTTGAAATGATTTAAAAGAGAGATTGCGCCGGTTGAATTAAATGGCTTGAATGAGATAACATCCTCGAAAGAGCTTGATGAAAGCGGAGTGGAAACACGAATCTTCGAGATATCTTCAGCACTCCAGAACAATTGAATAGCGAGAAATGGATGATTAAGAGGAGCACCGAAATGGAAAACATTTGGAACGAGTTATAGGATATGATCAACATCAAAAACTTGAATTGAAACCACCGGAGAAGAAAACGAGTTAAGAGTGACGAACTTGAAGCTCCGTTAGAATCTTCCTGAGAATCACTGGATACGAACATTGAAAGAAAAGAATGAATCGACTTCACATGAATAAGATGATACTTGATAAAGAAATCCGAGTCCTTGAAGAAACAAGGGTGGGAGGGTGGGAAAAACAAATACAACTTGGAGACGGATGAAACAAACACCGTTGAGAAGAACTGATAATTGATCTTGCGAATGTTGACAAGATTGGATCCATTTGAAGAGGAGCACACCGGTTGAAAAGGATTGAGATGAAAATCTCGATTATCATGAAGGATTAGTAATCACATAGAAATGTGAGAACACCGCTTAGAAAAAAGGTATGGAATCAACATTTGACTTCGAAGCAACTCGAATACCACAACACAAAACAAAACAAAGGATTGGCTTGCAGAATAAGCCGAAACAAACATATGATAGAGATTTCGTCCAAAGTTTTTGTGGTGGGGCCTACACGGGCTCGATCGTACAGCACCATCATGTACAAGGCAGTGCACATGACATACGAAGCGTCCCCGAGTCGGCATAGCCAAGGACTCTTTGAGACACAATGAGACCGCTGTAAAACCAACCGTGGATAGGCAGACCACTAGATGTCGAACCCCGATTTCAAATCATACATATGTCGGAAAGATATCCTAAGAGCTACTTGAATTCCCACTTATAAACTCCCGAAACTTTCCGGTTATGCAATCAGGTGTTGGGGATACAGGGGAAGCATAATATCTCACCCAAAACTAACAAATCCTACATCCAGCTGTATCCATCCTTCAACACATAACCAATATTCCTTCAGAAATCGTCTACCTCAACCTTCAAAAAGCATCCATTGTACGAGTTATGGCAATACTCCCGAACTCCCGCCCCAGTACTTGGTGGCGTCGAGGTTATCTCACCAACAACAGCATAAAAGAGAATTCGTTGTTGGCGAAACTAAACTCAGGTATTCCAGAACTGCAACGATAAAATTGTGATGACAACACCTCAGAGCTCAACTCCCCGGGACACTGCCACAACCCCTAAATGTCAGGAGGCACCAAGAACAATGTTCTCGTCACAAAACCATCGGAACGATTCCAAGATACCCGCGTGATCCTAATTTTTTTAGTGAAATTTGAGAAGAGAAGAGTCAAAACTCTATGTCAGGATGCCTCACCAGAGTGACGAAGGGACTCGGGAGTAAAAAGAATTCCTAACTCTCCGATATATAATTCCTAAATGACTCAAAACATTTTTCTAAACTCAACAACGCCAACGATTCGCTCAAGCAGGGGGCTCCTAAGGTCGGGGAAGGCTCTGATACCAACTTGTTACGCCCTCGATGAGGCTATATCTCCCACGTGTCGAAGCATGACTTAGAGGCATAACCGCATTGAAAGCAATGTCGCAAATGAGGTAATCTTCACACAACCCATGTAATACATAAGGGAAAGAGATACATAGTTGGCTTACAATCGCCACTTCACACAATTACATGAATAAAGCATTACATCATCCAAATACAATCAAGGTCCGACTATGGAACCAAAATAAAAGAAGACTACCCCAAATGCTACACAGATCCCCGATCGACCCCAACTGGGCTCCACTACTGATCAACTAGAAACAGAACAACATAATGAACGAGATCTTCATCGAGCTCCTCCTTGAGCTTGGTTGCATCACCTGCACGTTTCAACGGCACCTACAAGCCGGTTTTGGAAGTATCTGTGAGTCACGGGGACTCAGCAATCTCACACCCTCGTGATCAAGACTATTTAAGCTTATAGGAAGGGTAAAAGGTATGAGGTGGAGCTGCAGCAAGCGACTAGCATATATGGTGGCTAACATACGCAAATGAGAGCGAGAAGAGAAGGCAAAAGCACGGTCGAACAACTATGATCAAGAAGTGATCCTAGAACAACCTACGCCAAACATAACTCCAACACCGTGTTCACTTCTTGGACTCCTCCGGAAAGAGACCATCATGGTTACACACACGGTTGATGTATTTTAATTAAGGTCAACTTCAGGTTTTCTACAACCGGACATTAAAAAATTCCCATCTGCCCATAATCGCGGGCACGACTTTCGAAAGATCAATCCCTGCAGCGGTGTCCCAACTTAGCCCATCACAAGCTCTCACGGTCAACGAAGGATATTCCTTCTCCCAAGACATTCCGACCAGACTCAGCATCTAGGTTACAAGACATTTCGACAATGGAAAAACAAGACCAGCAACACCGCCCGAGTTTGCCGACAAATCCCGATAGGAGCTGCACATATCTCGTTCTTGGGGCACACTCAGATGAGACTAGATACGAGTAAAACCAACCCTCAAGTTTCCCCGAGGTGGCCCTGCAGGCGGCTCAGTTCGGACCAACACTCAGAGGAGCACTGCCCCCCCCCCCCCCCGGGGGGGGGGGGGGTTAAATAAAGATGACCCTTGAGTCTGCAGAACTCAAGGGAAAAAGAGGCTAGGTGGCGAATGGTAAAACCAATGTTGGGCATTGCTGGAGGAGTTTTATTCAAGGCGAACTATCAAGGGGTTCCCATTATAACCCAACCGCGTAAGGATCGCAAAATCCAGGAACATAACACCGATATGACGGAAACTAGGGTGGTAAGAGTGGAACAAAACACCAGGCATAAGGCCGAGCCTTCCACCCTTTACCAAGTATATAGATGCATTAATTAAATAAGAGGTATTGTGATATCCCAACAAATATCCATGTTCCAACATGGAACAAGCTCCAATCTTCACCTGCAACTAACAACGCTATAAGAGGGGCTGAGCAAAGCGGTAACATAGCCAAACAACGGTTTGCTAGGACAAGGTGGGTTAGAGGCTTGACATGGCAATATGGGAGGCATGATAAGCAAGTGTTAGGTATCACAACATAGGCATAGCAAAAGAGCGAGCATCTAGCAAGCAAAGATAGAAGTGATTTTGAGGGTATGTTCATCTTGCCTGAAATCCCGCAAGGAAGAAGAACGAGTCCATGAAGAAGACAAACGGACGTATTCGAATGGGTCCTCACAAACACGACGTTATCGGAACCAACCCGAAGAAGCAACACCGGAAAGAAAGCAAACAACATAGTAAACAACCACCACATAATCATGGCATGATGCACAATCAAGTATGATGCATGTCCAGTTTAATGAAGCATGGCATGGCAAAATGCTCAAACAATCCTACAACTTAAGTGGAGCTCAACATGCAACTCCGTTGCATATTGACAAAACACCACATGACTTATTTAGTTCGATCTTGTTTATGTACCCAACAATATTAAATGTTGTTAAACATGGCAAGAGGGTGAAGCAAAGTAAAACTACCTATCTAGTCAAGTTTAAATGAGGCCGGAAACAACGAACAACAATTCCGGTAAATCCCCATATGCATATATTAGGTTTGGTACTGTTCTTCCCTAAACACAATTTTAGAGTTATTAAACATGCAAGAAGAGTGCACCATGTTAAACTAGGCATTTTTATACCCCATTTACATATAAAGTTTGTTACAAACCGAGTTACGGTTAAAAAGTTATGAGTTAAAGCATTTTAGCATGGCATAGGAGCAAATTATATGCAAACAACATTTTAAACATTTTAAACATGGATGAAAATGACATACTCCCTCCATTCCAAAATGTAGTGCGCCCACACTTCCCGAGGTCCAACTTTGACCATAAATTTAACCAACGAGACCAACTGCGGCGGGAGAAAAAATTATATAATTGAAAACTTCTTTCGAATACGAATTCACTGATATAATTTTTGTTCCCACTGCAATCGGTCTTGATAGTTAAATTTACGGTCAAAGTTGAAGCACGTGGATAGAGGAAGCACTACATTATGGAATGGAGGGAGTATTATGAAACTAGATGAAAAACTAAACATATTTCATATATAATTCATTTTAATCCGATGCACGAATTGTGAGTTATTATATGCATGTTGTGCAAGGGGTTTTCTGTAAATCTGCAAACTCCTGGATAAATAGATAAATCACTGCACGGAAAAAAACATGAGTCAGGCCAAAACTGGCCCGAACTGGGCTCTACAGGAGCAATCCGAAGATGGGCTTCCTCACATTGGGCCTCACAGAGCTGGGCATTGTTGGAAGCGATGCTGGCCCGTGGCGGGAGAGAAGGCCGGCCCATGCAGCTGGCCACTACAGTCAACGCGCGGCTGGACCGGGCTCCTCTCGCACGATCTGATGAGGCAGGCAGCAGCGGTTCAGCGCGGCGGGACAAGGCGGCTCTGCAGCAGTCGAGGGCGGCGTCTGGCGCGATGCAGGGGATGGCGAGGGAACTTGGGCTCCGGGAAGACAGCGGTGGGACGGAGATGGTGGGGAAAAATGACCATGGTGATGGATCCAGGCCAGGTATGGGCGGGGGCCCGACGAAGAGGAGGTCGGGGACGGCCATGGGGTTCCTGTCAGCGGGAGGAAAGAGATAGAGAGAGGTGAGGTTCAGAGAAGAAATGGAAAAGGAAAGAAAAAGAACAGGCAGGGGAGGAGAGGGTCATCGGCGCGGCGTGAAGAGGCTCGGAAGGAGGCGCCTGGTCATCAGCTGGGGCGATGACCTCGAGGACAGGCTCTGGGATCGATCTCCTGGGGCAAGAGACGGTGGGGTCAGGAGCATCAGATGTTGAGCAAGAGAGAGAGGGAAGGGAAGGAGGCGCGGTGACCTGTTGCTGCTACTCCCGGCAAAGGCGAGCTCCGGCTGACGAGGTCACCGGCCGACGGCAGGGTCGACGGAGACGCCCGGGCACGAGGGACTCGGGCGCGGGGTCGACTGCTACTGGCGCTGGGGTGCTCGGGGTTGCTGTTGTTGCATGCTCGAGGAGAAAAGGAGGAAGCTGCGACACGAAGTGGCTCTGGTCTCCAATGGTGTGAGCTGCCGGAGTGGAGGCAAGGCGGCGACTGCCTCGATCCCATCCGGATCGAGCGCTGGGAGACGGCGCGCTGTGGGGGTTGGCTCGGGGCTCAAGAAGGATTGGTGGGGATGGAATTTTGGATCGGTTTGATGGTTGGTTGGGTGAAGAGCTCGAGGTGGATTGGAAGGTGGCGGCGGCCGAGAGGGATCGATGGGACATCTCCCTAGAAGTTAGGGTTTTGTCCAGATTTAGACTAGGGAGTTTTTATATAAGGAAAAGAGGGGAAGTTTAGGGGCTAATCCGTCCTTCCAAATAAAATCGAGCGGTCGAGAAAAATAGACTAGCAAGTCCAAATGAGAAAACGGAGACGTTTTGTAGATGTTCGGGGATGATCCGGACACAACAGTAGCGACAGCCCGAGTCAGGTCCGGGACAACTTTCGGGCGCGCGCGCGAGGAGGGTCACGGGCTAACGAGAGAGGTTAGGTAGGGCCTGGCGATGAGTAGCGGACTGAATAGACGATCTCCAGCTGAGATAAGAGAGAGAGAGCCCCGGCGACTATTTCCGAAGACCGAAAACGTCCGACATTAGACCGGCTATAATGCCGCTATAGTTTAACGGTTGGGCTATCAAACGAACTCGGAATGCGATGAAACTTGACAGGCGGTCTATCTACACTATAAAAACACCGCATGCCAACTTTCATCCCATTCCGAGAACATTTTCCGGCCACTTATAAAATACTATTTCGGACATGCCGCGGGCGCGTGCAAGTGTGGCTGGGCTCAGAACGGATAACGGACGGAATTGGGGGAACCCGGACAAATGCAGGTTTTGAAAACATGATGATGCAATGCACATGATGACATGACAAGATGCGACACGCAAGCAAATGACAAGGCAACAACAACGAAACACCGGAAGACAACTGGCGCAACAGTCTCGGGGTGTTACAGAAGTGCCACTTGGCATAATTTTAATGTAATTCTTCTTAATTGTGGTATGAATACTCAGATCCGAAAGATTCAAGATAAAAGTTTAATATTGACATAAAAATAATAATACTTCAAGCATACTAACAAAGCAATCATGTCTTCTCAAAATAACATGGCCAAAGAAAGTTATCCCTTCAAAATCATATAGTCTGGCTATGCTCTATCTTCACCACACAAAGTATTTAAATCATGCACAACCTCGATGACAAGCCAAGCAATTGTTTCATACTTTTTACATTCTCATACTTTTTCAATCTTCACGCAATACATGAGCGTGAGCCATGGATATAGCACTATATGTGGAATAGAATGGTGGTTGTGGAGAATACAAAAAGGGAGAAGATAGTCTCACATCAACTAGGCATATCAACGGGCTATGGAGATGCCCATAAATAGATATCAATGTGAGTGAGTAGGGATTGCCATGCTACGGATGCACTAGAGCTATAAGTATATGAAAGCTCAACAAAAGAAACTAAGTGGGTGTGCATCCAACTTGCTTGCTCATGAAGACCTAGGGCATTTTGAGGAAGCCCATCATTGGAATATACAAGCCAAGTTCCATAATGAAAAATTCCCACTAGTATATGAAAGTGACGAAATGAGAGACTCTCTATCATGAATATCATGGTGCTACTTCGAAGCACAAGTGTGGTAAAGGATAGTAACATTGTCCCTTCTCTCTTTTTCACTCATTTTTTTATTTGGGCCTTTTCTCTTTTTTATGGCCTATTTTCTTTCCCCTTTTTTTCGTCCGGAGTCTCATCCCGACTTGTGGGGGAATCATAGTCTCCATCATCCTTTCCTCACTGGGACAATGCTCTAATAATGATGATCATCACACTTTTATTTTCTTACAACTCAACAATTAGAACTCGATACTTAGAATAAAATATGACTCTATATGAATGCCTCCAGCGGTGTACCGGGATATGCAATGAATCAAGAGTGACATGTATGAAAGAATTATGAATGGTGGCTTTGCCACAAATACGATGTCAACTACATGGTCATGCTAAGCAATATGACAATGATGGAGTGTGTCATAATAAACGGAACGGTGGAAAGTTGCATGGCAATATATATCGGAATGGCTATGGAAATGCCATAATAGGTAGGTATGGTGGCTGTTTTGAGGAAGGTATATGGTGGGTGTATGATACCGGCGAAAGGTGCGCGCTATTTAGAGAGGCTAGCAATGGTGGAAGGAAGAAAAGTGCGTATAATCCATGGACTCAACATTAGTCATAAAGAACTCATATACTTGTTGCAAAAATCTACAAGTTATCAAAGCAAAGTATTACGTGCATGCTCCTAGGGGGATAAATTGGTAGGAAAAGACCATCGCTCGTCCCCGACAGCCACTCATAAGGAAGACAATCAAAAAATAAATCATGCTCCGACTTCATCACATAACGGTTCACCATACGTGCATGCTACGGGAATCACAAACTTTAACACAAGTATTTCTCAAATTCACAACTACTCAACTAGCACAACTTTAATATCACCATCTTCATATCTCAAAACAATTATCAAACACCAAACTTCTCATAGCATTCAACACACTCATAAGAAAGTTTTTACTATTCTTGAATACCAAGCATATTAGGATTATTTAAGCAAATTACCATGATATTTAAGACTCTCAAAATAATCTAAGTGAAGCACGAGAGATCAATATTTTCTAATAAACAATTCCACCACCGTGCTCTAAAAAATATAAGTGAAGTACTAGAGCAAAACTATATAACTCAAATGATATAAGCGAAGCACATAGAGTATTCTAAAAAATTCCAAATCATGTATGGCTCTATCAAAAGGTGTGTACATCAAGGATTATTGTGGTAAATTAAAAAGCAAAGACTCAAATCATACAAGACGCTCCAAGCAAAACACATATCATGTGGTGAATAAAAATATAGCTCCAAGTAAAGTTACCGATAGAAGTAGACGAAAGAGGGGATGCCTTCCGGGGCATCCCCAAGATTTGGCTTTTAGGTGACCTTAGATTATCTTGGGGGTGCCATGGGAATCCCCAAGCTTAGACTCTTGCCACTCCTTGTTCCATAATCCATCAAATCTTTACCCAAAACTTGAAAACTTCACAACACAAAACTTAAAGTAGAAAATCTCGTGAGCTCCGTTAGCGAAAGAAAACAAAAGACCACTTCAAGGTACTGTAATGAACTCATTATTTATTTATATTGGTGTTAAACCTACTGTATTCCAACTTCTATATGGTTTATAAACTATTTTACTAGCCATAGATTCATCAAAATAAGCCAACAACACACAAAAAACAGAATCTGTCAAAAACAGAACAGTCTGTAGTAATCTGAAGCTAGCGCAAGATATGGAACCCTAAAGATTCTAAAATAAATTTCTGGACGTGAGTAATTTATCTATTAATCATCTGAAAAAATAATTAACTAAATATCACTTTCCAAATAAAAATGGCAGCAGTTCTCGTGAGCGCTAAAGTTTCTGTTTTTTACAGCAAGATAACAAGACTTTCCCCAAGTCTTCCCAACGGTTCTACTTGGCACAAACAAAAAGCACAACCAAAACAGAGGCTAGTTAAATTATTTATTACTAAACAGGAGCAAAAAGAAAGGAATAAAAATATAATTGGGTTGCCTCCCAACAAGCGCTATTGTTTAACGCCTTTTTAGCTAGGCATTGATAATTTTAATGATGCTCACAAGGAAGACAAGAATTGAAGCACAAAGAGAGAATCATAAAACATGTGAAAAACGCATCTAAGTCTAACATACTTCCTATGCATAGGCATCTTATAGGCAAACAAATTATCATGGCAAGCAAAAACTAGCATATGCATGGAAGAGGAAAGAAACAATAGTAATCTCAACATAACGAGAGGTAATTCAGTAACATGAAAATTTCTACCACCATATTTTCCTCTCTCATAATAATTACATGTAGGATCATAAGAAAATTCAACAAAATAGCTATCACATAAAATATGATCCACATGCACGCAAAGTTGACACTCTTCCAAAATAGTAGGATTAACATTAACTAAAGTCATGACCTCTCCAAACCCACTTTTAATAATATTGCAAACACTATTATCAATCTCATATTCATCATGGGGCTTAAATAAATTTTCAAGATCAAAAGAAGAATCACCCCAATAATGATCATTGGAACAGATAGTAGTCATAGCAAAACTAGCATCCCCAAGCATAGGGTTTTGCATATTGTTAACACAACTCACATTAAGAGAATTTATAATAACATTATTGCAATCATGCTTTTCATCGAAGGAACTATTAAGTATGGGTGCAATAGCAACGATCTCATCTTTAACATAAGGAGCTATACCAAATTCATATTCATAAATATTGGCATCATGGCCACATGAATAGCAAGCATCATGTTCATCAAGGGATATTTCAATCAAATCATCGGAATCATAATTATCTATAGATTCATGCATATCATTAGTTTCTTCCGAAGAAACTGTCATTCTTTCAATAAATTCTTGGACATAGACATTATGAGCAAAGTTTTCATTGCAATATTTAAGTATGACGGAAATTTCAGATTTATTGAGAGTAAAATCATACTTTTCAATCAAAGAAGCAACTTCATGAGCACCCTCAAAAATGATAAATTCGTCAATTTGTTCGATATCATAGTAACTATAAACACCCTTTGCATAAGAAGATAAGATTTCATTATCATTGAACTCACATAGGTAGGGAAGGTGTTTTTAGGGTTCTTAGAGCAACAAGTAAAATCAAAAAATTCACAAAGATTCCAAGCATAGCATAGCAAACTATTTATATGATACCATAAGAGCTTCCCTTTTTCAGACAAACGATGATGCACAAAATGAGCATGCTCATCTAAAGATTTCCCATCAACTAGGCTAGTTGGGGTTTCAGCACAAAATGAGCATGCTGCTAGTCTACCACTGTAAGAGTTTGCACGACTTAGTCAACTATGCTAGAGCCCATAATAGCTTGTGGCTGCACACGGAAGTTTCTAGCATGAAAAATCTCGTGATCCCTTTGAGCCCGGGTGGCGGTCCAAAAGAAAACAGGCAAATCCTCGATTACCCAAGTGCCTCAATCCACCCAGATGTGTGTTTACGTTGCCACCTTAGATAAACCATTAATTAACAAACTCCCATCTGTCATGGATATCACTCACCCAATCCACGTCTACTAGCATAGCATAGCAATAATAAGCAAACATAGAAGTAACTCCCAAAGGTTTAATAATAAACAGGTAATATGTACTACCTCAACTACTTCCCATCCCACAATTTAATTAGATCCTAATCATGCAATGTTTGAGGATTTGATCTAATGCAATAAAACTGGGTAGTAGGAAAGGTATGATCAAGTGTTACTTGCCTTGCTGATGATCCGCGAAACCTAGAGATTCGAAGTAACAGGCGGCGCACTCCGGGTATTCTATTGCAGACAAACAACAAGCATACAATAAGTATTCATCTAATGCACAGGTAAAACTCAAGTAAGAGATCTAACCAGAAAGTTCAATGTAAGAACTCCGGTTTGCAAAAGGAATCAAATCGAACGAAGCAACGAAAGTCAAACGGCGAAAGAAAACAACTTCGTTCTACTAATCTGGATCTAAGGCAATTTTTACAGTGGCAAAAATTTGTTTAAGTTGGTTAGACGGATAGAGGGTTTCGAGACAAACTCCAGGCGCTTGAATTGCCTGATTCCGATAAACGAGCGAAACGTTATACTAAAACGAAAATCGAATCAGAAATCATGATCAGAAAATAATCACGGAAAATCCGAGAAAAAGAAAAACGACGAACAGATTAACGAACAAACGTTCGTTAACCGGATCTAAACGATGAATACGTTCGTTAAAACGAACAAACAAGCGAACGCTCGCTATTTAACCTAAACCGGAAAAAAACGATCTAAATAAAAAAACGGAAACTAAAAAAACCGACGGAAAAACCGAATGATTTTTCGAGAAAAACGGCGGCGTGGAAATAGAGGCACCTCGGCGGCGGGTCGGCGGCGGCGGGGTCCGGCGAGGCGTCGGCGGCGGGCGGCGCGAGCGGCGGCGGCGCGGGGCTCGAGGGCGGGCGGGGCTGGCGGCTAGGGTTTGGCCCGGGGCTGGGCTGCGGCTTATAAAGCCTGTCGGCCAGGAGTCCTAGTCGGACACGGCCCGGTTAGGTCGGTGCGCGTTTTCTTAAAAATAATTACGCGTAGAAGAAAAATAAAAAGAAATACTAAACGGACTCCAAAAATCCCGAAATAAATTTTCCCGGGCCTCTAAAATCAAGCCGCACAAGGTGAACATTTATTTGGGGCCTAAATGCAATTTCGAAAAACGCACATTTTTCCTAAATTCAAATAAAATACCGAAAAACTCCGAAATAAAATCTTGCTTGATTTTATTATTAAATCCTCAATATTTCTTTATTTTGGGAAAGTCATTTTATTCCCTCTCTCATATTTTTGTAATAGAAATAATTGATGATAAATAATTAAAATCAAATGATCCTATTCTCAATTTTTGAGAAAACTCAAATATGAAAATAACGAAATCCCCAACTCTCTCCGTGGGTCCTTGAGTTGCGTAGAATTTCTAGGATCAAAACCAAAAGCAAATAAAATATGATATGCAATGAGGATCTAATGTATAACATTCCAAATTGAAAATTTGGGATGTTACAAACCTACCCCCTTAAGATGAATCTTGCCCTCGAGATTCGGGTTGGCTAGAAAATAGGTGAGGGTGGTCCTTGAGCAAATCTTCCTCTCGCTCCTAGGTGGCTTCGTCCTCCGTGTGGTGGCTCCACTGAACCTTAAAAAACTTGATAACCTTGTTGCGAGTGACTCGACTGGCAAACTCGAGAATCTTAACTGGTTTCTCCTCATAGGTCAAATTGTTATCCAACTGGATTGCTTCCAATGGCACTGTATCCCTCAACGGTATGTCAGCCATCTCCGCGTGGCACTTCTTCAACTGAGAAACGTGGAACACATCATGAACTACTGACAATCCTTCGGGCAATTCCAACTTGTAGGCCATTTCTCCCATACGCTCCAAAACTCGATATGGTCCTACAAATCGTGGTGCTAACTTTCCCTTAACTCCAAAACGCTTTGTTCCCTGCAGTGGTGATACTCGAAGATAAGCTCTATCTCCAACTTCGTAAACTGTCTCCTTGCGTTTAGAATCTGCATAACTCTTATGTCTGGACTGGGCTTCTTGAGCCTATCGCGAATCAACTTCACCTTCTATTCAGACTCTTTAATCAAGTCAGGTCCAAACAACTGGCGGTCTCCAACTTCGTCCCATGACAACGGTGTCCTGCACCTCCTTCCGTACAAGGCTTCGAAAGGGGCCATGTTCAAACTGGTTTGGTAGCTATTGTTATAAGAGAACTCTGCATATGGCAAATTGTCGTCCCAACTAGATCCATAATCTAGCGTACAAGCTCTCAGCATATTCCTCCAAAATCTGATTGACTCTCTTGGTATGTCCATCTGTCTGTGGATGAAAAGCTGTACTGAATTCTAGCCTGGTACCCAAAGTTTCGTGCAACTGCTTCCAGAACTTTGAGGTAAACTGGGTTCCTCTATCTGATACGATACTCCTCGGAACTCCATGCAGACATACTATCCTGGTCATGTATATCTTTGCCAACTTAGCACTGGTGTAAGTGGTCTTTACCGGGATGAAATGAGATACCTTTGTCAAACGATCGACTACAACCCAAATTGAGTCATAGCCTGAACGTGTTCTGGGCAATCCTGTAATAAAATCCATGCCTAGCTTATCCCACTTCCATTCGGGTATCGGCAATGGTTGTAGCAATCCTGCTAGCTTCTGACTGCCTTCACTCTTTGACATACATCACAAACTGCTACGCACTCCGCAATATCCTTCTTCATTCCGGTCCACCAGAAAATATCCTTCAAATCCAAATACATCTTGGTATTTCCTGGGTGAATCGAATATGGTGAATCATGTGCCTCTTGCACTATCAACTTCCTGATCTCCGGGTCATTGGGCACGTAAACACAGTCTTCAAACCATAGGGTATCGTGCTCATCCTCACGAAATCCCTTAGCCTTTCCTTTGCTAAGTTTCTCCTTAATAGAAGCAATCTCCTTGTCAGTCCTTTGGGTTTCTCTGATTTTATCCATCAATATAGACTGAATCTCCAATGCTGCTACATAGCCTCTCGGGACTATTTCTAAACATAACTCTCGAAGATTTTTGACTAACTCCCTTGGTAATTCTCCTGTCATTAGGGTGTTGACATGACTCTTACGGCTTAATGTGTCGGCTACTACATTAGCCTTTCCGGGGTGATAATGCAATTTCATATCATAATCTTTGATGAGCTCCAACCATCTCCTTTGTCTGAGATTCAACTCCTTCTGTGTGAAAATATATATACTTCAAACTCTTATGATCCGTATACACCTCGCAATGGTTTCCAATCAGAAAATGTCTCCAAGTCTTTAGTGCATGCACTACGGCTGCTAACTCCAAATCATGCGTAGCATAATTCAACTCATGAGGCTTAAGCTGTCGTGAGGCATATGAAACAACTCTCCCTTCCTGCATAAGCACTGCTCCAAGTCCTCGACGTGAAGCGTCGCAATACACCTCATAATCCTTGGTTTGGTCTGGCAAAATCAACACTGGTGAAGTAACCAAACGTTTCTTCATCTCCTGGAAACTAGCCTCACATTCCTCCGTCCATATGAACTTGGTATCTTTCTTCAACAACTCCATCATAGGCTTCGCAATCTTTGAGAAATTCTCAATAAATCTCCGGTAGTATCCTGCGAGTCCAAGAAAACTCCGGATCTCTCCAACTGTTGTTGGTGCTTCCCAATTGGTCATAGTGATAACCTTTGTGGGGTCAACTGCTATTCCTTCTCCGGATATAACGTGTCCGAGGAATCCTACTTCCTTCAACCAAAACTCACATTTGCTAAACTTGGCATATAATTGATGTTCCCTGAGCTTTCCAAGAACCAAACGCAAATGTTCCTTATGCTCCTCTTCATTCTTTGAGTAAACCAGGATATCATCAATGAACACTATGACGAACTTATCCAAAAACTCCAAAAACACTTTGTTCATCATGTTCATAAAATATGCAGGTGCGTTAGTCAGACCAAATGACATAACGGTATACTCGTACAGCCCATACCTGGTGGTAAAAGCCGTCTTGGTTATATCCTGTTCCCGAATCTTCAACTGGTGGTATCCTGATCGCAGATCGATCTTGGAAAATACCTTAGCTCCTTGCAATTGATCAAACAGATCATTGATCATCGGTAGTGGGTACTTGTTCTTGATTGTTACTTCATTCAATACTCGATAACTGACAACCATCCTTAACGGTCCATCCTTCTTCTCCACTAGAAGTACTGGCGATCCCCAAGGTGAAGAACTTGGGCGAATATAACCTTTATCCAGTAACTCCTTAATTTGCTTCTTAATCTCCACCAAATCCTTTGCAGGCATCCTGTATGGTCTCTTCGATATTGGCCCTGTGCCTGGCAATAGCTCAATCAAAAACTCAATGTCTCTAACTGGTGGCATGCCTGGCAACTCCCATGGAAATACATCAGGGAATTCCTTTACCACTGGTACTTCCTCCTGCACAACTCATGTTAAGCAATTTACTTGAGTCCTCTTTGCCACATGTTAGGATACATACTTGATCCTTCTCCCTTCTGGGGTGGTAAGCAAAATTGACTTACTAGCACATTCAATATTCCCTTCATACTTTGATAACCAATCCATACCTAATATCACATCCAATCCTTGGGATTCCAATACTATTAGGTCTGAGGGAAAAACATAGTTACCAATCTTTAACGGTAACCGATCACACCATCGACCAGCCATATATTCTGCTCCAGGCGAGGTTACTAACATGGGTGACCTAAGGGCTTGGGTTGACAGGTTATACTTATCCACAAATCCCCTTGAGATGTATGAATGCGATGCGCCAGTATAAAAAAGAACAAGTGCAGTAAATGACTTAACCAAAAACTTTCCTATTAAGCTGAGCTTCAACCTCCTCCTCGCTAACGTGGTTCACCTGTCCCCTGTTGAAAGGGTTCGGCTTCTTCCCAGAGCTTCCATTGCTATTTCCATTTTGTAATTCAGGACATTCATTGGCATAATGTCCGATCTTCGAACACTTAAAGCAAGTGACTTGGCTCAGGTCTTTCTTGGCTGGGGTTGATGGGTTGGTGCGGTTCTGGCCATTGCTTCCTCCATTACCATTACCATTCCTGGGGCCATTGTGATTGTGCGAGCTACCTCCTCTATGGGTATGCTAAAAATGTCCTCCCGGTCTAGGGGTAAATCATGGCTTCTGCTGAGCTCCTGAATTGTACTTTCCTTGTGCATACTTCCTCTTGCGACTTTCAATTTGCTGCTGCTTCCCTTTAATCATAAGAGCACGATCTACCAACTCCTGCTAGTTGTTGAAGGTTGCTACCATCAACTGCATGCTCAACTCATCATTCAGTCCTTCCAGAAACTTCTCCTGCTTAGCTGCATCCGTAGCAACGTCATCTGGGGCATAACGTGCTAATTTACTAAAGTCCTCCATGTACTAGCCAACTGTCCGTCCTCCTTGGCGCAAGTTGCGAAACTCACGCTTCTTCATGGCCATAGCTCCTGCTGAAACATGGGCAGTGCGAAAAGCTTGCTGAAACTGGTCCCATGTGACAGTGTCGACAGGGAAAGTGGCTGTGAAGTTCTCCCACCATGATGATGCGGTTCCTTCAAGCTGATGTGTGGAAAACTTCAGCTTCTCCGCATCCGTGCATCCTATTGTGGTCAACTCTCTAGCTGTCTTGTGGAGCCAATCATTTGCTACTATTGGCTCGGTGCTACTGAAAAACACTGGCGGGTTCAGCCTAAGAAAACGGGCTAAATGATCAACAGGTGGTGGTGGATTGTTGTTGTTGTTCCCCTGATTCTGATTCTGGACTAGCAACTACATCAATGTGTTCTGCTGCTGGATCAACTGAGTGAGCTCCGGTGGAAAGGTAAATCTGGGGTCACGTCTCGGAGGCATTTGAGGGTTTAGAAAAGATGAGATTTAAGAATAGAGGGGGTCTAAAGAGAAAACACTACCCATATGCACATGAGGCAAAATCAAACAATTCACTTCATTCATTCAATCAAACAAGGGCATACAATCGATCTAACTATCGCAAAAGTGCTCGGACTATAATATTTACATGGTGGACTACTACTACTGATGAGGTGGTCTACTAGAAATATTCTTCGGTTGCAGACTCCATGATATCTGCTCTGGCTTCATCAACATAGTCATCATCGCTATCATCTGGATCCGAATCGATGTCGTCGATGATGATGTATTCTTCCAGGCGTATCTCCTTGGGTTCTTTGTCTTCATCTACTGGTGTAGGGCCTCCCATAAATATCCCGATCTTCATTATTAGGTCGGCATTCTTGTCCACTAATACTTCAATTTCTTCTTCATAATCTTCACGTGTAGCCTTGAGTTCTTCCGCCAGTTCCTTGATTCTTGTCCTTGCCTTCTTCAGGTCTATCATGTCGGCGCACACCTGGCTCTCTTGACGTTGAATGTGCTGGTTTAACTCCTGGATAAAAGCTGCAATTGATCTATCCTTCCTGGTGCTAATCAACTCCCAGTGCTCATCTCGGTGTCCACAAATCTGGTAGATAGTATCCTTGAGATCATTGCAGTAGACTTCTCCAATGCGTCCTACGGCGATGTGAGCTGCCATGCTCTTTCCTAGACTCCAAGTTGGTGCATCAAAAGAAAACTCTATGGGCTCAGTGACTGGCATGAACGTCCTTCCTGGAACTTGAACTTGAATCATCCAGCACTCTTCTTCAGGTAATGTGGCGTTGTAGGTTCCGGTGAAGCTTGGTACTCCTATGTTCAGGTATCTAGTGACTTCCTTCAAGTGACGTCCAAAGGGTGTATCTTCATCCGGTTACGTGAACTTGTTCCTTGCATCCACCATCCTAAAAGAGTAGAAAAGATGAGGAGTCAGAAGAGAAGAGAGTAGGTAGTGATCTAGGTCTTTAGCTTAGTGGTCGTGTCCTACAGTCAGCATGTGCTCTGATACCATCTCTGTAGCGACCAGACCTCAAACGGTCCAATCTCTGTGTTTCGGTGTCATCCCTGGATCAGTAATGCTGACACCACACAGTACTCGGAGGATTTATAACAGAGTAGCAATCACACACTTATTACATCGAGTGTCTCAATAGAGATCTTATTACAATAAACATGGCTTAAGGCCATCTAATAACGATAACAGCGGAAGGCTTGGAAGATAAGCGAGTCCATCAACTCCAACGGCATCACTGAGTATAGAACCACGACCTAAAAACTCCTTAATCGTCATCTGAAAAGTCTGCAACATTAATGTTGGAGCCCGAAAACGGGTCAGCACATGGAATATGCTGGCAATGTAACACATAGAGAGTAATGGAATGAAACAACTATTCTATATGCATATTTGCCTGGTGGAGAGCTCTATGGTTACAGTTTTTGCGAAAAGCCAATTTTTCCCTACTACAAAGGAATAAATTTATTTAACTATCATGGTGGTTGTTAAACATTGAGAATGGTTGACAGCATTCTCAATCCCAATTAAACATCATTAAACAAAACCCAACCAAATTAAATTAGGGTAACATGTTGAGATTCACATGATAATCCAGGTACTAGATACTCAAGATGTCCATAACCGGGGACACAGCTAACCATGATTAGTTTATACACTCTGCAGAGGTTTGCGCACTTTTCCCCACAAGACTCGATCGCCTCCGTTTGGTTTCTCGCACTACATGGTGTTTGAGAAGACGGATGACCAAGACATAGTCTTTCAGAAGCGCTAGCACCTTACGATCGGGTAGACCGTACCACCTACATCCCCTACATCTGCTAGTCTACCACTGTAAGAGTTTGCACGACTTAGTCAACTATGCTAGAGCCCATAATAGCTTGTGGCTGCACACGGAAGTTTCTAGCATGAAAAATCTCATGATCCCTTTGAGCCAGGGTGGCGGTCCAAAAGAAAACAGGCAAATGCTGGATTACCCAGGTGCCTCAATCCACCCAGATGTGTGTTTAGGTTGCCACCTTAGATAAACCATTAATTAACAAACTCACATCTGTCATGCATATCACTCACCCAATCCACGTCTACTACATAGCATAGCAATAATAAGCAAACGTAGAAGTAACTCCCAAAGGTTTGATAATAAACAGGTAATAGGTACTACCTCAACTACTTCCCATCCCACAATTTAATTAGATCCTAATCATGCAATGTTTGAGGATTTGATCTAATGCAATAAAACTGGGTAGTAGGAAAGGTATGATCAAGTGTTACTTGCCTTGCTGATGATCCGCGAAACCTAGAGATTCGAAGTAACAGGCGGCGCACTCCAGGTATTCTATCGCAGACAAACAACAAGCATACAATAAGTACTCATCTAATGTACAGGTAAAACTCAAGTAAGAGATCTAACCAGAAAGTTCAACTTAAGAACTCCGGTTTGCAAAAAGAATCAAATCGAACGAAGCAACGAAAGTCAAACAGCGAAAGAAAACAACTTCGTTCTACTAATCTGGATCTAAGGCAATTTTTACAGTGGCAAAAATTTGTTTAAGTTGGTTAGACGGATAGAGGGTTTCGAGACAAAACTCCAGGCGCTTCAATCGTCCGATTCCGATAAACGAGCGAAAAGTTATACTAAAACGAAAATCGGATCAGAAATCGCGATCATAAAATAATCACAGAAAATCCAAGGAAAAGAAAAACGACGAACGGATTAACGAACGAACGTTCGTTAACCGGATCTAAATGACGAATACGTTCGTTAAAACGAACGAACGAGCGAACGCTCACTATTTAACCTAAACCGGAAAAAAACCGATCTAAATAAAAAACAGAAACTAAAAAACCGACGGAAAAACCGAACGGTTTTCGAGAAAAACGGCGGTGCGGAAATTGAGGCACCTCGGCGGCAGGTCAGCGGCGGCGGGGTCCGGCGAGGCGGCGGCGGGCGGCGGCGCGGGGCTCGAGGGCGGGCGGGGCTGGCGGCTAGGGTTTGGCCCGGGGCTGGGCTGCGGCTTATAAAGCCTGCCGGGTCAGGAGTCCTAGTCCGATACGGCCCGGTTAGGTCGGTGCGCGTTTTTTTAAAATAATTACGTGCAGAAAAAAAATAAAAAGAAATACTAAACGGACTCCAAAAATCCCGAAATAAATTTTCCCGGGCTTCTAAAATCAAGCCGCACAAGGTGAACATTTATTTAGGGCCTAAATGCAATTTTGAAAAACGCACATTTTCGTAAATTCAAATAAAATACCGAAAAACTCCAAAATAAAATCTTGCTTGATTTTATTATTAAATCCTCAATATTTCTTTATTTTGGGAAAGTCATTTTATTCCCTCTCTCATATTTTTGTGATAGAAATAATTGATGATAAATAATTAAAATCAAATGATCCTATTCTTAATTTTTGAGAAAACTCAAATATGAAAATAACGAAATCCCCAACTCTCTCCGTGGGTCCTTGAGTTGCGTAGAATTTCTAGGATCAAAACCAAAAGAAAATAAAATATGATATGCAATGAGGATCTAATGTATAACATTCCAAATTGAAAATTTGGGATGTTACACAGCACGAGCGCATAAGAATCAAAGATGATCCAAGTAGAACACTTTAAGTGGATCCATATCAATAGATTATTAGCAAGCAAAGATGCAAGCAAATGGAAGGCACATGGTAACACAAGCAAACAAGCAACAAGCAAGAAGAGGCAAATAGGGAAAGAGAGGGAGGATAGAGAGGGAGAGGGCGAATAAAACAGCAAGGGTGAAGTGGGGGAGAGGAAAACGAGAAGCAAATGGCAAATAATGTAATGCGAGAGATAAGGGTTGTGATGGGTACTTGGTATGTTGACTTTTGCGTAGACTCCCCGGCAACGGCGCCAGAAATCTTCTTGCTACCTCTTGAGCACTGCGTTGGATTTCCTTGAAGAGGAAAGGATGATGCAGCAAAGTAGCGTAACTATTTCCCTCAGTTTTTGAGAACCAAGGTATCAATCCATTAGGAGGCTACGCGCGAGTCCCTCGTACCTGCACAAAACAAATATCTCCTCGCAACCAATGCGATAAGGGATTGTCAATCCCTTCACGGTCACTTACGAGCGTGAGATCTGATAGATATGATAAGATAATATTTTTGGTATTTTTGTGATAAAGATGCAAAGTAAAATAAAAGCAAAATAAAAAGCAAAGGAAATAACTAAGTATTGGAAGATTAATATGATGAAGATAGACCCGGTGGCCATAGGTTTCACTAGTGGCTTCTCTCAAGAGCATAAGTGTTTTACGGTGGGTGAACGAATTACTATTGAGCAATTGACAGAATTGAGAATAGTTATGAGAATATCTAGGTATGATCATGTGTATAGGCATCATGTCCGAGACAAGTAGACCGACTCCTGCCTGCATCTACTACTATTACTCCACTCGCCGACCGCTATCCAGCATGCATCTAGAGTATTAAGTTCATAAAACAGAGTAACGCCTTAAGCAAGATGACATGATGTAGAGGGATAAATTCATGCAATATGATAAAAAAAACCATCTTGTTATCCTCGATGGAAACAATACAATATGTGCCTTGCTGCCCCTGCTGTCACTGGGAAAGGACACCGCAAGATTGAACCCAAAGCTAAGCACTTCTCCCATTGCAAGAAAGATCAATCTAGTAGGCCAAACCGAACTGATAATTCGAAGAGACTTGCAAAGATAACCAATCATATATAAAAGCATTCAGAGAAGATTCAAATATATTTTTTTGATGGGAGGACAGTAGGAGAGGCTCCTACTGTGTTTTCATATATAATGGAGTTGTTTTACACAGTTACATCATATGTACATGCAGCCCAACCATACCAAACCAAGATGTGTGGTATGGTCAGAGGTGAAAGTGAAGATACAAGCCAAGTAGGTATAGTTTGGAGAACTACTAATGTGTCAAAGATTAGCTAGGAAGGAAGCTATGAGGCCAGAGTGAGTCCTCTTGGTTCTGTGCTGTAGTAATCCAAAGTCTTCCTTGAACCTCCGAAACCAGGAGTTGATGGAAGGGTTCACTCTTCTAAAATGCTCGTTGTTTCTTTCCTTCCATAAGCTCCAAGATGCCACGAGGAAAATGTCAAGGAATAGAGGTCCGCTCCATGAGTCTTTGGTGGTTTGCAAAACATGTAGATGGCAGTCAAATGTCGGCCAGACAATCCCCAGTTGACTCCAACACGCTTTACTGAAAGGGCATGTAAAGATCATATGATCCACCGTCTCTTCGTCTAGGCCCCCACAAAGAAGGCAGCTGTGATCATCACCGATGTCATAATGGCGTCGTTTTAGCATGTTACGTGTGTTGAGTCTGTGATGAAATAATAGCCAGCCGAAGACCTTAATCCTCATGATGCAATGCGAACGCTAGAGACATTTGAAGATGGGGTGGGCATGGGCGTCTCTAAAGAAATACTGATAGTAGTCTGTTGATCTGTACTCTGTTTTGCCCCAGATATAGTGCCAAACGTCATTGGTGGAGGTGCTCGGGCTCATGTACATGGAGAGCCTTTGAATATCTCGTACCTCAGATAAAGCCTGTGGCGAGAGCGGGAGGTGAAACGCCGCCGATAACAACGTAGTCTCCAAAAACCCCTTGATGGAAGTATCTTCATGCATGGCAAAGGAGAAGGCATGGGTGTGTGTGTTTTGTAGTACATCGTGTCCCCATAGATCTTTCCAAAATAACTCAGACGTGCCAGACACCACTTGTACCTGCGAGATGCCGCGGAATATAGGAGTGAGCTTCAAGATGTCTCGCCACCAGAAAGAACCGACCGGTGGCACATCATGTGGTATCTCGTCGGTGTAGTAGGCGTCCCACAGGAATTGCACCCATGGTATATCCATCTTGTTGTAAAACTTATGTAAGAATTTCATTAGTAAGGCTTCATTTTGCAGCTTGATGTTGATGACCCCGAGACCTCCATGCTTCTTTGGCTTACAGACCATCTCCCATGCAGCAAGGGAGTTGCATTTCTCACCTTGTTCAGATTTCTTGGTCCAAAGACATCTCCTCCTGATCTTGTCTAGCATCTCAATCAGTTTTGGCGGGAACTTAAGCGTGCACATGGCGTAGATGAGGAGCGAGGTGACCGTAGCATTGAGCCAAGATAGCTTACCGCCATAAGACATCATTGCAATAGTGGAGGTGAGACGTTGTTCAGCACTGCAAACAAGCGGCATGAGATCTAGGATCGTAGGTTTGGAGGTACCAAGGGGTAATCTGAGGTAAGTGAACGGCATCGTCCCAACAGAGCAACCAAATACATTTGCAAAGGTAGTGGCCGCAGCAGCAGAGAGATTGATTGGTATAAGTGTGGACTTATGAAAGTTGATCCGCAAGCCAATCGAGGAAGCATAGTCAGTCAACATCTCTTTCATGGTGGCAGCTTGTTGCAGGCAGGCTGGCATTACTAGAATCGTATCATCGGCGTATTGTATCACCGGGTATTCCGTTTGACCTGGGCACGGGAAGGGCAGTTGGATTCGTCCTTGTCGGAAGGCCTCATTGATGGCAGCCTGGAGGAGGTCAGCGGTAAGGAAAAATATTAGGGGGGATAGTGGGTCACCCTGGCGTACACCGGTACGGCAATGAAACTGTCGGCCAGGAACCCCGTTAAGCAGCACAAAAGATCTGCCAGTGGAAAAGATACAATCAATCCAAGACAGCCACTTGTCGCTGAAGCCCATGTGTTTCATGATGTTAAGCATGGGGGCATGCTTGATCGTGTCGAAGGCTTTGGCGAAGTCCAATTTCAGAAGAATAATCTCTCGCTTTGAGGCCTGGCACTGATGAATATACTGGAAGGCCCAGGCGAGGCATTCTTGGATCGTGCGAGCTTTGATGAAACCGTATTGGTTTCTGTGAACTATGTGTAGGATGACACTCTGTAAGCGGTTGGCCATGAGTTTGGTAATGAGCTTTAGACAACAGTTTAGGAGTGTGATCGGCCTGTAATCATTAACCGTCTCAGGAGAGGTCGTTTTTGGGATGAAAGAATTAACCGTCTCAGAAGATTCAAATATTGTTCATAGATAAACTTGATCATAAACCCACAATTCATCGGTCTCAACAAACACACCGCAAAAAGAAGATTACATCGAATAGATCTCCATAAGAGATGGGGAGAACATTGTATTGAGATCCAAAAAGAGAGAAGAAGCCATCTAGCTAATAACTATGGACCCGAAGGTCTGAGGTAAACTACTCACACTTCATCGGAGAGGCTATGGTGTTGAAGTAGAAGCCCTCCATGATGGATGCCCCCTCCGGCGGAGCTCCGAAATAGGCCCCAAGATGGGATCTCATGGATACAGAAAGTTACGGCGGTGGAATTGGGGTTTTGGCTTCGTCTCTAATCGTTTGGGGGTACGTAGGTATATATAGGAGGAAGGAGTACGTCGGTGGAGCAACAGGGGCCCCATGAGGGTGGAGGGCGCGCCTGGGGGGGGGGGGGGGTAGGCGCGCCCCCTACCTCGTGGCCTCCCTGTTGGTTGCTTGACGTAGGGTCCAAGTCTCCTGGGTCTTGTTCGTTTCAAAAATCACGTTCCCGAAGGTTTCATTCCATTTGGACTCCGTTTGATATTCCTTTTCTTTGAAACCCTAAAATAGGCAAAAAAAATAACAATTCTGGGCTGGGCCTCCGGTTAATAGGTTAGTCCCAAAATAATATAAAATTGGATAATAAAGCCCAATAATGTCCAAAACAGTAGATAATATAGCATGGAGCAATCAAAAATTATAGATACGATGGAGATGTATCAGATATCTTATTATTGCTCGCTAGCTAATTATCTCATTGATATGAGCTAATATAATTTTTAAGAGTTATTGTCGGCATTGTTAATTATAATGGTGGCTGAAAACCTGGGAGCTGTTAAAGCTTTTTATGCAAACAAGAGCAAAAGAGTTCGTAAAAGCTTTTCTTTTTCACTTTCAATTTATCAACTGAATTGCTTGAGGACAAGCAAAGGTTTAAGCTTGGGGGAGTTGATACGTCTCCAATGTATCTAATTTTCCTGACGCTTTTCCTCTTGTTTTGGACTCTAATTTGCATGATTTGAATGAAACTAACCCCGATCTGACGCTGTTTTCAGCAGACCTACCATGGTGTTGTTTTTGTGCAGAAATAAAAGTTCTTGGAATGGAACGAAACTTTACGAGGATTTTTATACAATAAATAAGAATTTCTTGAGCCAAGATCCACCTGAGGGGGCACCTGGGTGGGCACAACCCACTAGGGCGCCCCCTCCTGGCGTGCCTAGGTGGGTTGTACCCACCTAGTGGCCCCGCAGACCCTGAAACCGACGTTATAAAATCCTATTTTTTCCAGAAAAATCAGGGAGAAAGAATTATTGTGATCCACTAGACAGAGCCACCGTCACCTCCTGTTCTTCATCGGGAGGCCGGATCTGGAGTCCGTTTGGGGCTTCGGAGATGGGGATCTTCGTTCTTCGTCATCACCAACCCTTCTCCATCGCCAATTCCATGATGCTCCCCACCAGGAGTGAGTAATTCCTTCGCAGGCTCGCTGGCCGGTGAGGAGTTGGATGAGATTAATCATGTAATCGAGTTAGTTTTGTTAGGGCCTTATCCCTAGTATCCACTATCACTACAAAAAAAATACACTTCCGTGATGATACGTGTTTGTCACAGTAGGTCGCGTTTTTTGTCATGCATGTACATCCATGACAAATTTATGACAGAATTAAGATAGTCATACCTGTGCTGTCGTAGAAGTGTTCCATTACATTACCAAAATTATCATCACGGAAGTGTCCACTTCCATGACGATAAATCGTGCGTCACATAAGTGCTTTCGTCAAGGGTGACCGACACGTGGCATCCACCGTAACGGAACGTCGTTAAGCTATCGGGTCGGGTTTTGGATCCGATAACCCGTTAACAGCCCCGACCAATGGGGATTTTCCACATGTAACATCATCATTGGCTGGAGGAAACACGTGTCGGCTCATCGTCGGGACAGATATCATCCACTCATTGGATAGAAGGCGCCTATGATACGTTGACACATGGCATGTCCCAACAGAGGCCCATTCCTGTGAAAAGGCCGTCCCGTTTGACTTGGTCAAAAGGTGGCGGGCCGGCCCATGGAAAGCCTGTTAACGGCCTGTTCGCATATAGCCCATTTACAACCCGCTAACCCAAGGCCCGTTACGCCCTATCCGAATTAGGCCCAGCAGCGTCATCTAGGCCATCCAATATGATTCCAGCCTGTTTTCACTTCTAGCCCATGTATGGCCCATGACGTCTTTCGGCCCATATGAGGCCCTATGTAACTCTTGGCCTATTAACGGCCCATGGTGAAACTGGCCCGTAATGAACAGTGTATCACTTTACACCCATTAACGGCCCATGGTGAAACTGGCCCGTAATGAATAGTGTATCACTTTATACCCATTAACGGCCCGTTATTCCGTTGGGCCGTCTCCAACCCATGTTATCTTTCGGCCTTCTCAGAGCCCATTTATTCTTGGGCTCATTTCCAGCATTCGTTTACTTACGGCCCGTTACTGTCATTTTCTGCTTGTGGGCCAAATTCAGCCTGTGGTTACAGTCGACCCGCTTGTGGTCCGTTAATACGCTGGGCCGTTTTCATAGCGTCATCAAATACGGCCTATTGACGATGGCCCATTATGGTCGACCCATGAACGGATGATTCCAACTCTAGCCCGTTTACGGCCAGAATGCGGTCTGTTTGGCCCATGTTTGGCCAATCAATCATACGGCCCGTGTAAGGCCCATTGATGATATGGCCCGTAGAAGGCCCATTGATGATACGGCCCGTAGAAGGCCCATTGTTTCTACGGCCCGTAGAAGGCCCACTGTTTCTATGGCCCATAGAAGGCCCACTGTTTATACGGCCCGTAGGAGGCCCAATGTCACTATAGTAAATATTAGCCCATGGTTATTGTGGCCTAGTTTAAAAAAATAGGTTATTGCAGCCACTAGCAAACCGCAAAAAAAGAACTACACTGACTACAAGCAAACAAATAAACAAGACAACAAGGAAATAAATAAGCAAGCAACTTACACTAGGCTATCACGGCTATTACACATATTACATCCACTGGGCATCAAAGTTCGCCACCAGTGCAAATATAGGGAACACAACAACATATAAACGTCGCAGGAAAACAAGTCCAGAACTGAAACCACTTCAGAAGAGCTCAAGAAACAATATCCTGGGTACCCATAATGCTGGCAAGATGCTTAGCAAGCTTATTAACTTTCTCTTGTTTGGCGCTTAAGTCCTCCAGCGCTTGCTGTTGCACCAGAAAGTATGCACCTGAATTCTGCAGGGACTTCCTCAGTCCTTTGGCTTCTTGTCGCATAACATCTGATCGATGCCTTTCACCTTGAAGTTGAGAGTCAAGAAGCCGAACTGATTCAGACAATGAGTTCGAAGAGCTGGTGCCAGCAGTGGTAGCTAGTAACTTGAACACTACATCAAGACAAGACTTTGGGGTTGTCTCAGTGTCTTCAATATAGTTTTTATCAGCTTTCTTGGAGACCAACAGGGATGTATCACTATCTTGAACCTTATCTGCATTACTTCCTTTACCATTGCATAATAGGGTACTCTTCTCCAATATTTTATCTGCGTTCTAAAAGAGAAACAAACAAACACATCTCAGGTTTACAATGTAGTATATGAAACTCATTTTGGTAAACCAGTTCAGTAGTAAGGTGGACAAGATAACATCATGAAACAAACATATATCTATGTAGTATGGTCACTGTATGACTATATAATTCTAGTTTATGTTGCCAAATCAAGATAGATACAGTTCGAATCATATCTATTTAAGACAAAGCAGCATAGACAAAATATAAGTGTGGGAAACTACACAGCAATAACAACACTTGTAATGTGCATGGCATGAGAACATAACTGTTTATTCAATTGAAACTGAAATCAACATAGAACAAGTTACAACAGCAAACAACCAAACATGTTGAAGAAACAGGTTTAAAACATACCTGTTGCGCCATTAGAGTTTCAATTGCATCCTTCAAATTTGAAATTAGTTGGTATCAGTAAATACAGTGATGCAAGAGCAAAGTAGTATGAACCATAGCTACAGAACCTGACCTGAGAACAATTCTTCTTCTGCTTTAAGCATTGACTTCGGGTTCGGAGTGGTGGTCCTCGTGATTTGGGCACTGCAGTTGCCTTACTAACTGCTCGTGTTTGGGTGCTCTGTGGTGGAAACGGTGATGTGTCAACGGGAACTGGGTGTCTATCTGCTAGGGTTGGGGTTAGAAGGGGTGTAGCTGGTTCTCTGTCCAACTGGGTAGGGGTACAATCTGCATGAGTGTGGGTTATGTGTGGTGGGGCTGGTTCTTGGGCAAGTACAACCATGGTTCTATCTGCATCGACAGGTAGCACGATCTTTTCGGAAGACCGTGTTTTTACTCCCACAGATACTGTCATCACTCCCTCCAATTGAAATGGCTGATAAACAAGAAAAGTAATTGAATGTACATACGTTGTAAGATAGACAGGTGCAATGGATAGTAGGGAAGAAAACAGGGCATGAAATAATTCACATTTATGTTGTCTAAGCAAACAGAATAGCAGGACATAATTTCACATATATGATGGCTAATTAAACAGGATAGCATGACACAATTTCACATGTATGATGGCTAACTAAACAGGATAGAATGACATACTTCAAAATATGATGACTATGTAAACATGATGACATGATATAACTATACGATGTGTCTATTAAAGTGGTTGGCATGCCATAAATCACAAACATGTCGTCGATGGAAACATGATGGCATGATATAATTCACGGATAGAATGACATAATTTAAATATGATGACTATGTAAACAGGATGAGATGATATAACTATATTATGTATTTAGAAAATGGGTTGGCATGCCATAATTCAGATACATGCTGTCTATGTAAACATCATGGCATGACATAATTCAAA
Source organism: Triticum monococcum (assembly GCA_034509565.1). Classification (NCBI taxonomy): domain Eukaryota; kingdom Viridiplantae; phylum Streptophyta; class Magnoliopsida; order Poales; family Poaceae; genus Triticum; species Triticum monococcum. The sequence goes on from CM067844.1 coordinate 115,499,840, forward strand.
TATATGATTTATATACTAAGGAAGTGAGCAGAGGGCAATCGCATATATGATGTGTCAACTAAGGAGATGGCATTCAATATTGTGTATATGATGTAAAAACTAAGCATTGCAATACAACATATGCATTATATGAGTAATATAACCCTGCCAAGTTTGAGCATACACCTCAGGGGGATAATAGGACTAGTCATCTGCCTCTGAATCCTCCTCTGAAGAGCTATCTATAACCAGCAAGATATCTGCTTCAGCAGGTAGCATTGTCTGCTCTGAAGACCTTGTTTTCACTCCAGATTTCTCCATCACCAATTCAAATGGCTGATGCACAGGAAGAGTAGTTGAATATATAAACATTGTCGACAAAAGCAATGAGAAATACAAAAAAAGGACGGCATGATATAATTCACATATATGACGCTTGCCTAAACAGCATGGCATTGCATAATTCACATACATAATGCCTTGCAACAAGATAACACTGCATAATTCACATATATAATGTCTTGCAACAAGATGGCATTGCATAGTTCACATATATGGTAATTAGACACTAAATAGGTGGCATTCACACAAAGCATGTCTAAACTAAGCAATTGGCATAGCAATGCAAGATACCATATGCATGATATGAGCAACATAACCCTGCCAAGTTAGGGCATGCACCTCGGGGGGGGGGGGGAATATGACTGGTCATCTGTCTCTGAATCCTCCTCTGAGGAGCTATCGGTAACCAGCAAGACATGCGCTTTGTCAGATAGCATTGTCTACTCTGATGACCTTGTTTCCGCTCCAGATTTTTCCATGACTGTGCCAAATGGCTGATGTATAGGAAGAGTAATTGAATGTACTAAAATTGTTGACAAATTTAACACGTAATAAAAAAATGATGGCATGATATTATTCACATATAAGATGACTAGCTAACCAGGGTGGCATTGCAAAATTCACATATATGACGCCTGGCTAGACAAGATGGCATTGCATGATTCACATATACGATAAAGAAACTAAATAGATGGCATTGACACAAAGCATGTCTAAACTAAGCAGATGACATCTTTAATGTATACAGTAAGCAATCCAAGGCACCATATGCATGATATTACCAACATTAGCATGCCAAGTTAGAGCAAAGACCTCATGGGGTAATAGGAGTGGTCTTCTCCTTCTGAATCCCCCTCATAACAGTTATCTTCCTCTTGATTATGATCCGAAATGGGTGGAGGGGGGGTTGCCTTTGCGCCCACCATGGAACGACATATGCATGAAATTTTATTGCCATGCAAGGCTCGTCTCTTTTGCTCTACATGATCAGTTCCATTGTCTACAATAACTGGCATGCATAGGAATAAAACATAGTGAGATTATGTAAGGAGTGCATGCACAAATCCAGAGTGATGGTAGCAAACTGTGGATAGACCCAAAACCAATGATAGCAGGCAGATAATAGATTTAGTTAAAAAAGCACAGATAATGGCTCCTTTAATGTTTGTTTGCACCCAACATGAAACTCATAGTAGACATCGGAGATTAACCAGATAGTAGACATATAGTACTGATTGTTGCCCCAATATGTACCCCACAACCATTTAAAAACTCAAGTTTCAGCATTAGTCTGGACCTGACTCGGAGTATAATAGGTGAACACGACGATAATGTAGCATGTCATCATATTAAGTGACGCATAACGTAAGCAGACACGGAAGAGTGCGACCTCTCTTGCGGACCCGTGTAGTCCTCAAGGTCATCTGCTCAGTTGATGATGGTAATGCAGTTGCCATGGCTGCCGGCGGCGGGGAAGAAGATCTGAGGCGGCGAAAGATAGTTTGGAGGCTGTGGTGAACCCTTCCGTCGTTGGAGCAGCTGAGCTAGGGTGGAACACAGCGCCACAGGAGCAGGACAAACCACACAAGGTTTTCTTTGACATATATTTGTAACAGAAGTAATTGAGTAAGGGCTTGTTTGAATTTGAGGATTCTAACAATGCAGGGATAGGAAATAGACAAGAATAGGATAGGAATGCATGTGCAAAACAGAGAATTTAAAAACGCAAGATTTCTGCCAATCTGGGTGTTTGATTCACAACAATTGGAAGATCACAGGATGCAAAAAAGCATTGTGAGATTAAGTCAAACCACAAGAAAATGTACGGTTATAATGCTATTATGCTACTATCTCTTAGTCTTGTGCTTGATGAATAGGAATATGAAAAGGAGGAGAAGTGGAAATTATAATTCCTACAGTTTTTCTTTCAAGGAGACACTAAATGAACAAATCCTACAGTTTTCCTTTGCTCCATTCCTTTGCACCAAATTCATGAAAAGTAGTACCATAGGAAACTTTCCAATTCCGATGTTTTTCATTCACTTTTCCTTTCAAGCACTGGCGATTCTAGTAGGCAGGCTTGAGCAAGGAAAATCCTACACTAAAAAAATGTTTTTGTGCTACTTCTATTACTTTGGACCCATGCCACTGCCATACTAGCTCAACTCCCAGGCCCATCGACAAATGCACAGCTAAAACACGCAGAGATAAATAATGATGGTGTTCAAGAGAGTCCATCACGGATAGCTAAGTTGCATGGTACCTCACTGCTTTTCATATAGTAGGATAAAATAATCGTATTTCCCGTTACTACGAGTGCTCAGTGGACAATATATATAACATGTAGAGTAAAAAAGAGATGCAACAAGTGTACAACCTCTTTGGCGAACCCATGTCGATCTCAGCGTGATTGGGTTGGCCGGTGAGGATGCTCCGGCTGACTTGGCTGTCGGAGGAGGGGAAGAAGATCTTAGGCGTCTGGAGATGGAGCCCGAGGTACTGCTCCGCTGTGATGGAGGGTTTTGTCGTTGGAGCAGCTCCGGTGAGTTGTACGATGCCGAGGTTGAAGCAGGAGAAGAGAGACAATAAACAACGTTAACCTGAGTGGAATTCTAATAGCATCTCCAATACATGATGTAAAATACATAACCACAAAGTGCTAGATGTAAAATACATCAGCCGCTCATCTCTAAACTTAACTGTCGAAACTGAATTTAACTGTCGAAACTGAACTTAACTGTCAAAACTGAACTTAACTGGCAAAACTGAATTTTGCTGTCGAAACTGAATTTTGCTGTCGAAACTGACTTTTGCTGTCGAAACTGAACGCACTAGCAAGGTGAGGCTACACGTCGGTCGACTGACTTTTTCATCTCTGGTCAGTCGATTTTGCAGCCGTTGGATACGAAATCAAGGGCATGCGGTTCATCTTCGACCTCCACCCCCCTGAGCCGGCCAAACAGCAACCCCCCGCCGCCCGCGGCCGGCGGTGCGCCGCCCACCCGCCCCGAAAACACTCCCCACCGCCGGTCCGCCGCCGCCCCGGCCATCCCTCTAGGCCCCCCCATGGCGAGCTTTTTCTCTGGCGATCCCCACGCCACCGCCCCGCCAACGCCCCGCCACCGCCGGTGACCACCGCCCCCATCCTAAACCCTAAGATAGATAGTGGGGTACCTCTCCGGCGAGCCCCCCTCCCCGCTGCGGCTGGTTCTTCCTTCACCCCGGCGGCATCAGAGTGAAGTGTAGCTAAATCGGAGCAGCATCGCAAGCAAGAGCAAGAGCGAGAGCAGCAGCGCGAGCAAGAGCAATAGCAAGAGCAGACCAGGCAGGGGACCGAGAGCAAGAGTAGAGCAGCAGCGCGAGCGAGAGCTAAAGCAGCAGCAGGTCCTACTGATGTGGACGTCGCCACCGAGGAAGCTACGCCGTGGAGGAAGTGGCCGGCGATGCCGCCTTGGATGGAGCCGCGCCGTGTCGGCTCGGGACTGAGCGCCGGCAGCACCGTGAGATCGAATCAAGAAGAAAATGCAGTGATTAGTGTGCAACCTCTTTGGTGGCGCCGATTAGGCCGTAGCTTCATCCAAGGAAACGGTGATGATGATGCTCTTCCGGTGGTGCAGGTGAAGACGGCAGTGTGGGAATGGAGGTGGCGCGAAAGACGAGGGGAACATCGGGGCAGCTCCTTGGAGGTGGAGGATGGGGTGGCTGAACCGGTGGGACGATGAGATCAATGACGGATCCTCATCCGGTACGGTGGATGAGGGACGTCGAGGTGTTGCTGTGGACGACGACGTTGGGGAACAGGCTCCGATTGGGTGGCGGACGGAGCAGGGTGTGGGGTTTCATCGCGGGTTTTCGCGGCCTCGGTGTACGAATGGGCGGGCAGATGGGATGGCAGTGGGGAACCATGGCTTAGAGACGCACTTGTCTGAAATGTGGGGTAAGTTACGAAAGTACCCCCACTGATTTGAGGCGGTACTTTCGGTTCAGGGGTACCACGGGCATTTCGCGTGTCGGGATTTCACAGGAGGTGGGAGTTTTTGTGCGCGTTGTAATTTCGGAATAGCAAGGCGCGGGTTGAGATGGAGGGAGTTGTTGGAGCACAACGAGACAAAGATATATCTTAAATATTTTGGGCTAACGAGGCGCGGGTTGAAGAGGCGGGAGTTTCGCAGCACGATAGACAGAGACGCTAGCTTGAATTTTCGGCATAACAAGGCGCGACTTGAAATTTCGGAAGAACAAGCTTAACGTGTACCCAAAAAAGACAATTTGCACCTCAACACGCACAACACACACACACACACAAACACCATTTAGACTAGACTAAGGTACACGTGCATTGCACGCATGAGATTTGGCAACCAAATTTATGAATAAATACCACATTATAGCATGCAAGCTTTGAGTCATATATGCATGATGTAGATGTTCGTTTAATTCTTATAGTTCATTTCATTCAAAATCATCTAGTTTTTATAAGAAAGCCAATCTATTTTAAGATTCATGGAATTGTGCGTCGTAAGACATAAAGTAAAAAAAATTATGGCAAATCATGTAGAAAAACATTTGGGCAATTCTGATATGGAAGATTCTAGAACAAATAAGAAGTGCTTGTGTTTTGATGTTTGTGCATTATGCTTAAGTTGAACTGTCGGTGTCAAAACCGGCGGATATCGGGTAGGGGGTCCCGAACTGTGCGTCTAGGCCAGATGGTAACAGGAGGCATGGGACACGAAGTTTTACCCAAGTTCGGGCCCTCTTGATGGAGGTAAAACCCTACGTCTTGCTTGATTAATATTGATGATATGGGTAGTACAAGAGTAGATCTACCACGAGATCGGAGAGGCTAAACCCTAGAAGCTAGCCTATGGTATGATTGTTGTTCTGTATGTTGTCCTACGGACTAAAACCCTCCGGTTTATATAGACACCGGAGAGGGTTAGGGTTGTACAAAGTCGGTTACAATGGTAGGAGATCTATATATCCGTATCGCCAAGCTTGCCTTCCACGCCAAGGAAAGTCCCTTCCGGACACGGGACGAAGTCTTCAATCTTGTATCTTCATAGTCTAGGAGTCCGGCTGAAGGTATAGTCTGGCCATCCGGGCACCCCGTAATCCAGGACTCCCTCAGTATCCCCTGAACCAGGCTTCAATGACGACGAGTCCGGCGCGCAGATTGTCTTCGGCATTGCAAGGCGGGTTCCTCCTCCAAGTACTTCATAGAAGATTTTGAACACAAAGATAGTGTCCAGCTCTGCAAAATAAATTTCCACATATTGCCATAGAGAGAATAATATTTACACAAATCTAATCTGCTGACGTATTCCGTAGTGTGATATCGCACCACGCCCAAGCCTTTATTCGAATCGTTTTATTGTCCCACCTCAGCGTGTCATGCGAGGCGGTTTCCTTGGCACGTCTCGTCGAAGCAGAGATCGTGTCCCCTTATTCCGGGATTCTCATCAATACAGGCGTGGGTAACCCAACCGTGCCATTTATTACGGCGCTTGGAGATAAGTGAGTTTTACCAGGCTGGTGGGGACATGCAGTTGCGTCCACCCATATAAGGGGATAAGGATCCACCTTTTCACCTACGCCTTCTTCCTCCTTTGCCTATCCATTTTTGCGCACTCGAGCTCCAGCGCCCAAGTCCGCACTCCCCACCTCAACCTTCTCCAGCCATGTCCGGAGCGGGAGGCAAGTGGATGGTCTACTCCGTCACGGAGGGACACATCAAAAAACCGAGGAAGGCCGGATACTTGTCTAACGACATCGCGTACCGGCTTCCCGAAGAGGGGCAGCTCCTCCCCACCCCAAGGCCCCATGAGAGGGTAGTGTTCCTTCCCCACTTCCTCCGTGGACTGGGCTTCCCTATCCACCCATTCGTCCGGGGACTCATGTTCTACTACGGCCTGGATTTCCATGATCTGGCCCCGAACTTCATCCTCAACATCTCGGTGTTTATCTTCGTGTGTGAGGCTTTCCTCTGCATCCGCCCCCATTTCGGCCTATGGCTCAAGACTTTCAATGTCAAGCCGAAGGTGGTGCGCGGAAACCAGGCGGAGTGCGGTGGCGCCATGGTGGGCAAGATGCCCAACGTCTTATGGCTCGAGGGCTCCTTTGTGGAGACCCTGAAGGGGTGGCAATCGGGGTGGTTTTACATCACCGAGCCGTGCGACCCTGAGTGGGTCGCGGCCCCCGAATCCTAGTCCAGACCCCCAACGCGGCTCACGTCCTAGAAAGAGACGAGCCTGTCATGGGGTAGCAAAGGAGAGGTGACTGGACTGCAAACATGCATCCAAACCCTGGTGGACAAGCAGCTCAAGCTTGTCAACGTAGTCCAGGTTATGCTCATCCGTCGGATCCTCCCGTGTCAACAACGGGCCTTCAATCTATGGGAGTTCAACCCGGCGCAGAACCGAACTCTGAGAAGGCTCTTCGACACGACGTACGAAGATGCCTGGAAGGTGCTTTTCAAGGGCATCGAGGCTCCTGCATCCGCTACCGAGGATCGCGGATTTAGCGCACAGCGTCATGCTAGCGTGGTAAGTTGTTTGTACCTTTTACAGGGTATTAGTTTTTCATAATTTAACTCTATGCGGGATCTAAGCTCCCTTACCTTTGACAGGATTGGCAGGCGAAGTCCGGACAGATCGACTGTCCGGCTCCTTTGTCCAAAGACCCAGCCGATGCCCGCTTGGCGAAGCTGCTGGTTCTGGCACCCTATGTGGTGCCGGAGAAGAAGGCCATGAAGAAGGCCACGGGGACTCGAAAAGGTGCCCCGCGCCAGGAGGTGTCAGGTTCATCATCCGATGGCTCCAAGGTGCATTCCTCCCGTGAAGACGAGGAGGAGGAAGAAGAGACCTCTACCCCTCCAGCAGGAGGAGAGAAGAAAAGGAAGGCCGCCCTCACTAGGGAGGCCGAAGGGTCCAAGAAGGGGAAAACCCTTCATCCGGACTACTCCACCGACGTCGACGACGGCGGAGAGGAGTGGCCGCTCAAGGCCAAGCCCCTGGCGAAATCGTAAGTATCCGGATACCAGAGTAATTCATAGTATTCCTTTATTGCACAGCTTTCCCTTATGTCGAATATGATTATGCAGCCCACCCAAAGACTGGCTCGACGCATCGTCGAGCAGTTCACTGGACTCGTCGGATGTGAATTCGCTTCCGACGGCTACCTGCCCCCGCCCTACAGACGACGCTGAAGTGTTGTCCCAACAGGTTCCAAGCCAGGAGGAGGTGGTCCTGGAGGCGCCGCAAGGCGACCTCCCAGACTCCAGGAGTAAAGGGGATAAAACCCCCCAGGGCTCCAAGTCCGGCTCTAGGCCGGACACCGCTCCGGAACCTTCAAAGGTTCCAGAGCTGGCGGGCAACCTCCCTCCAAGAGGAGCAAGCCCACCGTGCCGGTGACCCCCGTCCAACCGGAGGCGCCGGAAAATCTGTTGGAGGCGCTCAAAGGCGCATCCATCAACGAGGAGCACCGCACCATTATGAGTGTGGTGGTCCAGAAGGTTCAGTCCGCCAAGAGTGGACTGACTGAAGCTTGTGCTAGCCTTTTAACAGGCTTTGAGGTAAGTAAAGAATGTGTAAATAATATTACCGCATAGACAGTAGCCCCTGATGCTCTGTTTGGCGTTCGGGAAGAAAAGCCGAATAGAGGATCAAATAAAATTCGCAGGAGTCTAATAAAAAGGAGTCAACATGCCTATGCATGCTTCTCTACTAGCGTTCGCTGCACTGACTGCGGAAGTGGACACGCTAAAGCAGAACCTCGAGCAGTCCGAGCAAGAGCTCGGGCATGCAAAGAAGCAGCTCGACGACAAGGAAGGTAAGAAATACCTTGTTTAAATATAAATAAAAAAGGTGCAAAAAATGACAGGATTATCGTGGCTATTGTAGGGGCCACGTCTGAGGTGGTGACCCTTAAGCAAGCGCTGGTCGAGGCCGAGAAGAGGGCGGCCACGGAGCGCACCGAGCGGGAGAAGTATGAGGCCCAGGTTGGCAAGGTGCGGCAAGAGCTCTAGGCTCTCATGAAAAAACATGAGAGTTTGGAGCTTGACTCAAAGACGCGAGCGTCTGAGCTCGCGATGGCTATTGAAAATGCCAAGTTTGCCAAGACCGAATCCCAGAAGACCCTCCAGGAGTTGGATGCGGTGAAAAAGATAGCAGCGGGTAAGGCATTCTTTATGCAAAGCAAACACATAAACGTGAGTTACTTGTTACTTACGCGAATCCAGAGCTCTCCAGGAGCATTCACAGATCTTCCCCGTAGTGTGTCCGATGCTGCTGCATTCTATCGAGCCGAGGAGGGCAGCTCGACAGAGAAGGTGTTTTGGTCTCAGTATGCTGAGGCCGGACACCCCGTGCCCCTGAGCGACCAGCTGAAGCAACTGGTCGAGCTCCACAAGGCGGACGAACAGGCATGAAGGGCCTCATAGTTCGGCTGTGGCCTGGAGAGGCTCTACCTGGGAGCTATTTCGGGCTGGTGCGGCGGCTGGTGGGGGCCTGTCCAAGGCTCGAAGTCATCAAGCGCTCCCTCTGCATTGAAGGTGCCCCTAGGGCCCTTGCCCGTGCTAAGGTGCACTGGGGCAAGCTGGATGCTGTGAAGCTTGTGAAGGATGGGCCACCGCCAGGGAAAGAGCATCGCAAGCCCCGAGAATTATTATACGGATGTTCTGAAGGGTGCCCGCCTTGTGGCGGATGAATGTTCCAGGGATGTAATTTTTGAGTAAAACTCGCTCGTTTTGTCCTGTGCGCTGAAAACTTGTTCATATGCACTAAGCAATGCTGTTGGAATTTAAAATATTACCTTCTGTGCGGCTGTTTATCAATTCTGAGATATGGCGAGTCGTCGGCTTCTGCCCCCGTGCCGCTAGTGCTGGGGTGTTCAGGGATAAACCTGAGTGCTCTTTTTCCCATGTTTGGGTCCTTCGAGGGAGGCGCTCAGCACAACGAACGAGGCAATCGGACTATAATGCGTGAACACTCTCACTTAGCCATAGAATTCTATAATTTTAAATTTCGGCGAAGCCCCTGTTATTCGGAAGACCGAGTTCGGGGCACTATCCACGCCTTGGCCGGACAGAGCCGACTCCTCGCTCTAAGCGGCATAAGTCTTTAGGGACTCGAAAAACCTCTCGAACAGCGACCAGCTCTTGCTTCATCATGACAGTCAGTTTTAGCTTTCTCTACTGAGGTGCTCGACCCAGCTCAACTGGGGCACAATCGCAGTAGTTCTCCTAGTGCTACCTTAGCTGACATAGCGGAACGTAAGGCAACAAAACATAGGAGCCGGGCAAACCCAACTATTGACCCAAGACATGATTCGGAGCCGATGCATATAATGCTATAAGTTCGGGGTGCCATACTTGTTAAAGTGTTCGGACTTCTCACACCATATTGAGGGGTACTAAAGCCCCTGGCGTATTTTGGCTGTACCAAAGTGTACGGGTGCAACATGTCGTTAAGGAACATATATTTGTAAAAAAAGAGTAATGCAAAAATAGACAAAAGCTATGCATTGTTTATTAAAAAGGGCTGCGATCAAAGCAGAACGATACAAATAATGCGATAAACAAAAGGTTGGACTATTTAACATGTCCGTTCCAGGGGCAGGCTGCAGAACGGTATGCGAAATAGGTATACTACTCGTGATAGAGACCACTTGGGAGTTCCGTAATGCGGCGTGGCTTGTCTGCTTCCCTGGTTCTTCCATCGTTTGTGCGGCAAGTGAACTGCCGAACAGGCCTTCCGAAGAATGGAGTCCTGAAAGTAAGAGAAAATTAAAAAATTGGCAGCCCCTGGTGCGGTTTAAGCCGTGTTTCGGGCGTGCCGTGATGGTGCCCCTCCCCCTGTACCCATGGTATTTCTAGAGCGTAGTTATGTACGTGAAGCACTGGCGTCACATTTTTGCGAGGGCTGGGGTTGGGGCCACATTGCTATGCCTGCTTGGAACGTGCCAGGCGGTCTTGTTGTAGGTTACTCCGGGTGCGCTTGACGGTGTCCGGACATTTAATGGCCGGACTGGAGAACTGCCTGGAGAGGCAGCTTTGTACTTCCGCTGCAAGGGCCGCCGTGTGCTCCTCCGTTCGAAGGGAGCATTCGGTGTTTCCATTGACCGTAATTACTCCTCGAGGGTCTGGCATCTTGAGCTTAAGGTATGCGTAGTGAGGTACCGCGTTGAACTTGGCGAATGCGGTTCGCCCGAGCAGTGTGTGATAGCCACTATGGAATGGGACTATGTCAAAGATTAACTCCTCGCTTCAGACATTATCCTAAGATCTGAAGACCACTTCAAGTGTGACTGAGCCTGTACAGTTGGCCTCTACATCTGGTATTACGCCTTTAAAGGTTGTTTTAGTGGGCTCAATCCTCGAGGGATCTATGCCCATTTTCCGCACTGTATCCTGGTAAAGCAGGTTCAGGCTGCTGCCGCCGTCCATAAGGACTCTAGTGCGATGAAATCCATCAATAATTGGGTCTAGAACCAATGCGGTGAATCCGCCATGACGGGTGCTAGTGGGATGGTCCCTTCAATCAAAGGTGATCGGGCAGGAGGACCATGTGTTGAACTTTGGGGCGACTGGCTCTACCGCGTATACGTCCCTTAACGCGCGCTTCCGCTCCCTCTTGGGGATGTGGGTTGCGTATATCATGTTCACCGTCCGCACTTGTGGGGGAAAACCCTTCTGTCCACTGTTGTTCAGCGGCCGGGGCTCTTTGTCGTCATCACTATGCAGCCCCTTGTCGGTATTTTCGACATTTAACTTGCCTGCCTGCTTGAACACCCAACAATCCCTGTTGGTGTGATTGGCCGGCTTTTCGGGGGTGCCATGTATCTGGCACAAGCGGTCCAGTATTCGGTCCAAACTGGACGGGCCCCTATGATTTCTTTTGAATGGCTTTTTCCGCTGACCGGATTTATAGCCTCTGAATCCGACATTAACTGCCGTATCCTCAGCATTGTCGCCGTTAATGCGGCGCTTCTGCTTGTTGCGACGTGACCTACCACTACTGTCCCTGGTATCCGAATTACCAGGGTTCTTGGTCATATTGTTGCTACGAGCAAGCCAGCTATCTTCTCCCGCGCAAAAGCGGGTCATGAGTGTCGTGAGTGCTGCCATAGATTTCGGCTTTTCCTGTCCAAGGTGCCGGGCAAGCCACTCGTCACGGATATTGTGCTTGAAGGCTGCTATGGCCTCTGCGTCTGGACAGTCGACTATTTGATTTTTCTTTGTTAGGAACCGTGTCCAGAATTGCCTGGCCGATTCCTCTGGCTGCTGAATTACGTGGCTTAGGTCATTGGCGTCTAGTGGTCGCACATAAGTGCCCTGGAAATTGTCGAGGAATGCGGATTTCAGGTCCTCCCAACAACTGATTGATCCTGCTGGCAAGCTGTTAAGCCAATGTCGAGCTGGTCCTTTAAGCTTGAGTGGGAGGTATTTGATGGCGTGGAGATCATCGCCGCGGGCCATGTGGATATGAAGGAGATAATCCTCGATCCATACCGCAGGATCTATTGTGCCATCATATGATTCGATGTTTACGGGTTTGAAACCCTCGGGGATTTGATGATCCATTACTTCATCTATGAAGCATAGTGGGTGTGCTGCGCCTCTGTACTGGGCTATATCACGACGTAGCTCCAATGAGCTTTGTCTACTGTGTTCGGCCCTACCGGGTTTGTGTCCGGCATGACGATTACCATCTCGAGTCGTGGGGCGCCCACGCGATCCGTAGATCGATCTTGTTTGCCTTGCCTTGTCCTCCAACATATCTCGCAGGTCAGGCGCATTTTCCCGTGCCTTGGTACGGGGTGCGGCTTGAGTGGAGGGCCGAGAGGACTCTCTGTCGTGGCCATGAGGTGGCCGGTCGGCCGTATCAAGTGTTGGTTATGTAGGTTTAAGTGCTTCCTCCTCTAATCGGGGTAGAAACCTGCGCTTTGGGTAGCTCTTGGAGGGGCGTTCGAGTTTATGCTCTTCGACCGCAAGGACTTCAGTCCATCTGTCAACTAGCAAATCTTGATCAGCTCTAAGTTGTTGCTATTTTTTCTTGAGGCTTCTTGCCGTTTCCATAAGCCTGCATTGAAAACGCTCTTGCTCGACGGGATCCTCAGGCATGACGAATTTGTCGTCGTCGAGGCTTGCCTCGTCTTCGGAGGGAGGCATATAATTATCGTCCTCGACCTCTCTATCTGCCGCTCTCTCATGAGGGCTGGCTTCTCCATCCTCCTGTGCTGAATCTTGCTGGAGGGGGTTTTCTTCGGCACTCTCCGGAGTATTATTATCTCCCGTGCTGGAATCACCGTATTTGCTTTGGCGGGATTTTGAGCGGCGCCGCTAATGTCGGTGCTTAGGCTGTTTCTTGGAGGGGTCATCCTCCGCTGCTCCATTGCCATCTCCTTCTTTTGGGGTGTCCACCATGTATATGTCATATGACGAGGTGGCTTTCCAGGGCCCAATAGGCGTTGGTTCTTCATTGTCTCCTGCATCGGCGTCCATACCGTCGATGTCTTCGGAGTCGAAGTCGAGCATGTCGGTTAAATCGTCGACAGTGGCTACAAAGTGGGTGGTGGGTGGGCTTTGAATTTCTTCATCGTCCGTATCCCAACCTTGCTGACCGTAGTCCGGCCAGGGCTCTCCTGATAAAGAGAGGAGACTTTAGTGTCTTCAAAATATCGCCAAAAGGCGAGTGCTGAAAGATGTCCGCGGCAGTAAACTCCATGATCGGCGCCCAATCGGATTCGATCGGCAGGGGCGTGGAGGGTTCGGAGTCCGGAGGGGAGTCCGGCTCCTTGGAGTCACGAGTCTCGCGGAGTGCGGGGCTGGTGTTCGGCTCGATCGCCATTGGGATCGTAGCCCCCGAGGCAGCGTCCAACCACCCATCCTCGATCGGCGCAGTTGGCTCCGAATTAAGGGTCGAAGCCGATGCGGGTGCGGCCTCCAGGGCACTGTTCGGCGGCAGAGCTAGATCATGCTCATCGTGACAGTGCGGCGTGCTCGGCAGTGGCTCGAATCCGTCGAAGATCAAGTCCCCGCGGATGTCAGCCGTGTAGTTTAAACTTCAAAATCTGACCTGATGGCCAGGGGCATAGCTTTCGATCTGCTCCATATGGCCAAGTGAATTGGCCCGCAGTGCGAAGCCGCCAAAGACGAAGATCTGTCCGGGGAGGAAGGTCTCACCCTGGACTACATCGCTATTGATGATCGTAGGAGCCATCAAGCCTAACGGCGACGACACAGAGGAACTCTCAATGAAAGCACCAATGTCGGTGTCAAAACCGCCGGATCACGGGTAGGGGGTCCCGAACTGTGCGTCTAGGCCGGATGGTAACAGGAGGCAAGGGACACGAATTTTTACCCAGGTTCGGGCCCTCTTGATGGAGGTAAAACCCTACGTCTTGCTTGATTAATATTGATGATATGGGTAGCACAAGAGTAGATCTACCACGAGATCGGAGAGGCTAAACCCTAGAAGCTAGCCTATGGTATGATTGTTGTTCTGTATGTTGTCCTACGGACTAAAACCCTCCGGTTTATATAGACACCGGAGAGGGTTAGGGTTACACAAAGTCGGTTACAATGGTAGGAGATCTATAAATCCGTATCGCCAAGCTTGCCTTCCACGCCAAGGAAATTCCCTTCCGGACACGGGACGAAGTCTTCAATCTTGTATCTTCATAGTCCAGGAGTCTGGCTGAAGGTATAGTCTGGCCATCCGGACACCCCCTAATCCAGGACTCCCTCATCAACCATGGAGTCTTCTAGATTATACATGTGGCGAAATCTAGTGGAATCTAGATGATATCCAACGGCCAGTAGTGCTCAAATTTTCCATCTTTGGACCATCAGATTCGCCTCATCCAACGACCATCTTTCAAAGTTAAAGTTACCCGCACACAATATAAATAAAATATAATATATATAGGGGTATGGATATAGATATGTGATGCAAAATCCGCCCATCATCTCCAATTAGAATAGTGTGTCCATGCACGGATGCGACGTGGCCAAATGATGTGTGCCATCGGTATCTCAAATTCAAATCAGTCTGACCTTGTTCAATGTGTATACATTACAACATGCTCGATTCCAAACCACACCGCGCAGATCTCCATTATATTCATGCATGCATGGGTTTCAAACATTAGGATCCCTTATTCAAATATTTGAATTCAACTTTACATTGATTGTGACCTCACCTATTCAGCTATTCTTTTACACCCACACAATAGTCTTCTCTTTATAATTGTACCACTAACTTTCTCTCGTGCATGCATGCACACACACTACCAGTCGGCATTATCCATCGCACGCATGCAATCGTTTTCTTTAGGTCGGTCTCCCATGAAGGCACACACCAACACACATCCCCCTCTCCATCATATCGTGCATTCTTTATCTCTCACCCGTGCATGCGCAACGATCGATGTTCCTCTATGTATGTGTGTATATAGCTAGGTCTTTCATAGTTTTCCACACAAACTGGTCAATTGATATATCCAGTGAGGTCTCACCTTCTTTCCCACGTCCACATCGATCAATCTATACCTCTCTATATAGGATTAACATATATAGCTAATACACCCACATTAGTTATGTATCCAACGTCCCCCTCTCATCATACATGCCTTCCGCTTCATCTCTCAGACGCATGCACAATGGCAAAGACATGGGGCAGTAAGGGCCCTGCCCCCTCCCTCCCTAACATCACTATATATCAAGGCTAATATGAATGTGATCATTAGACATTTGCTGCTAAAAATGGTTTAAGTTCATGAATTGACCCTCCTCGTAATGGATTAGCAATGCTTGGCCCCCTGGCTCATTTATTTTTCATGGCTCCGCCACTGCGCGCATCAGCGCACGTGTTCGCCCCCTCTCTCTAAATATCGATCTCGCACTTGTGTATTCCTTCATAGTCTCCCTCCACTCGGCCCCTCGCACCATCTTCTAGCCCTCCACCGGATTTTGCCACATGTACAATCTAGCAGACTCCATGGTTGAACTTAAGCATAATGCACAAACCTCAAAACAACAGTGGTTCTCTTTTGTTCTAGAATCTTCCGTATCATAACTGCCCAAACTTTTTTCTAGTTGAATTGCCATTATTTGTTTTTACTTTATGCTTTACAATGCACAATTCCATGAATCATAAAATAGATTAAGGGCTTCTTTGATTCAAAGGATTCTCAAAGGAATTTTGGAGGATTCTAATCATTAGGAATTTTTCCTATCTTGGTTGTTTGATTCGTAGGATTGTAAACCATAGGAATTTTTCTATATGATTCATTTGCACTAGATTTCATAGGAAACATCCCATCCACTCAAACCTCTTTGAAAGAATTATGCGTTTTTTCTATGCACAATCAAACACTCGTACAATCCTGTAGGATTCAAGACAACATTCCACTATAATCCCATGTTTTTCCTATTCCCGCGTTCTTAGCTTTTTTATAAAAAACTAATTGATTTTGAATGAGATGAACTATAAGAATTAAATGAAGGGCTACATCAGGCATATATGACTCAGAGCTTACATGCTATAGTGTGGTATTTATTCATAATTTGGTTGCAAAATCTGATGCGTTCAATGCACCTGTACCTTAATAGTACTTCGAGTATGTGCAAAACACATAAATTAGAATACCAATGGCACGCTACACAGTGTCTCTCTTACAGTTCATGAAGCCACGTGGCACATGTGTAGGCGTTGTCGCGACCTCCTTGCGTGGATTGATCACAGTGACGTGCTGCTGGTTCTAGAAGAATGTACTCATCCTCCCTGAGCCATACTGGCGGTACATGCACGAAGCGAAGATGTGCACGCACGCCATGCACGCACTCATTCCTCGCACGCACACGCGGGTACACGGGCAGACACAATTTTGTACCAAGATCCACCCCATGTGCTAATTTGACGCGTGTGAAGTCGTTTACTTCATTGATGATCAATTAATACAGCGCATGCAAATTGAGTGGACGTGAGGGCGGAAGAAAGACATTATTACTCCATCGCGCGCATGCGAGTAGTTAAATCGTGGGTTGCTAGTAGTACTTCCATTGGTCTCCTTCGTATTTTGTGCCAATTTTTGACAGTAACATAATATTTACGCATTTGAGCAGTGTAGTACTTGAAATTTATGTTCCGCTAAACTCATCGGGAGCCGTTTCGGGCCTCGAAACCAAAACCATCAATTAATCTTTACCTTGTTCCCGTCACATTCGAAAGCCTGCTCACACCTACTAGTAGTATGTACCAAACCTGAACGTGTTCCCACTATGAAGGTATTAGTACTAGTGCTAGTACTTAGGTTATAAAAAGGGGAACTACCTAACCGAAAATCACTCTACCTTTCCTCCTCATAAGTGCTTCTTCTTCGTCCGTCGTTGCCATGGCCGGTGAGCAGAGCTCTAGGTCAAGAACTACTCGTAACAAGGGAGCGGCAACCAAGGCTGCGGAAAAAAAAGAGAGGGCTCACCGCCATGCAGAGACCTCGAAAGATCTCTCACGGGCAGGCGATGGCTCCCAGGAGCGCCCTAGCCGCGGAGGCGAACATGCCGAGCCAGCGGAGCTGGAGTCGTTATCCCTCGACGGCATGCCCGATCACCTCAATAAGCAGAAGGAGTTCATCCAAGGCTTGATGGAGTTGCTGAAGGAGAGCCTCAACGACATGCCCGCTGAGCTCAATCAGCAGGGGGAGTTGACCGCCGACTTGGTGATGCTGCTGAAGAAGAGCATTGCCTCAAAGAAGAAGGCGACCGGCAAAATCCTACGACTTCGGGAGGACAATGCGAAGCTCTGCCACGAGATCGACCTGTTGAAGGAGAAGAACGCCGGCTGGAAGAAGCTGCATGAGAATAGTAGTTCCTCAATGAAGATGCTGCAGGCCCTCTCCATGGAACAGAAGGAAGAGTTGGTGAAGCTCCGCATCGAGCACTCGGCTGCTGTCAAGGTACGTAATATGGCCGTGGAATAGATGATGAAGGCTCACGTCGAGAAATGTCGCGTCATGGACACAATGATGAAGATGGTGGAGGAGACGCGCAAGGAGATGGAGGTCGTGGAGGCGATGAAGAAGCAGTTACGACTCCGCGGCGAATTAGATCATTTGGGGTGATAATCTTCCTTCTTCTTTTGCTCCTGTGTTTCATCTTTTGCTTCGGGTGTTTTGCCGCACATGGCACGTTTTCTGCGAGGCATGAATAGAGCAATGTTTTTTTGAGGGAATGAATAGAACAATGCTAACAATGAGATGACTAGCAAATTAGATCATTTTTTATCGCCATATGGCACTGGGCTGTCGTGTTTCGTGCTCCTCCGTCGCAGTACTACTCCAGTGGAAAACTTGAGTATACCGCACGGTTCTTTGCTCCTCCTCTATCAGGTCGTCCGCGCATTTATACAAGCAGTCAAATCACAAGGCCCCGCCTTCCAGCAGTAATGAGGCGTCAAATCACAAAGGCCCTCGCCTCTCATGAAACCGACCAAGCTAACTGCCCCGCCCTCTAGCCTTTTAAAAAATGTATACTTTTTTACAGCAGTAGTATCAATGGATTGCACCATGGAGAAAAACTTGAAATTAAAAAAAGGTGGTACATATATAGAGCGCTCGTCGCCAAATTATGCATATAGTACTATTAAAAAGGCTAGTCACAATAATGGTGTCCAGCACAACCGACCCCTCAAATAAAACTAAGAGGGTGCTTGGATACGTTTTAGTCCCATGACTAAAAGTAGTGGGACTAAAACATGCTAGCCTCACCCGTGCTTGGATCCAAACACTAAAAAGGCTAAAATCAAGTTAATGAGCATTTATTATCCTCCAAACCCTCCAATCCAGAACTCGCCTATGTTAAAGGAGAGGAGTTAAATGAGTAGAGAGAGGACTAATCCACATTTTAGTAGTGGTACCCCTGACTAAAAAATTTTAGTCTCAAGACTAGTTGTATCCCCTCTTTAGTCAGGGGTGCTTGGAACTTTAGCCTCTTAAAGAGACTATTTTTAGTCAGACTAAAATAAGTCCCTTGGATCCAAGCACCCTCTAAGCATCCTGGAATTCTTTGAGAAAACTAAGCACCCTGAAATTCTTTGACAACTAAACTGCTGGCTATATGATGTTGGCCACATATATTGTACGTATATAATGTGAAGAAACGAGTGGTAGTACTATACCAACTAAAAGATGAAATGTAAGAAATACTAGTATGTATGTACTGAAGAGTTAAAGTAACGAGAAGAAACATAACATAGTTCTACTGGGGGCTCAGCATAACACACCCCTCAAAGTAAATTAAGCACACCTGAAATTAAACTTTGCAACTATTCTGGTAGACACTGCATTAGAACCACCATGAGCAACAACACTGCCACCTTACTCAGAATCCTCGTCCACGTCCTCGACTTCGTCCTTGTCCCTCTTCCTCTTGGCCGATACTTCTTTGCTTGAACCGCACACTTGGCTATTGCTCTTCATCCAACCCTTGTAGATATTGAAGCAAAGGTAGCCATCCATTGCAGCGTAGTGGATGTGGTCTATATCTGGTACATTCCGCTGCCATGCATGACGATGAAACGTGTAGTGAGGTTTCTCCAGTTTACTGTATGAAGGATGAACCATGGCTCCTGCCAGGGTCAGCATTGAAGGCTGACGAGAGGACACCAGTCGATTCTTCTGGAGGTCGAAGGTGTTGCCTACAACGAGGCCTATCCGATGCAGGACTTCTTTGTCGTTACCAAAGTCTACAGTAAGGAATTTCACTTTTTGTCCTTGAGGAAGTTCTTAAAATCCTGGCACTCAACGTCGGCATGGCATATGTGGTAGACCAAGAAAACGTTATGTACGCAAACCTGGATCACGGCGGGCTTCTTCCTTTCTTCATCCTTTAGATCCTTCTCTCATCCCAGGACTGTGGTGTACTCAACATCTAGCCCAACAAACCACTCATCATCTGAGTTTTCGAACATGCGTCTGAAGCAAGAAAGGCATCCTTTCACCGTCGCGGAAGAACGGGTGTAGATGATGTCGAACTCATCGTCGGTGATGGTTCTAACCTTGTACTCACCGCCGATCGTGGAGATTTGGGACGCCATGGATTTGGGAGGAGGGTTAGGATTAGTGGAACTTCCGTAATGTGAATGGACGGGGCGACTAGGAGCGAACCGCCGTAGTATTGAAGGACATGCGGGGACGAGTAGGAGCGAACTGCCAGCATGCGAACGGCAAGGTAGTGGCTTTCCATTCTCCCATGATACGGGCTTCCGAGAGCCCTTGGATCTGAGATCAAACGATTGCATGGCGAGATTCTAGACCTATGGGTGAATATCCTATCCTGGAGGGTTATTCTGCAAATTTTCAGCAACTTAGCATGCGACCGTTTGATCTCAGATCCAAGGGCTGCCAGCAGCCCGTATCATGGTCGCGCCTACCACGACCATCGCCTCGCTCGCGCGGTCACGCCCTTGGAGATTTAACACCGTGCGTTAGGCTATCTGATGTTGGCATGTCATACATAGTCATCACTTAGTCACTCATACTACAACAAGGTTGGCTATAAGTGTATTTGTTTTTACTCCTCTCTATCTCTTTCTTCGTACTCAAGGAAGAAACGGTGCTAAGCGCGTGTATTTATTGCATTTCCCAAGGAGTGACCTCTTCCAATGAAATGGTGTTGCTAAGTTTGCTTCATTTAATTAGCTATAGACTCAAAATTGCCTTTTCACCTAGGTACACAAGCTTAACACCGTTTCTTCCTTGGGTCACAAAACTAGTCTCTCTCTTCTTGATTAACTTGCCACATCAGACTTTATGCCTATGTGGCAAGCTTAAGCACCTGTAGGAGCAAGTAAAAGTAAGTACAATAGTGCGCTTTACATGGCATTTTTGCATATGTGGAGGAAAGAGAGGCAAGGAAAAAGTGGAGAAGTGGGCTCTCATGCAAGAGCCAGCCTCTACTACATGGTGATGCATTGGGAGAGGCACCTGTATGGAGGTGGTCAGGAATCTGGGAGACTCACGCCGGTCGTAGCACCGCAGTTAACAGGACAATGGCAAGTAAAATCACGGGGCCCCACCTGTCCAGCAGTAACTCGCTGTCAAATCACACAGCCCTACGTTTGCAGCAGCCTACTCCCTCGTCTTCTCGCGTCTTTGTCGAACCGACTAGGCGGAACTGCCCCGCCACCTACCGCGCAGGAAAAGCCCCGCCCTCGACTTTTAAATAGTATACATTATACTAATTTTGTATCCATGGATTGCGCCCGCGCCATGGAGCAAAGCGTCTAGAAAACGGAGGAGAGGCGATGGTCTTGCAATAGAGAAGAGGGAGAGGCGAGACGGTGGTTTTGGAATGGAGATGATGGAGAGGAGAGGATGTGGTTTTGCAATGGAGAAGAGGGAGAGGAGCGTGCGGCAGCGATTTAGGATTGGACGAGAGGGCCGGCGCACTCTGACTGGATCAAAATCAAAATCAATTTACCCTTCAATTAAGAAAGCGACCCCACATTAACTAGTCTCCCATTTATTCTGGGTCATAATTGACCATGATTTTCGCACATAAAATATATGTTATACGTTGTATACAAGGCCACTATCAAAATTACAATTTGCAACTATACAAGGCCACTAACATTAATCAAGGCAAAATTGATGGTGTTTGCCTCGTACTAGCACCCGAGGACATTAATATCCCTTGTGTGCATGCGGGAGTGAGAAGGTTAGCTTGCATTCCCAACATTAATCAACCAATGAGGAGTAGGAGGGTTGGCTTGTTGTGCTTGGGAGAGAAAAACCACATTAATTAACACGACAATCAAGGTGACAAGCTAGCTTGCAACATTGACTTAAACATAGCATTGATTTTTACCTTGTGTCGGGTGGTAGGAGCGACATATGCCAACGGGTGGCTAATCATTGTGGGAGCCAATAAAACATCGCCGGTGCCTGGAAACGGGATAAGGCGTAGACATGCACGCCGGCGAATCTTACCCAGCTTCAGGGCTCTCCGAGGAGATAACACCCCTACTGCTGCTCTGCGGGGTCTCCGCATGGTTACTAAATGAACAAGTAGCTACAATGCTCCTTGAGCTGTTTTGGGTGGAAGGAGGAAGAAGGGCTCAGCTAGCTTGCTTCCTCTCCTTGTATGGTGTCTAGGTCTAACTTGAGAGTCCAACCCTTTGCATGGGTGCACCGGGGGGTTTATATAGGCCTACCCCCCGGGGGTACAATGGTAATCCAGCTGGGCGCGGGGCCCAGCTGTCTGTGACTATGCTCGCCAGCTTCTGCGCCGGCTACTGGGGCCCGCCGGCTGCCGGCTCCCTGGTCGACAGGAAGGCCCCACAGGCCAGGGCCTGGTCGGTGGCTGGTTACTGTTACTCCGTGCGGTTGACACAGGCTTGGTCAGGGTAAGCGTGGCTACAGTACCGCCGCCCTGGCAGGCGATTACTGTAGCCCCGCCGTATCTTGTCTCCTTAATGGGCGTTTCCTTCGAGGAAAGTGGCAGGCCGGCTATGGGAAGCCGGCCCTCTATCTTGCCGGCTTGAGAGGAGGTGCGGCCGCCTTCGGTATCTCTCTGCCCGAAGGGGCCCACCGCCTCGGGGGCCATGCTGGCGGCCCGTCGTGGACGGCATCGGAGCCGCCGTGGCAACAGTGCCGCGCCGGACGGGTCGTGGCCACCCGTACGGCGCACTGTACCAGGCGTGCTCCGGGTCTTGGGGGTGGCACGCTCCACTGTAGCCACGCCCCGCTTCATCATCGCAGGGTGGACGCGTACATTGCGGGTACGGCTTTGACTGCTTTATGGGAGCCGGCCTCTCGTAGCCGGCCTTGCTGTAGCCGGCTTCTCGTAGTCGGCCCTCCACAGCTTTCTTCATGAGGGTAAAGGGCGGGCCGCCCCCGAAACCGGCCAGGAAGGTAGCCGGCTGAGGGGGGAGGCGGCCCTAGGTCTTGAATCTTCTTGAAAGTCGGCCAGGCTTGTAATTTTTTCTGATGGGCCAGGGGAAGCCGGCTAGGCTACCCATGGCTATTTACTCCGACAGTAGTCCCCAAAGCTGGGCGAGCTTCACGGCGGACAGAGGGATGAGAAGCTTGGTCAGCTTCATACCCTGAGGAGCCGACCTTGCCGTCGTAGGCCGACTTCAGAGAACTTTCTTGTTTATTAATATGACCGTGGTTGACCCGCGGGCTGGCCGCGGGCCCCACGACGGGCCACGTGGCGGGGAAGTCCTGCCGTCGCACGCGCGTGACGGGACGCTGCCGCAGGCCCGGGCCCGCCACTCCTTGGCCTCGGCCCGGGCGCAAATCTTCTGTGGCCCGAGGGGACTGCTCGCCACCCCGCAGCCGTTTCTTCATGTCTTCAAGGCGCGCAATTAACGCGGGGCATGGGGGAGATGGGCACGATCGATCCCCACGATCCCCCACGCTGCGCCTCCTCGGCTCCGGCGCACGAGCCTACAAGTAGGAGGGGGAGGGGAGAGACAAAGGCTTGCCCGCTCCCTCGCTCCCCGTCCCTCCTTGCTCTTCTTCCCTTTCTTCTTCCTTCGCGCCCGACGCAGCCTCCCGTCGCAGCCCGCCCACGCCGCCATGTCCATGGCGCTGTCAAGCTCATGGGACGGGTCCAACGTCCATGAAGACCACATCGAGTTTCTCCACCAGACCGGGCGCCTGCCCGCCGCCAACCTCGTGCAGGCTCGTCTGGCGCCGGAGGCGGAGATCTCGCCGGCGCCAGAGGAAGGCGAGCGCGTCGTCTTCCGCACGCATTTCTTGCGTGGCTTCGGCTTCCCGGCGAGTGGCTTCATGCGCTCCTTCCTCGACTTCTATCAACTCCAGCCGCATCACCTCACGCCCAACGCGGTGATGCTGCTGTCGTCCTTCGTCTCTCTCTGCGAAGGTTTCTTGGGAGTGCTGCCCATGCTGGAGCTTTGGGCGGAGCTCTTCCAAAACAAGCTCGGCACCGTCACCGCCGGCATGCCCGCCCCCTGCGGGGCCTTCATCGCGATGAAGAGGTCAAGCGACCACAACCCCTTCCCGCACATTCCTTTGATCCAATCGGTCAAACTCTGGCAGAAATCATATTTCTATGTCAAGAACGTCGCCCCGCAAGGAGACTACGTGAACCTGCCGGCTTACGTAGCCGGCCCGCCGGCTGGGAGGCGGCCGTCTTGGGGCTTCCGGTCCAAGTCCTTGTCTCAGGCCGGGAACGCCTCCATTGCCCGGCTTCGGGTAATGATCCAGTCGGAAGGCCTGCGCGGAGCCGACTTGGTGGCCGCCTTCGTCGAGCGCCGGATCCTTCCCCTTCAGAGCCGGCCCCACATGTTATGCCAGATGAGCGGCCGCTTCGACCCTTGCCGGCTGAGCACATGGGAGATGCCCCATGCCGAGGTAGCGCTCATGGTGAACTACATCGCCAACCTCAAGCTCGCCGACGACTGGCGATACGGCAAGGCGCCGTACTCCCGCGCCCATCCTCCGCCCGTGGTGAGTCCTTCTTTCTGTCATCAGCCGGCTTGAGTCGGCCGGCTTCTGACCAGGCGGCTCTTCTCTTTTTTTATCAGAACCCTCTTCTTCCGCTGCCAGCTGGGGCGGCAGGAGTCAAATGCCAGTATGCCCCGGACCGTACGGTAGACGACATCGATGACCCGGACTTGGCTGCGGTCGCCATGGAGGACGCCGCCACGGGGGACGTCACCGAGCCCGGAGGCACGGGGCTCTCGGCCAGTTTTGACGACTGGCCGAATGACGCTGATGTCGAAGAAATCCCGCGCCACCAGCCGACAGCCGACCGTCACAGCACGGGCTCGTCTGCCGCGGCGGCTACCAGTGGTGGAAAGTCGAAACGCCGGGCCGCACTTCCTCTCTTCGGAAGCCGGCCGAAAAAGATGAGGGCCTCCGCTGCGGCCACGAAGCGAGACGAAGCGGCGGCGAAGGCGGCCCATTTCCGGAAGGCGGTGAAGAAACCTCAAGCGGTTTCCTCGTAAGCCCTTTGTCCGTTTGCGTGCTTGTTTTTGTTGTCTTCCTTTGTTCTAACTCTTCTCCGATTTCTGAGCAGGGCGCCGCTTTCCCTCGAGCGAGGCCCAGGCGGCTCTGTGGTCGGGCCGGGTGCTGGATCTTCAGGGCCCCGCCGCGTGGACCCCCGCACCGATCTTGCAGAAGCCACGGAGCGGAACGCCCGCGAGGCGCAACAAGAGAGGGAGGCGGCGGAGCGGGAGGCCGCCCGGGCGGCGACGGAGCGAGCAAACGCGGCGGCCGAGACTCCATCGGAGCGGGCGACCGCGGAGACGGAGGCGGAGGGCACGCATAGCCGGCCTCCGCTGCTCGCCATCCCCCTCCACACCTTGGACCCGGACATCCCGCTGCCCACGGCGGAGGAGATCACCCCCGATCAGCCGCCGATGCAGAGGGATGAGCTCTTCGAGGTCTTGACGGAGAGGACGCCGCCGGCAGCGCCAGCCGGAGCGGGCGAAGGCGGCCAGTGGTCGGAGGTGCCGGAGGAGCCGGCCCGGGCCGCACCCGAGGCCGGAGCCGGTCTTGAAATTGAGCTGGCGGCGAGCTAGCGCGCCGGAGGGAGCGCGGCCCCGCCGGACACGCGCCGAGCTGCGGGTGCCGACCAGACGGCAGAAGCCTTGGAGGTGGCCAGCTCCGCCACGCCCGGGTGGACTCCCAGCGGAGGAAGCGGCGAGCTGAACGTGGCGGCCCAAGGGGTTCGGAGCCGGCTACAGGCTCAGGCCGCCCTCCTGAGGCAATTTACTTAGGAGTTTCTGTCGACGCGGTCCCCAATCCGGGTAAGTTTTTTACTTGTCGACCGCTCTGGTCCTCTGATTCTTTCCGTGGGGGCGCTAGCGCACCCACTGGGTGTAGTCCCCGAGATCCGGGCCCACTGCAGCGCAGTCGGGTCGGATCTTTCCCGACGACTATCTTAACTCTGTTTTCTGTCTGATCTTTAGGATTATCACAATTCTCGTGCCGCCGCCTTCAACTCCCAGGCTCGGGAGCTGAGCCGGAGGACCGAAGACCTGGCCAGCAGCCGACATAAGTATATTGCTTTTATCTGTCTCTCGTGGGGGCGCGACAGCGCACCCACTGGGTGTAGTCCCCGAGATTCGGGCCGACTGCAGAGCAGTCGGGTCGAATGTTCCTTGACGACTTTTCCCTTGCTGACTTTTTCTCTTTGTCTTTTGCTCATGCAGAGGCCAACACCGACTTGTGGAGGGAGCTCGGCGAAGTGCAGACCGCTCTTCGTGCCAAGGACGCCGAGAATGCCGACTTGGTTCAGGAGCGCGACCGCCTGGCCAAGAGGCTGGCTGACCAGGAGGAAAGCCATAAGGCGGCCCTGCAGAAGGCGCAAGACGGCGAGGCTACCCTGAAGGCGGAGCTCGAGACCAAGGCGGCGAGCTGGGCCGAGACGCGCCAGGCGCTGGAGGAAGGTTTCGGCCGAATCGAAGATCTGATCGATGGTAAGCCGCCTTTCTTACCCTTCCTCCATCTGTCGGCTGCCTGAGGCTTTTATTTTGACTTGTGCTTGTTACTTTGCGCAGATTACTTTCCCGGCCACTCCGTCCTCGCCGCCCAAGCCATCCAGGCCCATCGCGAGGCGCGCCGTCAGGCTAGAGTTGTTATTCCGCCAGACGCATATCAAATGCAGTCGGAGCAGCTCATCGCCATCCAAGCACGACTGCAGCCGGCCCATCGGATGATTCGCCGGCTCCAACGTGCCGGGGCGCAGGTGCTGGCCGCGCTCTGGCCCGGCCAGACGATTCCCCGCACCCCAAGCCGGACTGCCGACTGGCTAGAGGTCGCAGTCGGCCGCTTCGAGGCTTGGAAGGCGTCAGCAGCCCGTCTCGGAGCGGGGCGTGCGCTAGAGTTCGTCCGCGCGTGCTACCCAGGGCTGAGCCTGGACCAGCTGCGGACTTGGCGGTTGGAGGCCGACACGGAGCTGGAGGAGGTGTGGCCGGCGATCGCGCAGCGCGCCTCGACGATTGCCGAGTGCACCGACACCAGCGTCTTCGCACCGGAACTCAGTGATGACGGCATCGCCCAGCCGGAAGAGTGGTTCGGGCTGAACCCGGCGGAAGGCGAGGACTCGGCCGAGGAGATCGCCTCCAGCGACGAGGGCGAGGTCGACGAGGAAGAAGACGGCGGAGACGCCGAGCCGACTGGTGAGATGGCCGACCGCCCTCAAGCCGACCGTGCCTCCAGCAACGAGCCACGTGGGAGCACGCCCTCTGCCGGAGGTGATGATCAGGCCGAAGTCGGCCAGCCGGCCGCTCCTTCAGCCGGCACGACCGCCTCCACCGCCCAGCCCGGCTCATCAGCGGCCCCGCCGACTTGATCTGCCGTTCTTGTTGTTCCTGCTTTTGCTTTTTTGAACAATTTTAAGTTTCCGCAATTCCACCCACTGGGGGTGTATCGAACAATGTTGGATGTTGACCTCTCTGGAGGTCCTTTGTGTAAATATTATTGTATGCATGTGCTGGCTTCCATTCAAGTGCACCTTTTATCCTTAGGCTTTTTCCTTTGTCGCCTTCCCTCTTTGGGAAGGCAAGTACTCGAGCTTTCTTGGATTTGAAGCAGACTGAATGTAAGCCGGCCGGCCGGCTACTCTGGTAGTCGGTCGGCGGAAGGCGGCAAGCCGGCTTTTGTTATATGTAAGCCCGTTAGTCCCTAGCCGTTTTTCATGTGCGCACCCTTTCTGGCTTATGACTCTTGCCAGCCGGGCAGTCGGTTCTTCGAACTGCGATTTTGGCAAGAGCCAAGCCTGGATGTCGGCACATTACTTGTCTGACTGCGGGTAGGGCTCGTAATATAACTCCAGTCGGCTAGTCCCCGGGTCGACTCGTCGAACCCGGTGCCGGACAAAATAAATGAACAGGTGATATCATACGCATGATAACTTTCATTCATAAAATAAAAGATGGCAGTCCCCGAGTCCTCCTGGGGGAGCCTATTGTTTCGTACTTAATACAAAAGTGGACATAATACATACTGCATTTTAACTGTAAAACTTCCGAAGAAGATTGGCATTCCATGGTCATTCCGACTCCTTGCCGTAGTCGTCTCTCTTGCGTGCCTTCGGCTTCTGCGCGTCGATGAGGTAGTAGGCATCGTTGCCTAGAGCTCTGCTGATGACGAAGGGGCCCTCCCAGGGGGCTGCGAGCTTGTGCTGGTCGGCTGTTCGCTGGATCAGCCGGAGCACAAGGTCACCCTCCTGGAAGGATCTTGGTCGGACCCTCCGGCTGTGGTAGCGGCGCAAACCCTACTGGTAGATGGCAGACCGGCTGAGGGCTAACAGCCGGCCTTCTTCCAGCAGGTCGACGCCGTCTTCTCTTGCTTCTTTGGCTTCCTCTTCCGTGTACATGGTTACCCGAGGCGAGTCGAACTCGATGTCTGTTGGGATGACTGCCTCGGCACCATATACAAGGAAGAAAGGAGTGAAGCCGGTTGATCTGTTGGGGGTAGTACGCAGACTCCATAGGACAGCCGGCAGCTCATCGAGCCAACAGCCGGCTGAACGCTCCAGGGGTACGACCAGTCGGGGCTTGATGCCGGATAGGATGAAGCCATTTGCTCGCTCCACTTGGCCGTTTGACTACGGGTGGGCGACTGACGCAAGGTCCAGCCGGATACCTTGTGCAGCGCAGAACCGTGCCAAGGCACCTTTGGCAAGATTCGTGCCGTTGTCGGTGATGATGCTGTGTGGTACGCCGTACCGGGTTGTTATATCTGCAATGAAAGTCACCGCAGTCGGCCCATTCAGCTTCTTGATCGGCTTCGCCTCAATCCACTTGGTGAATTTGTCGACGGCGATGAGCAAATGTGTCATGCCGCCGCGTGCCGTCTTGAATGGGCCCACCATATCCAATCCCCAGACGGCAAAGGGCCAGGTGATGGGAATGGTCTTGAGTGCCAAAGCCGGCATGTGTTGCTTGGAGCTGAAAAGCTGGCAGCCTTTGCAGTGTTTGACTAGCTCTTTGGCGTCGTCCAAAGCAGTCGGCCAGAAGAAACCGTGGCGGAAGGCTTTGGCGACAAGTGATCTTGATGCGGCATGGTGGACGCACTCTCCTTGGTGTATATCCCTGAGGATTGCAATGCCTTTCTCCTGCTCGACGCATCGCTGTAAGACTCCGGTGACGCTGCGCCTGACAAGCTCTCTGTTGACGATTGTGTATGCTCCAGCTCGGTGCTGGACTTGTCTCGCTTCGGTTTCGTCAGCCGGCAGATCTTGGTTCACCAAGAAGTCGCGGATGGTTTGGGCCCATGATGGAGCTGCGACTTCCCCTGCCACCAATGTGGCTACAGCCACCAGGGTGGGCGGGCTGGGTAATGAAGTGCTGGATTCGGCCGCCGCTTGCTGTGCTGACGAAGTTCCCAGGCCGGCTACCGCAGTCCCCGGGCCGGCTACCGCAGTCCCCGAGCCGGGTGCGGCAGTCCCCGAGCCTGGTGCGGCAGTCCCCGAGCCGGGTACTGCAGTCCCCGAGCCGAGTATTGAAGTCCCCGGGCCGACTGCTTGATTCTTCGAGCCGGACCCGGCCCCATTGGGGTTAGGCGGCACGAAGATGGAGTCGGATTCCGGAGACGGCTTGATGGATGGCTTGAGGAGGCGCTGTAGGGCGACGCCGGTTGGTATTGCTTGCCGTGTGGAGCCTATTCGGGCCAGGGCATCTGCTGGCTCGTTGTCGGCTCGCGGCACATGGAGGAATTCACATCCATCGAAGTATCCACTGATTTGCTGCACTAGGAAGCGGTAGCTTGCCATGTTTGCGTCCTTGGCGTCCCAGTCGCCAGAAGATTGCTGAACCACCAAATCCGAGTCACCATAGCACAGGATCCGGTGGATGCCGAGTTCCTTGGCAAGCCGGAGCCCGTGTATGAGCGCCTTGTACTCGGCTACATTGTTGGAGGCGGCGAAGTGGATCTGCAGCGTGTATCTGAGCTTGTCTCCCTTAGGAGAGGTAAGGACGACGTCGGCTCCCAAGCCGGTGCGCATCTTGGATCCATCAAAGTGCATGCGCCAATGGGTGGAGTCGGGAGCTGGCGGTAAGTACTGGGTCTCGGCCCAGTCGACGAGGAAGTCGGCCAGTGCTTGCGACTTGATGGCGGTGCGGGGTTGGTAGAAGATCGTGTAGGGGGCCAGCTCGATGGCCCACTTAGCCACCCGGCCGGATGCATCCCGGCTGCCTATGATCTCGGCCAGCGGGGCAGTGCATACGACCGTGATGGGATGTTCTTGAAAGTACGGCTTCAGCTTCCTGGCGGTGAAGTACACGCCGTAGCACACCTTCTGGTAGTGCGGGTAGTTCTGTTTCGAGGCAGACAGCACCTCGCTCAGGTAATAAACCAGCCTCTGGACCGGCTGGGCTCGGCCTTCTTCGGGGCGTTGGACCACAATGACGGTGCCGACCACCCGGCTAGTGGCGGCAATATAAAGGAGCATGGGCTCTTTCTCAGTCGGTGCCACCAAGACAGGCGGCGTGGACAGCATTTTCTTCAGCTCATGGAAAGCTTGGTCGGCCTGGTCATTCCACTCAAAGTGGGTACTCTTCTTCATGAGGCGGTAGAGAGGGAGGGCTTTCTCTCCAAGCCGGCTGATGAAGCGGTTCAAAGAGGCCAAGCACTCGGTTCAAAGACCGCCATCCTCTCGATGGCCTTGATCTTCATAGGGTTGCACTCGATGCCGCGTTCGGAGACCAGAAAGCCTAGGAGCTGGCCGGCTGGCACTACGAACACTCATTTCTCGGGGTTGAGCTTGATTCGGAACCGGCGCAGGTTCTCGAATGTCTGCTTCAAGTCTTCCAGCAGAGTGCCACGCTTCTCCGTCTTCACCACAATATCATCCACATAGACGTGGGCATTCTTGCCGAGCTGCGTGAGGAGGCACTTCTGCATGCAATGCTGAAAAGTGGCGCCGGCATTCCTCAAGCCGAACGTCATAGTCAGGTAGCAGAAGGCTCCAAACGGCGTGATGAAGGCGGTCTTCAGTCGGTCATCCGGGTTCAGTTTTATCTGGTGGTATCCCGAATAAGCATCCAAAAAGCTCAACAGCTCGCATCCGGTTGTGGAGTCTATCACTTGGTCAATTCTGGGCAGAGCGAAGGGATCTTTTGGGCAGGCTTTGTTGAGGCTTGTGTAATCTATACACATGCGCCACTTGTTATTCTTTTTCAGCACGAGGACCGGGTTCGCGAGCCAGTCGGGGAAGAAAACTTCCATGATGAAGCCGGCTGCAAGAAGCCGGGCTATCTCCTCCCCGACAATCCTTCTCTTCTCCTCTAACAGTCGGCGGAGAGGCTGCTTGACTGGTTTGGCGTCCTCCCGCACATGCAATTTGTGCTCGGCGAAATCCTTCGGAACACCCGGCATGTCCTTGGGGGACCATGTGAAGATATCCCGATTCTCACGGAGGAAATCGACGAGCTCGCCTTCCTATTTGCTGTCTAGGCTCGCCCCAATGACGGCAAACCTCTCGGGGTGTTCGGGGTCGAGCTGTATCTTCTTGGTCTCCTTGGCCGGCTGGAAAGATCCTTGGGCATCATACTCCTTGGAGTCGGCGGGCTGGTTTAGCTGCTTGCTGGCCAGGGCCACGACCCTGTTCAGCATCTTCTTTTCCTCGGCAATCACGAGGGACTCGGCCAGCCGGCTGCTGGCCGCGGCGCAGTCGGCGGACTTCTTGTAGTCGCCGGCAATGGTGATGATGCCCTTGGAGCTTGGTATCTTCATCTTGAGGTACGCGTAGTGGGGGACTGCCATGAACTTGGCCAAGGCGGGTCGGCCAAGCAAGGCGTGGTAAGGGCTCTCTAGGTCCACCACCTCGAACCAGATTGCTTCCCGGCGGAAATGATCCTTGCCCCCAAAGAGTACATCAATCTTGATCTTGCCGATGGGGGCGCAGGACAAACCGGGTACAATGCCATGAAACACCGTTCGAGTCGGCACAAGCTGCTTTGCCTTGACACCCAACTTCTCCATGGTGTCGCGGTACAGGATGTTGATGCTGCTCCCACCGTCGATCAGCACGCGGGAGAAGCGAGCGGCACGCGTGTTCGTCGCAAGGGTGGCCTCCAGGACCAAAGCGTAGGAGCCGGGGGACGGCATCACCTCTGGGTGGTTGGCCCGGCTCCAACTGATGGATTTCTCTGACCAATGCATGTGGTCGGCTGGGTTGGCGGCGGCCACATTGACTTCTTGTTGCTCTCGGCGCTTGCCGCTCCGGTGTTTGGGCTGGCTCGTGAAGACAACGTAAGATGCTTGCTCATCGGGGAACTCTTCCTGCACGGCGTCGACCGCGGGCCGAGCGGCCTTGGGCGGCGGAGCCGGAGGCGGCGGGCCGACAGGCGGAGTCGGCATGAGCCCTTCGCCCTTGGAGATTCGGGCGAGCCAGTTGCACTTTCGGGTCGTATGGTTGGACGGCTTCGCGCCGCTGTGGAACTTGCACGGGGCGTCAAGGGTTTGCTCGTAGGAGAAGGCCGGCTGCCAAGCCGGCCGGCCGCCCTTGGGTTTCTTGGGCGCGGGCCGCACCTCAGGCGGCGTATCTTCGACTGTGGCCACCTGCCGGCTAGCGGGAGGCGGCGCAGGGCCTTTGCGCTTCTGATCATTCTGGTGTTGGCGCCGTCCGGAATCTCCAGCCGGTGCTTGGGGCGCCGGATTGAGCACTTTTCCGGACGCGTCCACCCGGAGCTTGGTCTTCATCGAGGAGTCGGCGGTGGCGTACTTGTCGGCGATGTTCAGGAGCTCGTCGAGGGTAGTCGGCTCATCGCAGAGAAGCTTGTGCTTGAGGAGGGTGCCCTCTCGGCACCCGGCAGTGAAGTATTCGATGGCTTGCACCTCGTGCACCCCTTCGCAGGAGTTGCGGAGCTCGGCCCAACGCGTGAGGTAGTCGCGAGTGGACTCGGCTGGGCCCTGTACGCACAGGGAGAGCTGTCTGGGCTTGGGAGCCCGCTTGTAGGTGCTGGTGAAGTTGCGAACGAAGGCTTCAGTGAAATCTACCCAGCTGTTGATGCTGAGAGGCTTGAGGCTGTTAAGCCAAGTCCATGCCGTGCCTTGCAGCATGAGGGGCACGTACTTCACGACAACGCGCCGGTTGCCATTGGCGATGCTGACGGCTGTGGAGTAGTCAGTCAGCCAGTCTTCCGGCTTCACCGAGCCGTTGTACTTGGGCGTGTCTCTTGGGAGCGAGAACCCTTTGGGGAAGGACTCGTCGCGGATGCGGGGGCCAAAGCAAGGCGGGCCGACATCATCTTCTTCTTCCAGCGCCAGGGATCGGGCCAGGCGGTCGATCCGATGGCGGGCGTCGTTTTCGCCGACTCCTTCGCGGCGACCAAGCCGGCCGCTGAGAGTCGGGTGCGCTACTGGAGGCGGGGTGGGGTATCTCTCTCCACGAGCTCGAGGTGGAGGCGGGGTGCCCCGCCATTCCATGGCTCGGGGGCGGCCGTCCGCGTCTCGCTCGATGGAGATTTGGGTCCGGCTTCGGCTGGAAGCCGGCTCTTTCTCGCGCCGCGCGCGGGTGTTGCTCGTAGTCAGCGATCGGGAAGTCGCGCCGTGGTCGCGGCGCGGGGGAGGGCTCCCGCGCAAGCGTCGGCTTCGTGCCGCCGAGCGGCTGCATCGATTAGTTGTTGTATGCGCCGCGTCATGTGGGGGAGGTCTTCGGCTTCCAAGCCGTCCAGCTCGTCTACGGCCGCCTGGGCGGCACGCAGGTTCTCGAGCGGGGTGGCGTAGACCGGGCGATCTACTCCAAGCGTGTCGGCGATGACGGCGCCGCGTTGCTTGACAGCACCGGCCCGGCTTGGGCCAGCCGGAGCCGGCGTGCCGAAGGCGGCGCGGTCAGCTTCGCGCTGGTAGGCCTCGATGAGGCATCTTACGGAGGCTAGCCGCCGGCCCTCCGCGAGGAGGGCGAGGTGACGTGCCTCCAGTACTTCGTCGTTGGCGTCAGCCGGAAGGGGGGCGGACAAGTCGTGGGCCGCCGCGTGTGGGGCGTCGCGGGCGCCCTCGTCAGTCGGGCCGTCGTGGCCGATAACCATCACCTCGGTAGTGTCAGAATTGCGATCGCCAACCGGAGGGAGCGGGTCGTTGTAGATCGTGACGTTGGTGGGGAAGGTGTCGTAGGATGCCGTGTCGGAGTCGACAGGCATCGGGTCGGTGGAGTCAACCGACTCCAAATCCGCAGCGGGCTCGCTGGAGACGTGGAGCTGGCCGAGGAGGTTGGCGAGATGATCAGTGCCTGCATCGGAGGCAAGCTCGTCGGAGATGCGGGCCTTGTCGAATAGGTCGGCGAGGCTGCTCGCCGCGCAGACGTTGGTGACGCCATGCAGTGCGTCGCGGCAAGCGCCATCGGGCGAGCCGGGCTGGCTACGCTCGCGGGGAAGGAAAAGGGTTCCCGTCCAGAACAGGTCTCCGGACGACGGTGCACCTGGCCCCACGGTGGGCGCCAAATGTCGGGTGGTAGGAGCGACATATGCCAACGGGTGGCTTATCATTGTGGGAGACAATAAAACATCGCCGGTGCCTGGAAACGGGATAAGGCGTAGACATGCACGCCGGCGAATCTTACCCAGCTTCAGGGCTCTCCGAGGAGATAACACCCCTACTGCTGCTCTGCGGGGTCTCCGCATGGTTACTAAATGAACAAGTAGCTACAATGCTCCTTGAGCTGTTTTGGGTGGAAGGAGGAAGAAGGGCTCAGCTAGCTTCCTTCCTCTCCTTGTATGGTGTCTAGGTCTAACTTGAGAGTCCAACCCTTTGCATGGGTGCACCGGGGGGTTTATATAGGCCTACCCCCCCGGGGTACAATGGTAATCCAGCTGGGCGCAGGGCCCAGCTGTCTGTGACTATGCTCGCCGGCTTCTGCGCCGGCTACTGGGGCCCGCCGGCTGGTGGGTCCCGCCGGCTGCCGGCTCCCTGGTCGACAGGCAGGCCCCACAGGCCAGGGCCTGGTCGGTGGCTGGTTACTGTTACTCCGTGCGGTTGACACAGGCTTGGTCGGGGTAAGCGTGGCTATAGTACCGCCGCCCTGGCGGGCGATTACTGTAGCCCCGCCATATCTTGTCTCCTTAATGGGCGTTTCCTTCGAGGAAAGTGGCAGGCCGGCTATGGGAAGCCGGCCCTCTATCTTGCCGGCTTGAGAGGAGGTGCGGCCGCCTTCGGTATCTCTCTGCCCAAAGGGGCCCACCGCCTCGGGGGCCACGCTGGCGGCCCGTCGTGGACGGCGTCGGAGCCGCCGTGGCAACAGTGCCGCGTCGGACGGGTCATGGCCACCCGTACGGCGCACTGTACCAGGCGTGCTCCGGGTCTTGGGGGTGGCAGGGTCCACTGTAGCCACGCCCCGCTTCATCATCGCAGGGTGGACGCGTACATTGCGGGTACGGCTTTGACTGCTTTATGGGAGCCGGCCTCTTGTAGCCGGCCTTGCTGTAGCCGGCTTCTCGTAGTCGGCCCTCCACAGCTTTCTTCATGAGGGTAAAGGGCAGGCCGCCCCCAAAGCCGGCCAGGAAGGTAGCCGGCTGAGGGGGGAGGCGGCCCTAGGTCTTGAATCTTCTTGAAAGTCGGCCAGGCTTGTAATTTTTTCTGATGGGCCAGGGGAAGCCGGCTAGGCTACCCATGGCTATTTACTCCGACACCTTGGTACATGTAATATGAGTTTGTGGCCTTGTATACAAAAATGGAGGGAGTATAATTTGAAAGTACATTCAGATACGAACCAAACGATACAATTTTTGGTGACATGCATTCACATTTTGCTTGTTAAATACAGTACATGGTCAAACTTTGACCCAAAATACGCGAAACAACAAAAAAATACTTCCAACACTAGCGCCGCTCTTCCGCTCTTCTCCTCTTAAACCACCGCCGCTCCTCTCCAGTTCCAATCTAAATGCAGCGCCGCTCCTCTCCTCTTCCATTTCAAAACCACCGCCCCTCCTCTCCTGTTCCAGTCCAAAACCAGCGTCGCTCCTCTCCCATTCTAATCCAAAACCAGCGCTGCTTCTCTCCTCTTCCATTCAAAAACCACCGCCGGCGAGTGAAGGTGTTGTGGAGAAGTAGATCGATGGAGGAGTACAACCGATTCATGAGGATCACAGACGGCGACCCTGTGAAGCTAGCTAGGATGTTGGAGATACAGTCTTGGTTTGACAACAAGGACCAACTAGCGCCGACAGCGACATCCATGGCCAAATATCTGCAACAGAGCGAAAAGGCGGCGATACTCCCGGAGGGAGTCGCGCCGGAGTACATAGAGCTGCTCCTCTGGGCCATGGAGCAAACAGATTCACCGAATCTGATCGTGAGGGAGCGGTGGTGGGAGTATCGATCCCAGATGGAGCATCCACCAGAGATTGAAGGATCGAGCATCTATAGGGTGCCGTTTGTGAGGGTGTCCTGCCAGAGCGAGCCGGTGGAATCTTCGTCGACCGAACCCAACTGCAAGAGGAGAAAAGCAGTTGCCTCAATGATGCTTCCCCGCCATCGTCTCCCTCGCCGTTCACATCGTCTCACAGGGCGGTTGTCTGCCGCCGAGGAATAGGAGGGGGCTGCCCCCCACCCCAATAGTAGGACAGGTTGTGAATTGTCAGGAGGAGCTTAGGGTTGTCAGTATTTGTAGGTTGTGAATTGTGTTTTGTGTTGTGTATTTTGAGAGTACTTTCAGATATGAATGTATTTTGAATTTCAGATTTGCAGTATTGAGCATATAAAGTATTTTATGAATTCTAGAGATCTATTTTTAGCACTTAAAAAATGTAGTTTCATAGGAGTATAAAAGTGCAGACAATGTGATTCTCAGAGAAGAAACTGCAAGTTTCAGTTTCAGATAAGAAACTGCAAGTTCAGTTTCACATAAGAAACTGCAACTTTCAGAGGCAGAGCATTTATATTAACACGGCCTTTTCAAACAGGGTTAACATCATGTTGGAAGTTTTATTCATGGTCGAAAATGGAACTACCAGCCAGTTAACATCATGCTGATCAACATTCATGCATAGCACATCTTCATATGATGCACAGTCAAAATGCCCACACAATGTCGAGTGTGTGAAACACAGAGAAAACGAGGGACGAAGTTTTGGCAAGTGTTGGTCGTGGTTTTGGGCTGCCCCGTCTAGGCTTTCATTTTTAACATGCGCAGCCCACGACCTCAGATGGGAGGTCCATAGGCCTGTTTGTATTTTCTTAGGGCCGTCATGTATCGACCGGCCTATGGACCTCCCATCCGAGGTTTTATTTTTGGCAGCCCAATTTATGTGTTTTTTTTGAACAAAACGCAGAGGTCTGTTCTATTTTTCTATATAAGAATAGGAACGCGAGGTCCAACTTATGTTTCCCTTCTAACTATATTATATATATTTAAATTATTGTATATGTTGACTGTTTAGTTCACATACTCCCTCCTTTTCGGTTTATAGGGCTTATCTCAAAATTTTAGTTTTTCCATTTTATAAGGCTCAATTTGGTTGTTTTCCATCACATGTTCAGATTCCAAGGTGCATTAAATCATTGCACGCAAGTATTAAGAGAAAATTGACCAATGCATGTACTTTATGCATGCATGCATTGCAATTTATGCATTGATAAACATAATTTTTTGAGGAAAACAAGTGCATTAATTAGGTGCTTTTGCAAACTACAAAAAGTATTCCACCATTCGTCATCTACCTTGGTTGGTGAGATTTTTGAATTGAGCCCTATAAACTGAAAAGGAGGGAGTAATTGGCAAATAGATCTCGCCGCTACCCCCCGCCTCCTGACTCCAAAGCCTTCCCGTGGATGCTCCAGCCGCTCGACTCCATCGCGCCGGCGGTGCTGCGGGAGACTCGAGGGAGGAGATGGAGGGAGCGGGCGGTGCGGATCTGTGACGACACTCTCTCCTGGACCCAGTGCACACGCGAAAGGAGGGAAGCAGAGGAGGAAGCTGCGAGGGAGGAAGCCGAGGAGGGACAGAATCCGTTCTCTCACTCACGTAGGTATGCTCGGATGTGCAAGGATCATGTGGATTGGGAGGTGCTGAATCTAGCCCTGCGAATCTACTTTGAAGGAGATTTCTCGGAGAAGCACAGGATGCCCCACCCCAGTGAGCCGCCGATTGCGTTCGTTGGATGGGCGAAAGGAGAAGTGAATTCAGGAGATCCACGTCCTGCTGCGAGATGGGAATGCTTGACTAGACTCCTGCCCACCAGCACGCCACCGGAGCCGGAGCAGGTGGATCCCCTACCTTACCTCTCCCCCAAACCTGCAGAAGATTGAAATTAGGCTTGCAATCTGCTTCAATTGAGCTATCTGGTGGTTATTTCTGCTTCCTGAGAGACAACATCTGGCTGGAGGATGAGAAGGAACCAGGAACTCTGATGAATTTCCCCTATCACAATGGGGGGAGCGCCGGTTGGGCAGTGGTACGGCCCACCTCCGCCCCAAATGGGGGCACAATCTAGGCATGCTCCTGTAATTGCTCAAGATCAATCTGCTGGTGGTTTTGACTCTCAGATCAGTGGGAAATCTCAAGGCAAGAATCAGCAAAAGAAGAGATAGCACATCCAGAAAACTGCTCCTACCCCTGCTTCGGGCCTTATGGCATACTCTGAGGTGATCTGCTATAACTGTGGGGAACCAGGGCATCATTGGGATAAATGTGTCAAGCCTAAGAGTTGTTTTATCTGTAAAATGGTTACCCATAAAGTTGAGAATTGCCCTGTCAGAAGGAAAACCCACAGTTCTGCTAGATATGTTGGAAGTGCTGCTCCAGGATTATGTCCACCATTGACAGAATTTTCTGTGACACAGAATTAGATAGTTTCTTTCCCCTTTCTAGTTGTAGAGCTTTGCCCAGATGTGGTAGTGACCACACTCCTTTGCTCTGGGACTCTAGTCTTAACCAAACTCCAAAGAGCAATAGTTTTAAATTTGAAAAGTTTTGGTTGCTTAGAGAAGATTTTACTGAGCTAGTCAGGAAAATAGGGAATGAGCCTACTAGGAGCAGCTGCCCCCTAGAAAATTGGCAGATCAAAATCAAGAGATTTAGAAGAACTACCAAAGGTTGGAACTCCAATGAGGAAGCTAAACTTAGAAGATACAAAAGGCTTCTCCTCCTTGAGTTTGATTCTCTAGATATTAAGGCAGAAACCACTAACCTCTCTGAGGCTGAGACTAATGGATTAAACTTTGTCCATGGAGAGCTCAAGAAAATTTGGCTTCAAGAAGAAATCAAAGCCAAACAAAGGTCTAGAGATAGGAACATTAAGGAGGGTGATAGAAATACTGCTTACTTCCTTGTAGTAGCTAACCAGAGGAGCAGGAAAACCCTCATTCACTCCCTTGATGGCCCTAATGGCCCTGTTACTGAGGTAGATGAGATGCTGAAAGTGGCTAGTGACTTCTACAAAGACCTGTTTAAGAAAGAAAACCCTTCTGGGTTTTCTCTACTTTAACACCCCGGATGTAACTTTCCCAATTTGTACTCCAACTCTTGCTGTTTCCGGCGTTAAGTTATTTTATTTTCTTGGGTTCGGGTTTTTTGTCTCCGTGTGTTGTTATTGTTGTCATGCATCTCATATCATGTCATCACGTGCATTGATTTTCATACGTGTTCATCTCATGCATTTGAGCATTTTCCCCGTTGTTCGTTTTGCATTCCGGCGCTTCGTTCTCCTCCGGTGGTCATTTCTAGCTTTCTTTCATGTGTGGGGGTCAAACATTTCCAGATTGGACCGAGACTTGCCAAGCGGCCTTGGTTTACTACCGGTAGACCGCCTGTCAAGTTTCGTATCATTTGGACTTCGTTTGATACTCCAACGGTTAACCGAGGGACCGAAAAGGCCTCGTGTGTGTTGCAGCCCAACACCCCTCCAATTTGGCCCAAAACCCACCTAAACCTGATCCATCATCTAGAGCGTTCAATCACGACCGCGTGGCCGAAAACCGCACCTCATTTGGACACTCCTAGCTCTTCCTATGCCTATTTAAAGACCCCCATTCCAAATCTCGGATCCCCCTTCTCGAAACCCTAAAAAAAACCGTCTCCGCCGCCACCGGACACGTCCGGAAGGCGCCGGACGCGTCCGCCCGATCCGCCACCGCCAACCCGCTCGCGCCACGTGGCGGCTCCAGCCCCCGCCGCCACCGAAGCCCGCTGGCCCGAGGCCGGCCCTCTCCCCGCGCAACCCGGGCCGCGCCCCGCGCTCGCTAGCGTCGCCGCCTCTTCCGGCACCGGCCGCACGACGCCGCCGTGTCCCTCGCCGCTCCGCCGCCTGCCGGCGACGCGCGCCTTCGCCGCCGTAAGATCCAGCCACCGTGGGCCGCCGACCCCGCCGGCCGTCCTCTCCGTCACCGGCCACCACCGCGGGAGCTCCGGCTCCGCCTCCCCGACTCGTCCCCAGTGAGCTCCCCTTCCTCTGGCGAGCCCTCGTCGCCGGCAAGCTTCGGTCCCCGCCGCAGCTACAGTAACTTTTCGCCTGATCCAGATCCGGTGAACAGTAACCCTAGGTCGTTTTTTCGTCTAAGTCCCTAAATTTTCAGATCCAAGTGCCCATGTTCATAGCATTGTATCTCCTCATCCATAGCTCCGATTTGGGCATATAGCATATGAAAATGTTCGTCTCAGCGAGTAAATCATTTCATTCCATTGCATCATTTTCATTTGAGTTCATCTTGATGCCCGAAATGCTGTTAGAAGAGGGCTACTTGAGATATTTGTCAGATCTGCTACTCCATTTAGACATTTGTCATTTTTGCCATGATTATTGTGTGCATGATATGCCCATGTGCTCTACATATGTTTTGTTAAGGGTTTTGTCATCTTTCTAGAGGTGCAACCCATGTATTTTTGTGATTTGTGTGGTGACTGGCACAAGCTTGCCAAGTGAGGCAATTGGTAATTCTGATTTCAGGGACTTAGCATTTCCACTAAGTCCTTGAGCTGTTTATCTCATGTTGCCATATGTTCATGTTGTTTCCTAGTGATCCGTGCCTCTTTTGAGGATGATCAGTAAGGATGTTTTATTAATCTTATAGTGCTCTATCCATCCATGTCTTTGTTTGCAATTATGGAGCAACCTAGCTTGAGTCAATCGAGCTCTACTTTTGCTACTTTGTGAATCTGGGCAGGTTGTCAACTTGTTTGCAATTTTGCCAATGTTTTTGTAGTTGATCCGTGGATGCTATGCTATTGTTTTTGCCATGTCTAGCTTGCATTTTGTGTGTTCTTGATAGATGTATTCTTAGCTTTTCATGAATTGCTCCGTAGTGAGTGCATCAAGCTCGTAAACATGCCTACTTGTCATATGTTTCAGCATGTGCCAGTTTTCACCAAGTCTGAAAACTGATTATGCTTTTGCTATGTTCACATGCTTGTTAATATGTTTTCTGATCCCTTTTGGCTCAAGGTCACCAAGGGGCTTTTGTTAAGCTTTTTGAGTAGCTCCATGCCATGTATTACTTTTCCATGTTCAGTCCCTATAGCATGTAGTTTTGTTGCTCTAAAGAGTGCTACCTGATCTGAACTTTCAGACAAGTGTTAATTTCACTAAGCCTGAGATCTGTTTACCATATGCATTTTTGCCATGCTTGTTTGAACCTGTTAATGGATGAATTGGCCATAGCTCAGTGCTAGACTTTTGTTAAGCATCTTGAATGCATCCCTGCCATGTATTTTGTTGTCATGTTTGAGTGCTGTAGCATGTTCATCTCATTGCATTTAGATGGCTACTTGCTGTAAATCGCAGACCGGTGTCATATTTGAATCGCTTGCCATTTCCAAACCGTAACTCCGATTCCGGCGTTCTTTATATCGTTTTCAAGCGATTTAATCTCATCTTTCCAGTGGCACACTTGGATTTCCAAGTTGAGGCCAGGTTCATGCATTTCCTGTCACATCTTGCATATGCATCCCGCATCGCATCCCGCATAGCATACCATGTTTGCATCTTATTGTTTGAGCTTGCACGGGGTTGATTGTGTTCCGTTTGTTTGTTTGTCTTGGTTGGGTAGAGCCGGGAGACGAGTTTGCTAATGAGGAGCCCGTTGAGTTTGCTTTCGAGGATCCAGTCAACTCTGACAGCTTTGCAGGCAAGATGATCATACCCTCGAAATCACTACTATCTTTGCTATGCTAGATTGCTCGCTCTTTTGCTATGCCAATGCTACGATGCCTACCATTTGCTTTCAAGCCTCCCAAATTGCCATGTCAAACCTCTAACCCACCATGTCCTAGCAAAACCGTTGATTGGCTATGTTACCGCTTTGCTCAGCCCCTCTTATAGCGTTGCTAGTTGCAGGTGAAGATTGGAGACTATTCCTTGTTGGAACATTTTTTTTACTTGTTGGGATATCATTATATTGCCATGTTATCTTAATGCATCTATATACTTGGTAAAGGGTGGAAGGCTCGGCCTCTCACCTAGTGTTTTGTTCCACTCTTGCCGCCCTAGTTTTCGTCATATCGGTGTTATGTTCCTGGATTTTGCGTTCCTTACGCGGTTGGGTTATAATGGGAACCCCTTGACAGTCTGCCTTGAATAAAAATCCTCCAGCAATGCCCAACCTTGGTTTTACCATTTGCCACCTAGCCTTTTGTTGGGGAACATAGCAATAATTCAAAATTTTCCTACGTGTCACCAAGATCAATCTATGGAGTCATCTAGCAACGAGGGAGGAGTGGATCTACATACCCTTGTAGATCGCGCGGGGAAGCATTCAAGAGAACGGGGTTGATGGAATCGTACTCGTCGTGATCCAAATCACCGATGATCCTAGCGCCGAACGGACGGCACCTCCGCGTTCAACACACGTACGGAGCAGCGACATCTCCTCCTTCTTGATCCAGCAAGGGGGGAGGAGAGGTTAATGGAGATCCAGCAGCACGACGGCGTGGTGGTGGAAGTAGCGGGATTCCAACAGGGCTTCGCCAAGCGCTGTGGGAGGAGGGAGATGTGTCACGGGAGGGAGAGGGAGGCGCCAGGGCTTTGATGCGGCTGCCCTCCCTTCCCCCCACTATATATAGGGCCAAGGGAGAGGGGGGCGCAGCCTTGGCCCTTCCTCCAAGGAAGGGTGCGGCTAGGGAGGAGTCCCTCCTCCCCAAGGCACCTAGGAGGTGCCTTCCCCCTTTAGGACTCTTCCTTTCCTTATCTCTTGGCGCATGGGCCTCTTGGGGCTGGTGCCCTTGGCCCATATAGGCCAAGGTGCACACCCCTACAGCCCATGTGCCCCCCCGGGGCAGGTGGCCCCACCCGGTGGACCCCCAGGGCCCTTCCGGTGGTCCCGGTACAATACCGGTGACCCCGAAACTTGTCCCGATGGCCAAAATAGCACTTCCTATATATAATTCTTTACCTCCGGACCATTCCGGAACTCCTCGTGACGTCCGGGATCTCATCCGGGACTCCAAACAACATTCGGGTTACCGCATACTAATATCTCTATAACCCTAGCGTCACCGAACCTTAAGTGTGTAGACCCTATGGGTTCGGGAAGCATGCATACATGACCGAGACGTTCTCCGGTCAATAACCAATAGCGGGATCTGGATACCCATGTTGGTTCCCACATGTTCCACGATGATCTCATCGGATGAACCACGATGTTGAGGATTCGATCAATCCCATATACAATTCCCTTTGTCTAGCGGTACGATACTTGCCCGAGATTCGATCGTCGGTATCCCGATACCTTGTTCAATCTCGTTACCAGCAAGTCTCTTTACTCGTTCCGTAACACATCATCCCGTGATCAACTCCTTGATCAAATTGTGCACATTATGATGATGTCCTACCGAGTGGGCCCAGAGATACCTCTCCGTCACACGGAGTGACAAATCCCGGTCTCGATTCGTGCTAACCCAACAGACACTTTCAGAGATACCCGTAGTGCACCTTTATAGCCACCCAGTTACGTTGTGACGTTTGGCACACCCAAAGTATTCCTATGGTATTTGGGAGTTGCACAATCTCATGGTCTAAGGAAATGATACTTGACATTAGAAAAGCTTTAGCGAACGAACTACACGATCTTTGTGCTAGGCTTAGGATTGGGTCTTGTCCATCACATCATTCTCCTAATGATGTGATCCCGTTATCAACGACATCTAATGTCCATGGTTAGGAAACCATAACCATCTATTGATCAACGAGCTAGTCAACTAGAGGCTTACT
Organism: Triticum monococcum; assembly: GCA_034509565.1. Taxonomy (NCBI): domain Eukaryota; kingdom Viridiplantae; phylum Streptophyta; class Magnoliopsida; order Poales; family Poaceae; genus Triticum; species Triticum monococcum. The sequence goes on from CM067844.1 coordinate 115,543,279, forward strand.
AGGGACATGGTGTTGTTATGTATCCACACATGTATCTGAGTTTCCTATGAATACAACTCTAGCATGGATAATAAACGATTATCACGAACAAGGAAATATAACAATAACTTATTTATTATTGCCTCTAGGGCATATTTCCAACAGTCTCCCACTTGCACTAGAGTCAATAATCTAGTTCACATCGCCATGTGATTAACACTCACAGGTCACATCGCCATGTGACTAACACCCAAGAGTTTACTAGAGTCAGTAGTCTAGTTCACATCACTATGTGATTACCACTCAATGAGTTCTAGGTTTGATCATGTTGCTTGTGAGAGAGGTTTTAGTCAACGGGTCTGCAACATTCAGATCCGTATGTACTTCGCAAATCTCTATGTCATCTCCTAGATGCAGCTACCACGCTCTATTTGGAGCTATTCCAAATAACTGTTCTACTATACGAATCCAGTTTACTACTCAGAATAATCTGGATTAGTGTCAAAGTTTGCATCGGCGTAACCCTTTACGACGAACTCTTTTACCACCTCCATAATCAAGAAAATTCCTTAGTCCACTAGTTACTAAGGATAACTTTGACCGCTGTCCTGTGATCCATTCCTGGATCACTCTTGTACCCCTTGACTGACTCATGGTAAGGCACATTTCAGGTGCGGTACACAGCACAGCATACTTTAGAGCCTATGTCTTAAGCATAGGGGACGACCTTCATCCTTTCTCTCTATTCTGTCATGGTCGAGCTTTAAGTCTTAACTTCATACCTTACAACTCAGGCAAGAACTCCTTCTTTGACTGATCCATCTTGAACACCTTCAAGATCATGTCAAGGTATGTGCTCATTTGAAAGTACCATTAAGCGTTTTGATCTATCCTTATAGATCTTGATGATCAATGCTCAAGTAGCTTAATCCAGGCTTTCCATTGAAAAACACTTTCCAAATAACCCTATATGCTTTCTAGAAATTCTACGTCATTTCCGATCAACAATATGTCAACAAAATATACTCATCAGAAATTCTATAGTGCTCCCACTCACTTCTTTGGAAATACAAGTTTCTCATAAACTTTGCATACACCCAAAATCTTTGATCATCTCATCAAAGCATACATTCCAACTCCGAGATGCTTACTCCAGTCCTTAGAAGGATTGCTGGAGCTTTGCATACTTGTTAGCATCTTTCAGGATTGACAAAACCTTCCGGTTGTATTACATACAACCTTTCCTCAAGAAAAATCGTCGAGGAAACAATGTTTTGACATCCTATCTGCAAGATTTCATAAATAACGTAGTAATCGCTAATATAATTCCAACAGACTCTTAGCATCGCTACGAGTGAGAAAGTCTCACCGTAGTCAACTCCTTGAACTTGTCGGTAAACTTCTTAACGACAAGTTGAGCTTTCTTAATGGTGACATTTACCATCATTGACCGTCTTCCTTTTAAAATCCATCTGTACTCAACAGCCTCACGACCATCGAGCTATTCTGTCAAAGTCTACACTTTGTTTCCATACATGGATCCTCTCTCGGATTTTATGGCCTCGAGCCATTTATCGGAATCCAGGCCCACCACCGCTTCTCCATAGCTCGTAGGTTCATTGTTGTCTAGCAACATGACTTCCAAGATAGGATTACGTACCACTCTGAAGTAGCACGCATCCTTGTCATCCCACGAGGTTTGGTAGTGACTTGATCTGAAGTTTCATGATTAATATCATAAGCTTCCACTTTAATTGGTGTAGGTGCCACAGGTACAACTCTTTGTGCCCTGCTATACACCAGTTGAAGTGACGGTTCAATAACCTCATCAAGTCTCCACCATCCTCCCACTCAATTCTTTCGAAAGAAACTTTTTCTCGAGAAAGGACCCGATTCTAGAAACAATCCCTTATTGCTTTCGGATCTGAGACAGGAGGTATACCCAACTGCTTTGGGTGTCCTATGAAGATGCATTTATCCGCTTTGGGTTCAAGCTTATCAGACTGAAACTTTTTCACATAAGCGTCGCAGCCCCAAACTTTTAAGAAATGACAGCTTAGGTTTCTCTAAACCATAGTTCATATGGTGTCATCTCATCGGAATTACGTGGTGCCCTATTTAAAGTGAATGTGGTTGTCTCTAATGCCTAACCCATAAACTATGATGGTAATTCGATAAGAGACATCATGGTATGCATCATATCCAATAGGGTGCAGTTATGATGTTCGGACACACCATCACACTATGGTGTTCCAGGCTGTATTAGTTGTGAAACAATTTCCACAATGTCTTAATTCTGTGCCAAACTTGTAATTCAGATATTCATCTCTATGATCATATCATAGATATTTTATCCTCTTGTCACGACGATCTTTCAACTTCACCTTGAAATTACTTGAACCTTTCAATAATTCAGACTCGTGATTCATCAAGTAAATATACTCAACATCTACTCAAATCATCTGTGAAGTAAGACCATAACGATATCCACTACACGCCTCAGCACTCATTGGACTGCACACATCAAAAATGTATTACTTCCAACAAGTTGCTTTCTAGTTCCATTTTACTGAAACCGAGGCTTTCAGTCATCTTGCCCATGTGGTATGATTTGCATGTCCAAAGTGATTCAAAATCAAGTGAGTCCAAACGGTCCATTTGCATGGAGTTTCTTCATGCATATACACCAATAGACATGGTTCGCATGTCTCAAACTTTTCAAAAAACGAATGAGCCCAAAGATCCATCAACATGGAGCTTCTTCATGCGTTTTATACCGATATGACTTACGTGGCAGTGCCACAAGTAGGTGGTACTATCATTACTATCTTATATCTTTTGGCATGAACATGTGTATCACTACGATTGAGATTCAATGAACCATTCATTTTAGGTGCAAGACCATTGAAGGTATTATTCAAATAAATAGAGTAACTATTATTCTCTTTAAATGAATAACCGTATTGTGATAGTCATAATCCAATCATGTCTATGCTCAATGCAAACACCAAATAACAATTATTTAGGTTTAACACCAATCTCGATGGTAGAGGGAGCGTGCGATGCTTGATCATATCAACATTGGAGACACTTCCAACACATATCGTCAGCTCACCTTTAGCTAGTCTCCGTTTTATTCCGTAGCTTTTATTTCGAGTTACTAACACTGAGTAACCGAACCGGTATCTAATACCCTGGTGCTACTAGGAGTACTAGTAAAGTACACATTAACATAATGTATATCCAATATACTTCTATTGACAGCCTTCTCATCTACCAAGTATCTAGGGTAATTCTGCTCCAGTAGTTGTTCCCCTTATTACAGAAGCACTTATTCTCGGGTTTGGGTTCAACCTTGGGTTTCTTCATTAGAGCAGCAGCTGATTTGCCATTTCATGAAGTATCCCTTCTTGCCCTTTCCCTCCTTGAAACTAGTGGTTTCACTAACCATCAACAATTGATGCTCCTTCTTGATTTCTACTTTCACGGTGTCAAACATCGCGAATATTTCAAGGATCATCATATCTATCCCTGATATGTTATAGTTCATCACGAAGCTCTAGCAGCTTGGTGGTAATGACTTCAGAGAAACATTACTATCTCATCTAGAAGATCAACTCCCACTTGATTCAAATGATTGTTGTACTCAGACAATCTGAGCACAAGCTCAACAATTGAGCTTTTCTCCCTTAGTTTGTAGGTTAAGAAAATCGTCGGAGGTCTTATACCTCTTGACGTGGGCACAAGCCTGAAATCCCAATTTCAGCCCTCGAAACATCTCATATGTTTCGCGACGTTTCAAAACGTCTTCGGTGCCTCAACTCTAAACTGTTTAACTGAACTATCATGTAGTTATCAAAATGTGTATGCCAGATGTTCGCAACATCCACAGACGACATTCGAGGTTCAGCACACTGAGCGGTGCATTAAGTACATAAGCCTTCTATGAAGCAATGAGGACAATCCTCAGTTTACGGACCTAGTCCGCATAATTGCTACTATCAACTTTCAACTAAATTTTCTCTAGGAACATATCTAAACAGTGGAACTAAAGCGTGTGCTACGACATAATTTGCAAAATCCTTTTGACTATGTTCAGGATAAACAAGTTCATCTTATGAACTCCCACTCAGATAGACATCCCTCTAGTCATCTAAGTGATTACATGATCCGAGTCAACTAGGCCGTGTCCGATCATCACGTGAGACGGACTAGTCAACATCGGTGAACATCTTCATGTTGATCGTATCTTCTATACGACTCATGTTCGACCTTTCGGTCTTCTGTGTTCCGAGGCCATGTCTGTACATGCTAGGCTAGTCAAGTCAACCTAAGTGTTTCGCATGTGTAAATCTGGCTTACACCCGTTGTATGTGAACGTAAGAATCTAACACCCGATCATCACGTGGTGCTTCGAAACACGAACTGTTGCAACGGTGCACAGTTAGGGGGAACACTTTCTTGAAATTTTAACGAGGGATCATCTTATTTACTACCGTCGTTCTAAGCAAATAAGATGTATAAACATGATAAACATCACATGCAATCAAATAATAGTGACATGATATGGACAATATCATATAGCTCCTTTGATCTCCATCTTGGGGCTCCATGATCATCTTGTCACCGGCATGACACCATGATCTCCATCATCGTGTCTCCATGAAGTTGCTCGCCAACTATTACTTCTACTACTACAGCTAACGATTAGCAATAAAGTAAAGTAATTACATGGCGTTGTTCAATGACACGCAGGTCATACAATAAATAAAGACAACTCCTATGGCTCCTGCCGGTTGTCATACTCATCGACATGCAAGTCGTGATTCCTATTACAAGAACATGATCAATCTCATACATCATATATATCATTCATCACATCCTTTTGGCCATATCACATCACATGGCATACCCTGCAAAAACAAGTTAGACGTCCTCTAATTGTTGTTTGCATGTTTTACGTGGCTGCTATGGGTTTCTAGCAAGAACGTTTCTTACCTACGCAAAACCACAACGTGATATGCCAATTGCTATTTACCCTTCATAAGGACCCTTTTCATCGAATCCGATCCGACTAAAGTGGGAGAGACAGACACCCGCTAGCCACCTTATGAAACTAGTGCATGTCAGTCGGTGGAACCAGTCTCACATAAGAGTACGTGTAAGGTCGGTCCGGGCCGCTTCATCCCATGATGCCGCTGAATCAAGATTGGACTAGTAACAGTAAGCATATTGAACAAAATCAATGCCCACAACTACTTTGTGTTCTACTCGTGCAGAGTAACTACGCATAGACCTAGCTCATGATGCCACTGTCGGGGAACGTAGCAATAATTCAAAATTTTCCTACGTGTCACCAAGATCAATCTATGGAGTCATCTAGCAACGAGGGAGGAGTGGATCTACATACCCTTGTAGATCGCGCGCGGAAGCGTTCAAGAGAACGGGGTCGATGGAGTCGTACTCGTCGTGATCCAAATCACCGATGATCCTAGCGCCGAACGGACGGCACCTCCGCGTTCAACACATGTACGGAGCAGCGACATCTCCTCCTTCTTGATCCAGCAAGGGGGGAGGAGAGGTTAATGGAGATCCAGCAGCACGACGGCGTGGTGGTGGAAGTAGCAGGATTCCAACAGGGCTTCGCCAAGCGCTGTGGGAGGAGGGAGATGTGTCACGGGAGGGAGAGGGAGGCGCCAGGGCTTTGATGCGGCTGCCCTCCCTTCCCCCCACTATATATAGGGCCAAGGGAGAGGGGGGGCGCAGCCTTGGCCCTTCCTCCAAGGAAGGGTGCGGCTAGGGAGGAGTCCCTCCTCCCCAAGGCACCTAGGAGGTGCCTTCCCCCTTTAGGACTCTTCCTTTCCTTATCTCTTGGCGCATGGGCCTCTTGGGGATGGTTCCCTTGGCCCATATAGGCCAAGGTGCACACCCCTACAGCCCATGTGCCCCCCCGGGGCAGGTGGCCCACCCGGTGGACCCCCGGGACCCTTCCGGTGGTCCCGGTACAATACCGGTGACCCCGAAACTTGTCCCGATGGCCGAAATAGCACTTCCTATATATAATTCTTTACCTCCAGACCATTCCGGAACTCCTCGTGACGTCCGGGATTGCATCCGGGACTCCGAACAACATTTGGGTTACCACATACTAATATCTCTATAACCCTAGCGTCACCGAACCTTAAGTGTGTAGACCCTACGGGTTCGGGAAGCATGCATACATGACCGAGACATTCTCCAGTCAATAACCAATAGCGGGATCTTGATACCCATGTTGGTTCCCACATGTTCCACGATGATCTCATCAGATGAACCACGATGTCGACGATTCGATCAATCCCGTATAAAATTCCCTTTGTCTAGCGGTACGATACTTGCCCGAGATTCGATCATCGGTATCCCGATACCTTGTTCTATCTCGTTACCGGCAAGTCTCTTTACTCATTCCGTAACACATCATCCCATGATCAACTCCTTGATCAAATTGTGCACATTATGATGATGTCCTACCGAGTGGGCCCAGAGATACTTCTCTGTCACACGGAGTGACAAATCCCAGTCTCGATTCGTGCCAACCCAATAGACACTTTCAGAGATACCCGTACTGCACATTTATAGCCACCCAGTTACGTTGTGACGTTTGGCACACCCAAAGTATTCCTACGGTATCCGGGAGTTTCCCAATCTCATGGTCTAAGGAAATGATACTTGACATTAGAAAAGCTTTAGAGAACGAACTACACGATCTTTGTGCTAGGCTTAGGATTGGGTCTTGTCCATCACATCATTCTCCTAATGATGTGATCCCGTTATCAACGACATCTAATGTCCATGGTTAGGAAACCATAACCATCTATTTATCAACGAGCTAGTCAACTAGAGGCTTACTAGGGACATGGTGTTGTTATGTATCCACACATGTATCTGAGTTTCCTATCAATACAACTCTAGCATGGATAATAAACGATTATCATGAACAAGGAAATATAATAATAACTTATTTATTATTGCCTCTAGGGCATATTTCCAACACCTTTTCCCTTGGGTTTCGCGGACTCAAGGGTCATCTTATTTTTAAACCCCCGGGCCAGTGCTCCTCTGAGTGTTGGTCCAACCTAGAGCACCGTGCGGGGCCGTCCCTTGGCAACTTGGGTTACGTTGGCTCCCGTACGCTTAGCTTATCCGGTGTGCCCTGAGAACGAGATATGTGCAGCTCCTATCGGGATTTGTTGGCACATCGGGTGGTGTTGCTGGATTTGTTTTACCATTGTCGGAGTTGTCTTGAAGAACCGAGATACTGAGTCTGATCGGAACGTCTCGGGAGGAGGTCTATTCCTTCGTTGACCGTGAGAGCTTGTCATGGGCTAAGTTGAGACTCCCCTGCAGGGATTTGAACTTTCGAAAGCCATGCCCGCGGTTATGGGCAGATGGGAATTTGTTAATGTCCGGTTGTAGATAACTTGAACCTTAATCTAATTAAAATGAATCAACCGAGTGTGTTGCCGTGATGGCCTCTTCTCGGCGGAGTCCGGGAAGTGGACACGGTGTTGGAGTAATGCTTGCGCAGGTTGTTCTCTAGTTTCTCACTCGTGCTTTGCCTCCTCTTCTCGCTCTCTTATGCGAACAGGATAGCCACCTCATATGCTAGTCCCTTGCTGCAGCTCCACTTATATTCACCTTACCCTACCTATTAAGCTCAAATAGTCTTGATCGCGAGGGTGCGAGATTGCTGAGTCCCTGTGGCTCACAAATTACTATTACACCAGATGCAGGTCCAGATGATTCTGCTCCAGGTGACGCGCTCGAGCTCGAGTGGGAGTTCGACGAGGACTCTCAGCGATACTATGTTTCTTTTCCTGATGATCAGTAGTGGTGCCCAGTTAGGGGTGATCGGGACCATGTCGCTCGTTGGGTTATCTTTCATTTTGGCGCCGTAGTCAGGCCATGAGTGTTTGGATGATGTATGTTATTTATGTATTTGATTGACGTGGCGAGTGTAAGCCAACTATGTTACCCCTTTTATTGTCTATATTACATGGGATGTTTGTGATGAGTGCCTGACTTGCGACATATGCCTTCAATGCGATTATGCCTCTAAGTCGTGCCTCGACACGTGGGAGATATAGTCGCATCGATGGTGTTACAAGTTGGTAATCAAAGCCTTCCCCGACCTTAGGAGCCCCATTGCTTGATCGTTTTTTTAGCAGCCGAGTTGTGTCTAGAAAAATGTTTTGAGTCATGTAGGAATTATATATCGGAGAGTTAGGAATTCTTTTTACTTCCCAGTCTCCTCATCGCTCTGGTAAAGCATCCTAACGTAGAGTTTTGACTCTTCTCTTCTCAAATTTCACAAAAAAAATAGGATCACGCAGGTATCTTGGAATCATTCCGATGGTTTTATGATGAGAACATTGTCTTGGTGCCTCCTGTCAGGGGTTTTGTGGAAGTGTCTCGGGGAGTTGAGCTCTGAGGTGTTGTCGTCATAATTTTATCGTTGCAATTCTGGAATACCTGAGTTTAGTACGCCGACATCGAAAATCTCCTTTATGCAGTTCGTTGGTGAGATAACCTCGACGCCACCCAGTACTGGGGCGGGAGTTCGGGAGTATCGCCATAACTTGTATAACAGATGCTTTTCGAAGGTTGAGGTAGACGGTTTCCGAAGTTTTTCTCGGTTATGTGTTGAAGGATGGATACATCTGGATGTAGGATTTGCTAGATTTGGGTGAGATATTATGCTTCCCCTATATCCCCAACACCTAATTGCATAACCGGAAAGGTTCGGGAGTTTCATAGGTGGGAATTCTTGTAGCTCTAGTTCTCCTTCTACGGATATTGATTTGAGATTGGGATTTCTTACCGATTATTCGTTCTTGAGCCGTACCTTGTTGATTTATTTCTCTACCTTAATTCTACGTGGCTTCTCAGTTTATGGATATGTGACCATTGCAAGAGGAATGCATTCGTTCATTTTGTTCGGATGTGAAGACTTTATGTTGCAATTTTCATTCCGTTGGATTCAGCTTCATTTTATCTGTCTATGTGCTAATGGTGGTCAATCTCTTCAGGATGGCTCCCGCTAAGAGCACCAATCAGAATCAGAATCAAGATCCGCCACCACCTCCACCTCCTCCGGAGGCATGGCAAGCTGTGATGGCCGCAACCAATGCAAACACACAGTTGATCATGCAAATTATCCAAGAGCGCAATCAAGGCAACCAAGGGAATCAAGGAAACAATCAGAATCACTTTGCTACACTCAACCAGTTCCTTGCTAACGGGCCAAAAACTTTCAGCAATTGTGTTGAGGCAACCGATGCTGACGATTGGCTTGTGGATCTGTGTAAGCATTTTGAGTGCAGTAACGTCAGGCCTGAAGATTTCGTCAAGTTTGCTTCCTTCCAACTCAAAGATCAAGCTGCAGAATGGTTCCAGTAGTACAAGGATTCCAGGGGTGGACGTGTGATCACTTGGGATGAATTCCGTCAAGATTTCCGAGCTCATCACATCCCTCAGAGCGTGGTTGAAAGCAAGCATGAGGAATTCTGCAACCTGAAGCAAGGCTCTTTATCTGTCTATGACTACAACAAGTTGTTCCAGAAGCTCGCCCGCTTTACCAAGCAGGACGTCCCTGATGAGAAGAGCATGATATACCAGTTCAGGGGTGGTCTTAGAGAATAAATTCAGCTAGCTCTTGTCCTCTTTGAGCCCTTGAGGTACGGTGAGTTCTACAACATGGCACTGAAGCAAGAGGCCGCTCAGTTGAGGTGTGATGCTTCCAAGAAGCGAGTCAGAGATGCTACTCCTTCTTCCTCTACTCAAGTGGCCAAGCAGCAGAAGTATTGGCTTCCTCCTCCTCCGTTCCGTCAGCCGTATCAGCAGAAGAGCAAAGGTGGCAGTGGTTCTTCCCACCCACCCAACCCTGGCTTTCAGAACAAGACTTCGTCTCAAGCTCCAAGATCAAGTGCTCCGTACCACCGTCCGCTTTTGGAGGTCACGTGCAACAAGTGCCAACAGAAGGGTCACTATGCCAACAAGTGTCTCAACCAGAGGCGTCTTCCTCCTCCTCCTGTGAGATCGGCAAGTACAGCTGTGGTCAAGCATAACCCCAAGCATGCCAAGGTCAACTTGTTGAATGAAGCTCAGGCAGAGGATTCATCAGATGTTATCATGGGTAACTTTCCAGTTAACTCTTTTCCCGCAAAAGTTCTTTTTGACACTGGTGCATCGCATTGTTTCATGTCACGATCATTTGTTTCCAAGCATGACTTCGTTTCACAAATGTTGGGTAAACCTATGGGAGTGGTTTCTCCGGCTAAGTCTATGAGGGCTACTTCAATAGTCCGGATGTTTCTATCATGTTGGGTGACTTCAAGTTTCTGGCTTCTCCAATGGTTCTTGGTAACTCAGATATTGATCTTATTCTCGGAATGGATTGGCTTTCTAAGCACAAGGCTCAGCTTGATTGTGCAGCCAGACAGATTCAATTGACTCATTCGTCTGAGGATGTAATTGTTTTTGCCGCGAATGACGATACCATCCATCTATTTTCTCTCAATGAGAAGGGTGAACTCGATGCCATCTCGCAAATTCCAGTCGTTTGTGAATATCAAGACGTTTTTCCAGAAGAGCTTCCAGGAATGTCTCCACACCAGCCAATTGAATTCGTCATTGATCTTGAGCCTGGTACGGAACCTGTGTGCAAGCGTCCTTACAAGCTCGGACCTGAAGAGTTGAAGGAGCTAAAGAAGCAACTCGATATTCAAGAAAGAATGGGTCTCATCTGGCCTAGTTCTTCTCCGTGGGGTTGTGGTGTTCTTTTTGTGAAGAAGGATGGAACGAACTGACTTTGTGTTGATTACCGTCCATTGAACAAGAAGACCATCAAAAACAAATACCCACTTCCCAACATCAATGAGCTGTTCGAACAACTCAAAGGTGCCCAAGTATTCTCCAAGCTTGATCTCCGTATGGGTTATCATCAGATTCGAATCCGTGAGCAAGATATTCCCAAGACGGCTTTCAGGACAAGCTATGGTTCATATGAATACACTGTCATGTCTTTTGGCCTCGTCAACGCTCCTCCGACGTTCTCTCGCATGATGAACTTCATCTTCAACGCCTACACCGATGACTTCGTTTTGGTCTATCTCGACGACATTCTGGTTTTCTCGAAGAACAAGGAAGATCATACCAAGCACTTGCGTTTGGTGCTTGATAAGCTAAGGGAACATCAGTTCTACGCCAAGTTCTCCAAGTGCGAATTTTGGCTCGATGAGGTTCTTTATCTTGGTCATATCATCTCGGCCAAGGGTATTGCCGTGAATCCTGAGAAGGTGTCTGCAATTGTGAATTGGGAACCTCCTCAGAACATGAAGCAACTCCGTAGCTTCCTCGGTCTCGCAAGTTATTGTCGAAGATTCGTTGAAAACTTTTCTAAGATCGCAAAGCCTCTCTCTAATCTTCTCCAGAAGCACGTCAAGTACGTTTGGTCTCCGGAGTGTGACATTGCTTTCAACACTTTGAAAGATAAATTGATCATTGCTCCAGTTCTGACTCCGCCTGATGAATCCAAACCGTACGAGGTCTTTTGTGATGCCTCTCTCCAAGGTCTTGGCGCAGTGTTGATGCAAGAGAAGAAAGTTGTTGCTTATACCTCTCGCCAATTGAAGCCTAATGAGAAGAACTACCCCACTCATGATCTCGAGTTGGCGGCAGTTGTGCATGCTCTTTTGACTTGGAGACATCTTCTATTGGGAAGAAAAGTGGACATTTTCACTGATCACAAGACTCTCAAGTACATCTTCACTCAGCCTAATCTTAACCTCAGGCAAACTCGATGGGTCGAAATGATTCAAGAGTATAATCCGAGTATCGAGTATACTCCAGGCAAGGCCAATGTGATTGCTGACGCATTGAGAAGAAAGGCTTATTGCAACAGTCTGATTCTCAAGCCTTATCAACCCGAGCTTTGTGAAGCTTCCCGCAAACTTAATCTGCAAGTTGTTCCTCAAGGTTTCCTCGCCAACCTTCAAGTCTCTCCTACCTTGGAAGACCAGATTCGCCAAGCCCAGCTTCTTGATGCTATGGTGAAAAAGGTGAAGATTGGGATTGCCAAGAGTCAACCCAAGTACAAGTGCTACCGCCTTGATGACAAGGATACTCTCTTCTTTGAGGATCGTATTGTTGTGCCTAAAGGTGACCTTCGTAAAGTGATCATGAACGAGGCTCACAATTCTCTCCTCTCCATCCACCCTGGGAGCACGAAGATGTATCAGGACCTTAAGCAGGCTTATTGGTGGACTCGTATGAAGCGTGAGATCGCTCAGTTCGTAAATGAGTGTGATGTCTGCAGAAGAGTAAAGGTAGAACACCAAAGACCAACTGGTCTCCTCCAACCTCTTGCCATTCCAGAATGGAAGTTTGACCACATTGAAATGGACTTCGTGACTGGGTTTCCAAAGTCCAAGCGTGGCAATGATGCTATATTCGTTGTCATCGACAAACTCACTAAACTGGCTCACTTTCTGGCTATCAAAGAGTCGATCACTGCAGCTCAATTGGCGGAACTCTATACCTCTCGAATTGTCTCTCTGCACGGTATTCCACAAGTGATCTCTTCAGACTGTGGCAGCATCTTTACCTCCAAGTTTTGGGATTCTTTTCAGAAGGCCATGGGCACCAACATCCGCTTCAGCACAGCTTTCCATCCTCAAACAAGCGGTCAAGTCGAGCGTGTCAATTAGATCCTTGAAGATATGCTCAGGGCTTGTGTGATCTCCTTCGGCATGAAGTGGGAGGATTTTCTTCCTTATGCTGAACTCTCCTACAACAACAGTTTTCAAGTAAGTTCGGGCAAGGCCCCATTTGAAATTATGTATGGCAGGAAGTGCCGTACCCCTCTCAACTGGTCCGAAACCGGTGAACGTCAGCTTCTCGGTAATGACTTAATCACAGAGGCAGAGGAAATGTGCAAAGTCATTCGTGACAACCTCAAAGCAGCCCAATCCCGCCAGAAGAGCTACTATGATAGTAAGCACCGTGATTTGGCTTTCGAGATTGGAGATCATGTTTACCTCTGCGTCTCTCCTATGAAAGGTACTCGTCGCTTTGGTATCAAAGGGAAGCTTGCCCCTAGATACGTGGGACCTTTCAAGATTGTCAGCAAGAGAGGCGATCTCGCCTATCAACTCGAGCTTCCTTCAAACTTTGCAAATGTTCATGATGTGTTCCATGTCTCTCAGCTTCGAAAGTGCTTCAAGACTCCTGACCGCACCGTCAACTTCGAGGACATTGAGCTCCAAGAAGATCTCTCCTATCGTGAGCACCCAGTTGCTATTCTTGAAGAGACTGAATGCAAGACTCGCAACAAGTCAATCAAATTCCTCAAAGTCAAGTGGTCACACAATTCCAACCATGAAGCGACCTGGGAACGCGAGGATCACCTCCGTTCTGAATACCCGGTGTTCTTTCAGTCCTAGATCTCGGGACAAGATCCTTTCGTAGTGGTGGAGTGTTGTAGCACCCCGGATGTAACTTTCCCAATTTGTACTCCAACTCTCGCCATTTCCGGCTTAAGTTATTTTATTTTCTCGGGTTCGGGTTTTTTGTCTCCGTGTGTTGTTATCGTTGTCATGCATCTCATATCATGTCATCACGTGCATTGCATTTGCATACGTGTTCATCTCATGCATTCGAGCATTTTCCCCGTTGTCCGTTTTGCATTCCGGCGCTTCGTTCTCCTCCGGTGGTCATTTCTAGCTTTCTTTCGTGTGTGGGGGCCAAACATTTCCGGATTGGACCGAGACTTGCCAAGCGGCCTTGGTTTACTACCGGTAGACCGCCTGTCAAGTTTCGTATCATTTGGACTTCGTTTGATACTCCAACGGTTAACCGAGGGACAGAAAAGGCCTCATGTGTGTTGCAGCCCAACACCCCTCCAATTTGGCCCAAAACCCACCTAAACCTGCTCCATCATCTAGAGCGTTTGATCACGATCGCGTGGCCGAAAACCGCACCTCATTTGGACACTCCTAGCACTTCCTATGCCTATTTAAAGACCCCCATTCCAAATCTCAGATCCCCCTTCTCGAAACCCTAAAAAACCGTCTCCACCGCCACCGGACACGTCCGGACGGCGCCGGACGCGTCTGCCCGATCCGCCACCGACAACCCGCTCGCGCCACGTGGCGGCTCCAGCCCCCGCCGCCGCCGAAGCCCGCCGGCCCGAGGCCGGTCCTCTCCCCGCGCTCGCTAGCGCCCCCGCCTCTTCCGGCGCCGGCCGCCCGACGCCGCCGTGTCCCTCGCCACTCCGCCGCCCGCCAGCGACGCGCGCCTTCGCCGCCGTAAGATCCGGCCACCGCGGGCCGCCGACCCCGCCAGCCGTCCTCTCCGTCGCCGGCCACCACCGCGGGAACTCCGGCTCCGCCTCCCCGACTCGTCTCTAGTGAGCCCTCGTCGCCGGCAAGCTTCGGTCCCCACCGCAGCTACAGTAACTTTTCGCCTGATCCAGATCCGGTGAACAGTAACCCTAGGTCGTTTTTTTCGTCTAAGTCCCTAAATTTTTAGATCCAAGTGCCCATGTTCATAGCATTGTATCTCCTCATCCGTAGCTCCGATATGGGCATATAGCATATGAAAATGTTCGTCTCAGAGAGTAAATCATTTCATTCCATTGCATCATTTTCATTTGAGTTCATCTTGATGCCCGAAATGCTGTTAGAAGAGGGCTACTTGAGATATTTGTCAGATCTGCTACTCCATTTAGACATTTGTCATTTTTGCCATGATTATTGTGTGCATGATATGCCCATGTGCTCTACATATGTTTTGTTAAGGGTTTTGTCATCTTTCCAGAGGTGCAACCCATGTATTTTTGTGATGTGTGTGGTGACTAGCACAAGCTTGCCAAGTGAGGCAATTGGTAATTCTGATTTCAGGGACTTAGCATTTCCACCAAGTCCTTGAGCTGTTTATCTCATGTTGCCACATGTTCATGTTGTTTCCTAGTGATCCGTGCCTCTTTTGAGGATGATCAGTAAGGATGTTTTATTAATCTTGTAGTGCTCTATCCATCCATGTCTTTGTTTGCAATTATGGAGCAACCTAACTTGAGTCAATCGAGCTCTCCTTTTGCTACTTTGTGAATCTGGGCAGATTGTCAACTTGTTTGCAATTTTGCCGATGTTGTTGTAGTTGATCCGTGCATGCTATGCTATTGTTTTTGCCATGTCTAGCTTGCATTTTGTGTGTTCTTGATAGAAGTATGCTTAGCTTTTCATGACTTGCTCCATAGTGACTGCATCGAGCTCGTAAACATGCCTACTTGAGATATGTTTCAGCATGTGCCAGTTTTCACCAAGTCTGAAAACTGATTATGCTTTTGCTATGTTCACATGCTTGTTAATATGTTTTCTGATCCCTTTTGGCTCAAGGTCACTAAGGGGCTTTTGTTAAGCTTTTTGAGTAGCTCCATGTCATGTATTACTTTGCCATGTTCAGGCCCTATAGCATGTAGTTTTGTTGCTCTAAAGAGTTCTACCTGATGTGAAATTTCAGACAAGTGTTAATTTCACCAAGTCTGAGATCTGTTTACCATATGCATTTTTGCCATGCTTGTTTGAACCTGTTAATGGATGAATTGGCCGTAACTCAGTGCTAGACTTCTGTTAAGCATCTTGAATGCATCCCTGCCATGTATTTTGTTGTCATGTTTGAGTGTTGTAGCATGTTCATCTCATTGCATTTAGATGGCTACTTGCTGTAAATCGCAGACCGGTGTCATATTTGAATCGCTTGCCATTTCCAAACCGTAACTCTGATTCCGGCGTTCTTTATATCGTTTTCAAGCGATTTCATCTCATCTTTCCAGTGGCACACTTGAATTTCCAGGTTTAGGCCAGGTTCATGCATTTCCTGTCACATCTTGCATATGCATCCCGCATCGCATCCCGCATAGCATACCATGTTTGCATCTTATTGTTTGAGCTTGCACGGGGTTGATTGTGTTCCGTTTGTTTGGTTGGGTAGAGCCGGGAGATGAGTTTGCTAACAAGGAGCCCGTTGAGTTTTCTTTCGAGGATCCAGTCAACTCTGACAGCTTTGCAGGCAAGATGATCATACCCTCGAAATCACTACTATCTTTGCTATGCTAGATTGCTCGCTCTTTTGCTATGCCAATGCTACGATGCCTACCATTTGCTTTCAAGCCTCCCAAATTGCCATGTCAAACCTCTAACCCACCATGTCCTAGCAAAACCGTTGATTGGCTATGTTACTGCTTTGCTCAGCCCCTCTTATAGCGTTGCTAGTTGCAGGTGAAGATTGGAGACCGTTCCTTGTTGGAACATTTTTTTTACTTGTTGGGATATCATTATATTGCCATGTTATCTTAATGCATCTATATACTTGGTAAAGGGTGGAACGCTCGGCCTCTCGCCTAGTGTTTTGTTCCACTCTTGCCGCCCTAGTTTCCGTCATATCGGTGTTATGTTCCCGGATTTTGCATTCCTTACGCGGTTGGGTTATAATGGGAACCCCTTGACTGTCCGCCTTGAATAAAACTCCTCCAGAAATGCCCAACCTTGGTTTTACCATTTTCCACCTAGCCTTTTCCCTTGGGTTTCACGGACTCAAGGGTCATCTTATTATTAAACCCCCGGGCCAGTGCTCCTCTGAGTGTTGGTCCAACCTAGAGCACCGTGCGGGGCCGTCCCTTGGCAACTTGGGTTACGTTGGCTCCCGTACGCTTAGCTTATCCGGTGTGCCCTGAGAACGAGATATGTGTAGCTCCTATCGGGATTTGTCGGCACAGTGGGTGGTGTTGCTGGATTTGTTTTACCATTGTCGAAGTTGTCTTGAAGAACCGAGATACCGAGTCTGATCGGAACGTCTCGAGAGGAGGTCTATTCCTTCGTTGACCATGAGAGCTTGTCATGGGCTAAGTTCGGACTCCCCTGCAGGGATTTGAACTTTCGAAAGCCGTGCCCGCGGTTATGGGCAGATGGGAATTTGTTAATGTCCGGTTGTAGATAACTTGAACCTTCATCTAATTAAAATGAATCAACCGAGTGTGTTGCCGTGATGGCCTCTTCTCGGCGGAGTTCAGGAAGTGGACACGGTGTTGGAGTAATGCTTGCGCAGGTTGTTCTCTAGTTTCTCGCTCGCGCTTTGCCTCCTCTTCTCGCTCTCTTATATGAACAGGATAGCCACCTCATATGCTAGTCGCTTGCTGCAGCTCCACTTATATTCACCTTACCCTACCTATTAAGCTCAAATAGTCTTGATCGCGAGGGTGCGAGATTGCTGAGTCCCTGTGGCTCACAGATTACTATTACACCAGATGCAGGTCCAGATGATTCCGCTCCAGGTGACGCGCTCGAGCTCAAGTGGGAGTTCAACGAGGACTCTCAGCGATACCATGTTTTTTTCCTGATGATCAGTAGTGGTGCCCAGTTGGGGGTGATCGGGACCATGTCGCTCATTGGGTTACCTTTCATTTTTGCGTCGTAGTCGGGCCATGAGTGTTTGGATGATGTATGTTATTTATGTATTTGATTGATGTGGCGAGTGTAAGCCAACTATGTTACCCATTTTATTGTCTATATTACATGGGATGTTTGTGATGATTGCCTGACTTGCGACATATGCCTTCAATGCGATTATGCCTCTAAGTCGTGCCTCGACACGTGGGAGATATAGTCGCATCGAGGGTGTTACATCTACAAAACAATTTTTTCTCTGCTTCTAAAAAAGTCTCTCCTGCTGAAAATGAGCTGCTAGAAGCCTCTTTTTCAGAGACAGAGGTGAAGGAAGCCATTTTTAGCTCTTATCCTGATGGGGCTCCTGGTCCTGATGGGATTCCCTTTTTGTTTTACCAGCATTTTTGGGACTTTGTGAAAAATGATCTCTTTGATCTTTTCTAAGCCTTTCATAGAGGAGAGTTGGATCCAGCAACTTACTCATGGGGGGTCTGTTGGGGTCAAGTTAAATAACTGTGAAAGTGATCTTTTCCTTGCTGGTAAAGGCCTTAGGCAAGATGACCCCATCTCCCCATTTTTGTTTAATTTAGTAGTGTACGTTCTTACTAAAATGCTGAGCAAAGCTGCTAATCATAGTCTGATTGTAGGGCTCTGTCCTGAGGTCTGCCATGGTGGCATCATCTGCCTTCAATATGCAGATGATACCATCCTTTTCTTAGACAATGACTCCACACATGCTAGCAATCTGAAAACTGTTCTAACCTGGTTTGAACAACTCTCAGGCATGAGAATCAACTACTCTAAAAATGAACTTATCCCTATCAACATGGATGATCAGCAGTTAGCTGACTTCCTCTCTATTCTAGTCTGTAATAAAGGTAACTTCCCCATTAGGTACCTAGGTATCCCTCTCCACTATGATAAACTAAGGAGAGAGGATATTCAACCCTTCTGGATAAAATCATTAAAAGGATTGATGGGTGGAGGGGCAAACTTCTCTCTTACAGAGGTAGATTGATCCTCATACAAGCTTGTTTGGCTAGCATTCCAGTGTATCTCCTCTCCTTCTTCAAGTTCCCTAAATGGGCAGTGAACCTCATCAATTCTCGGATGTCTCATTGCTTGTGGAATGATTTTGAGGGAAATAGGAAGCTACGCCTTGCTAATTGGGCCCTAGTCTCTATGAAAAAAGATTTTGGAGGCCTGGGCATACCTAACCTCCAAGAAATTAACATCTGTCTTCTAGGGTCTTGGATTAAAAGATTCTATGAGGAAGACCTGAAACCCTGGAAGCTTCTTATTGGCCATAAATACCTAGGAAATAAACCTAATATTGTTGTCCCTTCCTCCAACCCTAAGACCTCTAGATTCCAGAAAGGATTAAAATCTATTATGCATGCTGTGAAATTTGGCTACAGATGGAACATAGGGGATGGGAGTAGAACCAGGTTCTGGGAAGATACTTGGTTTGGCACATCCCCCCCCCCCAATAGTCCAATTTTGGCCTATTTACTCTGTCTGCAATGAGCTTAACAAAAGTGTCAATGAAGTTTGGGACGGTCAATGCCTAAAACTCTCTTTTAGAAGGAACTTTAGTGATAGTCTCATGGAAAAATGGTTCCAGTTGGAGGAAATTGCCAAAAGCATTACCTTTACTGTCGAGCCGGATGCCCTGATTTGGCAGCTGGACAATAAGGGGAAGTATTCCTCCAGCTCACTCTATCATGTTATCAACTTTAGAGGGGTTCAACCCGTGTTTATCCCTGCTGTCTAGAAATTGAGAGTTCCCCCTAAAATTCATGTATTTCTCTGGCTTCTCTCCAAAAACAAATTGATGACTAGGGATAACCTTAGGAAGAAACACATCATCAAACCCCTTGATTGTGTTTACTGCTTGGAACAAGAGTCTTGTTCTAACCTATTTTTTACTGTATAGTTGCTAAACATCTCTGGGCCCACATTGAGGAATATTTCTCTAGTCAGATTGGCTCATCCTTCGAATCTGTCACCGGATTCTGGATTGCTACCAAAAAGTGCTCAGTTTTAAACACTGTTAGCTCAGTTGTCCTTTGGTGCCTCTGGAAATATAGAAATGCTATGATTTTTAGTAACACCTCTTGGATTTCCATTCCACAGGTCTTGAGGTTGATCGGGAACATGGTGAGGAACTGGGTGATTCTCTCCTCTGGATCGGACAAGGACAAGTTGACGAGCTTCGTGGAAACCCTAACAAGATCCCTCCAGAAACCGTTGGCGATCACTTGTGGCTGAACAAGGCTCGACCTGCTCTGGGGCTGGACCTGTGGGCTCGTCTCAAGATCTCTGATGAAGATGATGGGCACCTGGCGCCGAAAAAGAGGGACATCCACCATGCTACGCCTTCCAGTCCAGTGTCTCCGCTTGCTTACTAGTCGCCGCAGGCTGACACGGCCCCTTGGCTGAAGACCATGAAGGCTTCGCTGGACCCTCCCTGTGTCATTTGAGTGCTCTATCCGCTCTGCCTTTGGCACCGCTCAGGTGATTTGTGTTATTCAGAGAACTTGTTCATCCACCCCCTAGTTTGTAGCTTTTCTACCTTTGCTTTCGAACTGCTCTTTGAGCTGTTGTATCAGAATATATTGTGGTTCCGTTCTCAGCAATGGAACCGGGGAGATGCTCCCTGTTTTTCTAAAAAAAATATTTTATATGTTATTATATATTACTTTTATTGTCATCATATATTTAACAGATACTTACATATGTAAGAAAACAATATCCCACATCTTATTAACTTATAAAAATAATTTCTTAACAAATAAAATCCTGGATTGTTTTGGCACGAAAATCCTAGTGATTGTGTACGAAAGCTTGGTAAGATTTAAGGACAAATGTAATAATATCACTTATTATTTAAATATATTTATAACAAAATGCTCAGCCTCTTTTTATTTTTTGATAACATTGTTGGCCCAACCCAACATTATAATTAGAATCAGCCCAGCAAAATCATGTATTTCGAGAAAGTGCAAATGGCCTGTAATTTTTTAGGAAATAAAATAAACGGGCCGCATGGACGCTACATTATTTGTTCACCCAGCCCAGCTAATGGCTGTAATTCAAAAAAAAGATCAAATTGACTGTAAATTCTACCATGCAAAAAAAAGACTGTAAATTCTGAAAAAATGGGTTGAATACGTGCCACATTTTTGGAGGCTGAAATGTGGGCCAATAGGTCGAAGCCAATGCAAGTCGTTGTCAATTTAGTCAACAAATGATTCTGACCTGTTAGTCGTTGGATTTACATCCAACGACCGACATCCATCTTCAATCTCTCATCTTCTTCCTCCAGCGCCGCCGGGACCACCTCCCGCCTCCTGCTGCTAGCAGCTCTGCTTAGCACCCTTCGCTATGAAGCGCTACTCCACCGTTGGCCAGGCCATCCCTCCACCCCTCCACACCTCCCGTTCTTCTCCACCGACTGCCGAACCACACCGCACTAGAACCACTTAACCCTCGTACACCTCTATGTCTGCGACTCTACTCCCGCATCTTCCCATCTCCGGCTCGTTGCTGTCCGGGGCCTCGCCGTCGTCCACCACCTTGGATGCGCTCGGCGCAGCGTGGTCAATGAACGACACCATCGAAAGTAGACTGTGCGTGTAGAGGCTGACAGATGGGTCCATGGCCGCACACAAGGAAATGCCTCCTTATTACGCGCAAAATAATGATTCCTCCACCTGACATCTGGGACCCACCGAAAGGGCCTCTGTATTTCGCGAAATAAAGTGCCCCCGCTGACATGTCGGACCCACCAGCTATCTTCGCACACAAGGAAGTGCCTCCTTATTACGCACAAAAAATGAATATTCCCCCTGCCAGCTGGAACCCAGCATAGTGGGAGGCTGACTTGTGGGCCTACCAAGTTCACGGGGACGGAGGGCTTTGCCAACTTAGTCAATATGAACGATTCTAGCTCCTGTTACCGTACGATGTTCATCCAATGGCCGTAGTTCTTCTTCAACCTCTGGTCTTCTTGCTCCAGCCGCCCAAACCAGCGCCGGTCGTGCCACATACTCCTGCCTCCCATGGCCGGCTGTGATGCCGCGGAGGCCTCAGCGCCCCCTACTACTCCCACCGCTGGCCAGGCCATCCCTCTACTCACCCACACCCCCTGTTATTCTGCGGCGACAACAGCCTCACATCGCAGCCGAACCAGTGAACCCTCGTACTCCTCTTCGCATGGGCATCCACTGCTACGTCTTCCCCGGCTCCGAGTCGTCCCCTTCCTAGTCCTCGCCGTCGTCCACTGCCCTGGTGCTCTCGACGCGGCGTGGTCAACATGGTCAACGACCGACTTCTATCGGAAGAGTACTGTACGTGGAGAGGCTGACAGCTGGGTCCACGGCAACCGCAAGGAAGTGCCTCCTTATTATGCGGAAAATAATTATTCCTCCACCTGACAGCGGGGACCCACCCGACGGGCCACCAGTATTTTGTGAAAAAAATCGTTTCCCCCTGACTGCTGGGACCCACCGGACGGGCCACCGTATTTCGCGAAAAAAACGTCCCCCCCCCCCCCCCGCTGTCAGCTCGGACCCACCGGAAGTGCCTCCTTATTATGCACAAAAAAAATGAATACTCCCCTGGCTAGCTGGGACCCACCTTGCTGGGAGGCTGACTTGTGGGCCTACTAAGTTGACGAGAATGAAGGGCTTTGTCAACTTAGTCAATAAGAACAATTCTAGCTCCAGTGACCGTACGATGTCCATCCAACGGTCGTAGTGCTTCTTCAACCTCTGATCTTCTTGCTCCAGCCGCCCAAAGCAGCGCCGGTCGTGCCGCATGCTCCTACCTCCCGTGGCCGGCTTTGCTGTCGTAGAGGCCTCACCGCCCCCTACTATTCCCACCGCTGGCCAGGCCCTGCGGCGACGGCAACCTCACACCGCAGCCGAACCAGTGAACCCTCATAGTCCTCTCCGTGCGGGCTTCCACTGCCGCGTCGTCCCCTTCCTAGGCCTCGCCGTCGTCCACCGCCATGGTGCTCTCCACGCGACGTGGTCAACGTGGTCAAGGAACGACTTCCATCGGAAGAGTACTGTACATGGAGAGGGTGACAGCTGGGTACACGGCCATAGCCTAGTTTTTTTGTGATTTGCCAAGTAAGTCACTTTGCCAGGCCTGTTGGGCTGCAAATCTTTCAAGACGAGGAGAGCTTTCATTCGGCTGGCCGAGAAAATGGCCCATTAGTAATGAGAAATGGGTTGTACATTTTTAAAACACATCAAACCGACAATTAGTTTCAAATATCTTTTTTTCATTTCAAGATTTTAAATTACATTAATTTTTATGCATGGAGAATTTGTTGGATTTTATATTGATATACATTTATTTTTAAAATCAGTTTGAATGTGAGTCGAAATTTCGGGATTAAAAACAGTTCGGACCGCACCGAAATATGCAAAATTTCGTATAATTTTTTAACCGTTGTCACAATATGGGCTGTAATGCTAACAAAAAGAATATGGGCTCCAAAAAAACCTTAATAATTAGCAAATTGGTTGTAAATTATTAGAAATAATGGCAGATGGGCTGTATGTTGTTTTCCACAGATTTGAGGCTTTTCAAAAAAAAGGTTGACGCACAAGCACTGACTGTTGGATGTCCATCCAACGGCCGTCGTGCTTTTTCAATCTCTGCTCTTCCTGCTTCAGCCTCTCAAACAAGCGCCGGCGGGACTGCCTGCTCCCTCCTCCTCGCGGCCGGCTGTGCTGCCGCACAGGCCTCACCGCCCGACCGTACTCCCATCACTGGCCTAGCCATCCCTCTACTCACCCACACCTGCTGTTATTCTCCGGCGACGGTAGACGAACCAGTAAACCCTCGTACAGTCGTACTCCCCTCCGCATGGGAAACAACTGTCGAGTCTTCCCTGCCTCCGTGTCGTCCCCTTCCTAGGCATCGCCGTCATCCACCGCCCTGGTGCTCTCGGCGCGGCGTGGTCAACGTGGTCAAGGAATGACTTCCATCAGACATGGACTATACGTGGAGAGGCTTACAGCTGGGTCCACGGCCGCAGCAAGGAAGTGCCTCCTTATTACACGGAAAATAATGATTCCTCCACCTGATAGCTAGGACCCACCGGACGGGCCACTGTATTTCTTGAAAAAAACGTTTCCCCCCGACTGCTGGGACCCACCAGCTACATCTTCACACGCAAGGAAGTGCGTCCGGGCAAAAAAATGATTCGCCCCCTGACTGTTGGGACCGACCCGCTACATCTTCGCAGGCAAGGAAGTGCCTGACAGTCAGGACCCACCTGGTCGAAGCGTACGTAGCGTTGTCTTCTGGTCGCGAACGTGTACGTGCATACTGGTCGATGTAGAGGCGCGCACGTGTCGTAGTAGAGGCGCGCACGTGTCGTAGTAGAGGCGCGCACGTAGCATTTACACGTACGTACAGCGGCCAAGGTGCAAGAAAGAAAATACGGCCACGTGTGTGTACATACGGGCGGGGTCTCGAACGCCTACTCGCGCATACGTACGGCCAGGGCAGTGTACATGGCTGGGTCAGAACAGAGAAACAGCGTCGTCGTCGTGTTCATGGGGAGGCAACGGAATGCGTCATGTTCATGGGGAGGCAACGGGATGCGTCGTGTTCATCGGGAGGCCTTGGTCGGAACAGGCGATGGAAAGGAGGCCTAGCGTATCGCAGAATGGAGGAAACGGCCTTGTGTTCGACCGGCCACGTTCGAAACGGGATTCTGTTCATCGGGAGGGGTCTGGCGTACCGCAAAACGGAGGGAACGGACCTCCTACGGTCGAAACGGGGGTCCTGTTGATCGGGAGGGTGTGGCGTACCGCAAAACGGATGAAACGGACTTGTGTTGGAGCGCTACGGTCGAAACGGGGGTCCTGTTCCTCGGGAGGGGTGTGGCGTACCACAAAACGAGACTCCATAGGATACTGTTCATCTCCACCGTCGACCTCCTCCAACCTCCAAGGGCTCCTGTTCATCCAGCCTCCACCGCGCGCTACTCCACCGGCTACTGTTCAACCACCCCTCCACCAGCTACTGTTCATCCAGCCCTCCACACCACGAGGTCCTGTTCAACCACCCCTCCACCATCTACTATTCATCCAGCCCTCCACACCACGGGGTCCTGTTCAACCACCCCTCCACCGTCTACTGTTCATCCAGCCCTCCACACCATGGGGTCCTGTTCATCCACCCCTCCATGGGCACCCCTCCACCGTCTACTGTTTATCTAGCCCTCCACCACACCACGGGGTCCTGTTCATCCAGAGGCAACGCCACCGCTCATTGTTCATCCAAAGCCCATCGCAATGCTCACTGTTCATCCCATCGATCGGCTTCAGTTAGCAGCAGTAGCAAAGGAATCGCTCGATCGGGTTCAGTTAAC
The DNA here is from genome assembly GCA_034509565.1 of Triticum monococcum. Taxonomy (NCBI): domain Eukaryota; kingdom Viridiplantae; phylum Streptophyta; class Magnoliopsida; order Poales; family Poaceae; genus Triticum; species Triticum monococcum. The sequence goes on from CM067844.1 coordinate 115,568,137, forward strand.
AGCCATCGATCGATCGCTCGGGTTTAGTAACGTGTAGCCTGCAGTACAATCGCTCGGGTTCAGTTAGAGCCCAACTCCTCGCTCGGGTTCAGTTAGAGCCAACGTCTCGCACACACGCATGTACATGTACGAGAGAAACATGCATCGCTCGACCCCCGACCTCCCACCGTTATCGGGAACTCCCTGAAATTTTCCTCCCCCTCGCTTCTACCACGGTTTTTTCTGTCATGAACGGCCCAAAGAATGTCATGCAGCTGCGTCTCTGGCCCGCCCAGGACGAAAAGCCCATTTTTTGTCATGATTTTTTGTCATAGAAGTAGGAGCCCACCACATCTATGATGATACCGGGTTTTGTCACAATTATCGTCATAGAAGTGTCATATGTATGACAGAAAAAAAATTCGTTCGGCCCAAAATGCCACGGATCTGTCTTTTTTTGTAGTGTATGTTCTAAGATTGATGTTGCTATGACTTTGACATGCTTAATGCTTGTCACTTTGGGCCTTGGTGCCATGATTTCAGATCTAAGCCGTTTATGTTATCACCATTATATCCATGTTCTAGATCCGATCTTGCAAGTTATAGTCACCTACTACGTGTTATGATCCGGCAACCCCGAAGTGACAATAGTCGGGACCACTCCCAGTGATGACCGTAGTTTGAGGAGTAGATGTATTCAATGTGTGTTAATGCTTTGTTCTGGTTCTCTATTAAAAGGAGGCCTTAATATCCCTTAGTTTCTAATAGGACCTCGCTGCCACGGGAGGGTAGGACAAAAGATGTCACATACCAAACTATCAAAGTAGCGAACGTGAATCATATGAGCATGATGAAAACTAACTTGATGATAATTCCCATGAGTCCACGGGAGCGCTTTGCTTTATATAAGAGTTAGTCCAGGCTTGTCCTTTGCTATAAAAAGGACAGGTCCACCTTGCTGCACTTTTTGTTATACTTGTTACTTGTTACCCGTTACGAATTATCTTACTACCAGACTATTTGTTACCGATAATTTCAGTGCTTGCAGAAAATACCTTACTGAAAAATGCTTGTCATTTCTTTCTGCTCCTCGTTGGATTTGGCACTCTTACTTATAGAAAGACTACGATGATCCCCTGTACTTGTGGGTCATCAACATGCACAAAATACGTCTAGCCCCCGTTGGGCGCACCGGCCGACGCAAACGAAAAAGCAGACACGGCCGAGCGGGCGGGTGACCCAAACGGACAAAAAAGGACAAAACTGACATTTGTTTGAGTCCCCACGTTGGATTCGCCCTTAGGCCCAACTTGCATCGACCCAAATTTGTCTGCTTTTGTCCTTTTCATGTTGGTCAGCTAAACAGACAATGAACAAATGGACATGTTCAACGCCGAGCTATAACCCGTCTGCATCAGTGTGGACCAAGATGATCATACCAATTCTGCCATCCAACACCGTGTCCTATCGGTCCAATAGTGAGAACGTCCATTTTCCACAAATCAGAAGCAAGCGTGGGGGCTCCGCGGCAGTCCGTACTGCCGCCACGTATGACTCCATCACCCCCGGCCCAGTCAAATCCTCTTCCCGGTCCCATTCACTTCCACTCTGCGCTTGTTCCCCCTTATTTTGCATCTGCGCCCTCCTCCTTCGACGTCGTCGTTGTACCTCTCCTGCCACCACTCAGGCATTGCCTAACGTCTACAGCCCCCACCCACGCGCCCGCTCGCCTTCTACTACAATGATGTCCACCTAGGATCCATCCGTAGCTGGGTACCCTCAGCTCCCCGTCATAGTCGTCTACGGCGGGCACCACACCCGATAGGTGTTAGGTCAACTGCCATTGAGCCTTTTTCAAACTTGATGTCGGTTTTTAGAGTAAAAAGGATGGTGGGGTACTCGATGAAGGAGGATGAGTTGTTGTGCGATGCGTGGTTGGCCCTATCTGCGGACTTCATAGGCAGGAGCAGAAGAGGGCTCTATTGGCAGTGTGTACATGGTTTGTTTCATGCGAGAAAGCATATTGCGCCCTATGACATGCAGATAATTCATGAAAAGCAATGTGAAGTCGTTAGTGTATCGATGTAAACCATCCTTAAATCTATCAGGAAGTTTTGTGGCGCGGTTCATCGGTTAAAGGCAATGTGGCCATTGCAAGTGGCAGCGCAGGAGATTGTAAGTTTTTCTCCTTCTTGCTCTACACATTGATTGATTCATTCATTCACTCAATGTTGGTCTACACGTTGTGTTGTTTGCGCGTGCTGCCGTGATGTACCACAACTCAGAGGATAGCCCATTGGCGCATGTATAATGTTGGATAAAGCTCAAGGGGCAGTATGTGTGGGACAACATGACCCATCCATGGAAAGCTTGTTGAACGTCCGGTTTATCTCGTTGAATTTGAACTATTGTTGTACTAGACATATTTGCATGTTATGTATGGATGATTTGTGCTATTTTCTATCTAAACTTTCTTAAATTTAGCCGTGTTTGATGTAATGCGTCTGATTAGTTAAAATCCAGTTTGAAATGTATGCGGCTACGGTTAAATGGCAGGCTCCCGCATCAGTGTCCGTGAACTGGTCCCTTCGGTCTGCGGACGGATGTGTTGTTAGGTTTGGGAGTCGACGTTGGAGATGCCCTAAGTAGTTGTCAAAATAGTTGTGTTTATCCTTTGAAGTTGAGGTCAGTTCAATCCTCTCAACCGAAGGAATGCATAATACCACAATATGTTCCATTTTTGGCCTCCTTTGGTTCGTAGCATAAAAGTATCATAGGAAAAAATCATAAAAAATTAGATGAAATGCATCTCAATTTTTATATGAAAAGATATGTCATTTGATGCATATGATATGATTTTTTGCCTTGAGTCTAGACTAATATTTTTTCCTTTGGGATGTGAATAATTGGTTGCTATCTTACATGGTAATAGAATTTTATTCCTACAAACCAAAGGACTTCAAATGAACCTTTGAAAAATCTCATTCTATAGATTCCTACAAACCAAAAGAGTCCTTCCTTTAATAAAATGAATTGTTCATAGCAATATAGCGTTCACTCATATATATCGCTAGGAAAAAAATTCATCTGTTTGTCGCATGATGCAATTAAACAAACTCAACTCTTATATGATTTGAGTGAGACGACATTTCAATCATGTGTTTTTTCTATTTTGTGTTTTTACAATTTTGTGAATCAAAGAGGATATAAAGGAAAATTGCTTATGATTTAGAATCCTTCAAAATATCTTTTTGATACCCTTTGAATTGAAAGAAACCTAAAGGTTCAAGATGCCACTTTCAAAAACCACAAGCTTAGGATTCATGAGTTAGAGTCCTTCAAATTTTCTTTTTAAATGGGATTGCTAAATCTCAGTCGACTGAGACTTAACGAAGTTTCACTCGATGTTATATCCAGGATTTCTTACATGAAGATCCATGTAATTTTCTCTTTTTTATATGTTATGTCGCCTCACTCGGACTTTGTTAAGTTTCAGCCGGACTAAGATCTAGCTACACCGCTTTTTAAAATCCTTTGTACTGAAAGAAACCTAAGGCTTCCTTTGGTTCATAGGAAGTGAGGTGGCATGCATTCCAATTCCTATCGAGAAAAAGATGTCACTTGATTCATAGGATAGGAATTTTTCCATTGAGTCTAGGCTATTTTTTTCCCTTTGAAACATGAAGGATTGGTTCCTATCCTACATAGGAATAGGAAACCATTCCTACAAACCAAAAGGCCCTAAAGGAAGTTTCCCTACAAAATTCCTATCCTCTAGAATTCCTAAAAGATTCCTCCAAGCCAAAGGAGGCCTAATGGTTCAAGATGCCAATTTCAAAAAGGGCACCACTGGGCGCCGGTGCGCCGGCCGAAAGTTTCGGCCGATCGGCCCCAACCGTACACTACTAGGGAAAAGTCTAGCAGTAGCGCCGGTTTTAGGTATAGCAGTAGCGTGGGGCATCGTGCTACTGCTATGGCGCTACAACTAAAGTGTAGCAGTAGCGTGGGTTTTGCCGCGCTACTGCTATACCTACTTAGTAGTAGCGCTTTTGGTAGAAAGCGCTACTGGTAGTTACTAGCATCGCTCCTCTCCACCCACGCTACTACTATTATTACGTATTCTATTTCTTTTTTGTTTTATGTCGTATTCATACACCATTATACAAGTTTTCATACAATAGAAATTTAGAGATTGTTTTTACATCATAATGAGTTATTACATCATTGGGTGAAAGAACCGTGGATTAGTTTCAAGTGGATGGATCCATCCACTTGAAACTAATCCACGGTTCTTTCACCCAATGACATAATAACTCATCATCAACATCATAATATCATTAACAACTTATCATCATAATACATCATTGTCATATAACAACTCCTCATCATCATCATTTTCGTCCATGAGATATCATATAACAACTTGGTCACTAGTTATAATAACAACTCATCATCATCATCATCATCATCATCATAGTACTCATAATCACTACTCCTCCTCAGCATCACCATCAACTCTGACACATTATAGCACATAATAAAAACTTCTTATCATCATCATAGTCATATATAATCAACACTAACTAATTGTTCTTAATACCTAGGACCTACTCCTCTCTCATAGGTAAAATACCATAAAATAGATAAACTGGTGTAACATCCCAAATTTTCAATTTGGAATGTTATACATTAGATCATCATGCATAGCATATTTTTCTTGCATTTTGGTCGATCCTAGAAATTTCACGCAACTCAAGGACCCTCGGAGAGAGTTGGAGATTTTGTTATTTTCATATTTGAGTTTTCTCAAATTTTGAAAAGAGGATCATTTGATTTTATTTATTTCATCTTCAATTATTTTCCCAATATCAAATATGAGAGAGGGGAATAATATGACTTTCCCAAATTTAGGAAAAATGAAGATTTAATAAATAAATCAAATTTTGGATTTTTTTTCCCGGAGTTTATTTGCATTTTATTTGGATTAGGGAAAAATGCGTGTGTTCAAAAAATTGCATCTAGGCCCCGTTTAAAGTTCATTTTGTTCGACTCATTTTTAGGAGTCGGGGAAAATTTACTTCGGGATTTTTGGAGTTCGTTTAGATTTTTTTTGCGCGCGAAACTATTTAAAAAAAACCCGCAGCGCCCCGCCTGGGCCAAGGCCCAGCCGGCCTTCCCCTCGCGCGCGCCTGCGCGCAGCGCAGCGCCACCGCCGCCAAGTCCTAGTAGGACTCTGTCGCCGCCGCCCTTGCCTTGCCCCCTCCCCCAAGCCAGCCTTCCCCATCGTTTAAATACCTAGCCACCCCCCCCTCTCCTCCCCACACCGCCCCCCCTGCCCCAAGCAGCAGCGGCAGCAGCCGCGTCGCCGCCGCTTGCGCCGCCGCCACCTGCCGCCCCGCCAGCGCCGCCGCGCCGCCTGCCGCCGCCGCCTGCCGCAGCCCGCCGCTGGAGCCCTCGTCGAGGTAGCCCCGCGCCGCGCCACCCTCCCCTTGGTTCGGTTTTTTTTAAAACGTTCCGGTTTTCTTTTGTTTCTTTGTTTCGGTTTTTTTCGAAACCCTAGATCGGTTTTTCGTTTTTTTCGGTTTAGTTGTTTAGAGACCGTTCGTCTTAACGAATGTGATCACCGGTTGTTCTTGGTTAATGAACATCCGTTCGTTTACCCGTTCGTCACTTTCTTTTTCGTCGGATTTATTCCGTGATTTTCTGATCGCGATTTCAGATCCGAACTTTGTTCTAGTTTATCTTCCCGCTCGTTTATCGGAATCAGGTGATTCAAACGCCTGGAGTTTCGTTTCGAAACCGCCGTTCGGACTAATCAACTTAAATAAGTTTTTGCTACTATAAATTTTAACCTAGTTTCAACTTGCTAGAACCGAGTTGTTTTCTTCCGCCGTTTGTTTTCCGTTGCTTTGTTCGGTTCGTTCTTTCTTTGCAACCGGAGTTCTTAAGTTGAACTTTCTGGTTCGATCTCTTGTTCGAGTTTTACCTGTGCATTAGATGAGTACTTATTGTATGCTTGTTGTTTGTCTGCGATAGATTACCCGGAGTGCGCCGCCTGTTACTTCAAATCTCTAGGTCTCGCGGATCATCAGCGAGGCAAGTAACACTTTGATCATACCTTTACTACAACCCAGTTTTATTGCATTAGATCAATCCCCACACATTGCATGATTAGGATCTAATTAAATTGTGGGATGGGAAGTAGATGAGGTAGTACCTATTACCTGTTTATTATGAAACCTTTGGGAGTTACTTCTACGTTTGCTTATTATGCCATGCTATGCTAGTAGACGTGGATTGGGTGAGTGATATCCATGACAGATGTGAGTTTGATAATTTTAAGGGTTTATCTAAGGTGGCAACTTAAACACACATCTGGGTGGATTGAGGCACCTGGTTTCTATCAGGACTTGCCTGTTTTTCTTTTGGACCGCCACCCAGGCTCAAAGGGATCATAAGATCTTTCATGCTAGAAACTTCCGTGTGCAGCCACAAGCCATTATGGGCTCTGGCATAGTTGATTAAGTCGTGCGAACTCTTACAGGGTAGACTAGCAGATGTAGGGGAAAGTAGGTGTACCGGTCTATCCATCGTAAGGTGCTAGCGCTTCTGAAAGACTGTGTCTCGGCCATCCGTTTCTCAAACACCATGTAGTGCGAGAAATTCAACGGAGGCGATCGAGTCTTGTGGGGAAAAGTGCGCAAACCTCTGCAGAGTGTACTAAACTAATCAGGATTAGTCGTGTCCCCGGTTATGGACATCTTGAGTATCTAGTATTTGAATATCATGTGAATCTCATCATGTTACTTCTAATTAATATTGTTGGGTTTTAATTGTTCACCTAATTGGGATCGGAATGCTGTCAACCATTCTCGATGTTCAACTACCATGATAGTTAAATAAATTTATTCCTTTGCAGTAGGGAAAAACTGGCTTTACGCAAAACAGTAACCATAGAGCTTTCCACCAGCCAAATATGCATATAGTATAGCTGTTGCATTCCATTACTCTCTATGTGTTACATTGCCGGCATATTCCATGTGCTGACCCATTTTCGGGCTGCAACTTTCATGTTGCAGACTTTTCAGACGACGAGTAAGGTGCTTTTAGGTCGTGGTTCTATACTCAGTGATGCCGTTGGAGTTGATGGACCCATTTATCTTCCAAGTCTTCCGCTGTTATCCATATTAGATGGCCTTAAGCCATATTTACTGTAATAAGTTCTCTTTGAGACATCGATGTAATAAGTGTGTGATTGCTACTCTGCTATAAATCCTTCGAAGTACTATGTGGTGTCAGCATTACTGATCCAGGGATGACACCGGAGCACAGAGACTTGATCCATTCGGGTCAGGTTGCTACAGAGATGGTATCGGAGCACACGCTGACTATAGGACACGACCCCTAAGTTAAAGCCATAGATCACTATTCTCTCCTCATTTTCTAACTCCTCATCTTTGCTACTCTTTTAGGATGACGGACGCAAAGATCAAGTACGCTCAACCGGATGAAGGCACACCTTTTGGATTTCACTTGAAGGAAGTCACCAAGTACCTGAACATTGGACTGCCAAGCTTCACAGGGACTTTCAACGCCACTCTGCCTGAAGAGGAGCGCTGGAAGATTCAAGCTCACGTTCCGGGAAGGACATTCGCGCCAATCACGAAGCCCATAGATAGTGTTTTCAGTGCACCAACCTGGAGTCTGGGAAGGAGCATGGCAGCTCATATCACCATGGGACGCATTGGAGAAGTTTATCAAGAAGACCTCAAGGACACTATCTACCAGATTTGCGGACGCCGAGATGAACAATGGGAGTTAGTCAACACCAAGAAGGATAGATCCATTGCAGCATTCATCCAGGAGTTAAACCGGCACATTCGACGCCATGAGAACCAGATGTGCAATGATATGATAGAGTTGAAGAATGCGAAGGCAAGGATCATCGAGCTAGAAGGAGAACTGAAGGCTACACGCAAGGACTACATGGACGAAATCATAGCTCTAGCAAGGCACAATGGCGATCTTAAGTAAGAGATTGAAGAACTCAAGGGGGCGTTAGCATCCAGGAAGGAAGACATGTACGTCGCATGTCCGGACAACTACATCATCCTCGATGACACCGATTCGGATCCAAGTGAACCCGACTTTGAAGACGAAGCTGGAGCAGACATCATGGAGTCTTCCACTGATTCAAATTTCTAGATGACCACCAAATATTAGTAGTATTTCCCCCATGTATACATTATAGTTCGAGCACTATTGCGATAGTTCTAGACCGTTTGTATGCCCTTGTTTGATTTGAATGAAGTGATTTTGTGTGCATTTGCTCATGTGCATTGGGGTAGTGTTTTCTCTTTAGACCTCACTCTATTCTTAATTCTCGTCTTTTCTAAACCCTCAGATGCCTCCGAGACGTGACAATGGATTTCCACCGGAGCTCACTCAGTTGATCCAGCAGCAGAATCAATTGATGCAATTGTTAGTCCAGAACCAGCAAAACAACAACAACAACAACAACCCACCACCACCACCACCACCTGTTGACCACTTAGCCCGTTTCCTTAGGCTGAATCCGCCAGTGTTTTCCAGTAGCACCGAGCCAATAATAGCAGACGATTGGCTCCGCAAGATAGGAAGGGAGTTGACCACTGTAGGATGCACAGATGGTGAGAAAGTGAAGTTTGCCGCACACCAGCTTGACGGACCCGCGGCAGCATGGTGGGAGAATTTCACAGCCACTTACCCAGTTGACACTGTCACATCGGATCAGTTTCAGCAAGCTTTCCGCACTGCCCATGTTTCAGCAGGAGCTATGGCCATGAAGAAGCGTGAGTTTTGCAACTTACGCCAAGGAGGAAGGACAGTTGGCCAGTACGTTGACGACTTCAGCAAGTTAGCACGTTATGCCCCAGATGACGTTGCTACGGATGCGGCTAAGCAGGAGAAGTTTCTAGAAGGATTGAATTGTGAGCTAAGCATGCAGTTGATGGTAGCAAGTTTCAACAACTACCAGGAGTTGGTAGATCGTGCCATCATGATTGAAGGGAAGCAACAGCAGATTGAGAACCGCAAGAGGAAGTATGGAGAGGGGAAGTATAACTCTGGAGCCCAGCAGAAGCCCCGTTTTACCCCTAAACCGGGAGTTCAGTTTCAGCATACCCATGGAGGAGGTAGTTCGCACAACCATAATGGCCACAAGAATGGTAATGGGAATGGAGGAAGCAACGGCCAGAATTGTACCATCCCATCAACCCCAGCCAAGAGAGATCTAAGTCAAGTCACCTGTTTCAAGTGTTCCAAGACCGGACATTATGCCAATGAATGTCCTGAAGGCCAGAATGGAAATGGCAATGGAAGCTCTGGAAAGAAGCCGAACCCTTTCAATAGGGGACAGGTGAACCACGTTAATGTGGAGGAGGTTGAAGCTCAGCCCGATGCAGTAATAGGTAAGTTTTTGGTTAAGTCATTTACTGCACTCGTTCTTTTTGACACCGGTGCATCGCATTCATACATATCAAGGGGATTTGTGGAAAAGTATAGCCTACCCACTAGGGTTCTTAAAACGCCAATGCTAGTAAGCTCGCCAGGAGCAGAATACATGGCCAGTCAAGGATGTTTTCAAGTGCCATTAAGTATAGGAAGGCATGTTTTCCCAACAGATTTAATTATTCTGGAATCCCAAGGTCTGGATGTAATTCTCGGTATGGATTAGCTGTCGATGTATGGAGGAAACATTGATTGCGGCAGTAAGACAATTTTGCTCACAACGCCAGAAGGAAGAAGGATCAAGTATGTATCCCGACATGTGCCAAATAGGACACAAGTAAATTCTTTATCAGTAGTTGTGCAAGAAGAAGTACCAGTGGTGAAGGATTTCCCTGATGTATTTCCTGAGGAATTGCCAGGAATGCCACCAGATAGAGATATTGAGTTTTTGATTGAGCTTTTTCCAGGCACCGGGCCAATATCAAAGAGACCATACAGGATGCCAGCAAAAGATTTGGTGGAAATTAAGAATCAGATTAAGGAGTTACAGGAGAAAGGTTACATACGCCCAAGTTCTTCGCCTTGGGGATCACCCGTACTTCTAGTGGAGAAGAAGGATGGATCATTACGGATGGTTGTTGATTACCGTGGATTAAATGAAGTAACCATCAAAAACAAGTACCCACTGCCAATGATTAATGATCTGTTTGACCGTTTGCAAGGAGCTAAAGTGTTTTCCAAGATCGATTTGCGATCGGGATACCATCAGTTGAAGATTAGAGAACAGGATATTCCGAAGACAGCTTTTACCATGAGATACGGATTGTACAAGTATACCGTTATGTCATTTGGACTGACTAATGCGCCTGCCTATTTTATGAACCTGATGAACAAGGTATTTATGGAGTTTTTGGATAAGTTCGTCGTAGTGTTCATTGATGACATTCTGATTTTCTCAAAGAATGAAGAGGAGCATAAGGAACATTTGCGTTTGGTTTTGGAGAAACTAAGGGAACATCAGTTATATGCCAAATTTAGCAAATGTGAGTTTTGGTTGAAGGAAGTTGGATTTCTTGGACATGTTATATCCGGAGAAGGGATAGCGGTTGATCCCACAAAGGTTGAGACCGTAACCGAATGGGAAGCACCAACGACAGTTGGAGAGATTCGGAGTTTTCTTGGACTCGCAAGATACTACCGGAAATTCATTGAGAACTTTTCAAAGATTGCAAAGCCTATGACGGAGTTGTTCAAGAAGGATACTAAGTTCAAATGGACTGAGGAGTGTGAGGGTAGTTTCCAGGAGTTGAAGAAACGTTTGGTTACCTCACCAGTGTTGATTTTGCCAGATCATACCAAGGATTAGGAGGTGTATTGCGACGCTTCACGTCGAGGACTTGGAGCAGTGCTTATGCAGGAAGGTAGAGTTGTTTCGTATGCTTCGCGATAACTGAAGCCTCATGAGTTGAATTATGCCACACATGATTTGGAGTTAGCAGCCGTAGTGCATGCATTGAAGACATGGAGACATTTCCTCATTGGAAATCATTGTGAGGTGTACACGGATCACAAGAGTTTGAAGTACATTTTCACGCAGAAGGAGTTGAACCTCAGACAAAGGAGATGGTTGGAGCTCATCAAGGATTATGATATGAGATTGCATTACCATCCCGGAAAACCTAATGTAGTAGCTGATGCATTGAGCCGTAAGAGCCATGTCAATACGTTAATAACGGAAGAAATACCCAAGGAGTTATCAGAAAACCTTCGTAAACTAAGTTTGGAGATAGTTCCGAGAGGCTATGTAGCGGCATTGGAGATTCAGTCAACATTGATGGATAAAATCAGAGAGGCTCGGAAATCTGACAAGAAAATTGCTTCTATAAAGGAGAAACTAAGCAAAGGAAAAGCAAAGGGATTTCGTGAGGATGAGCACGATACCCTATGGTTTGAGGACCGTGTTTATGTGCCAAATGACCCGGAGATTAGGAAGTTGATTCTGCAAGAGGCACATGATTCACCCTATTCGATTCACCCAGGAAATACCAAGATGTATTTGGATTTAAAGGAAACATTCTGGTGGACCGGAATGAACAAGAATATTGCAGCATATGAAGCAGTTTGTGATGTGTGTCATAGAGTGAAGGCAGAACATCAGAAGCCAGCCGGATTGTTACAACCATTGCCGATACCCGAATGGAAGTGGGATAAGATAGGCATGGATTTTATCACAGGACTACCCAGGACGAAGGCAGGCTATGACTCGATATGGGTAGTAGTTGATCGTTTGACGAAGGTAGCACATTTCATTCCAGTTAAGACCACTTACACTAGTGCTAAGTTGGCAAAGATATACATGACTAGGATCATTTGTTTGCATGGAGTTCCGAGGAGTATTGTATCAGATAGAGGAACCCAATTTACCTCAAAGTGTTGGAATCAGTTGCATGAAACTTTGGGAACCAGGCTAGAGTTCAGCACCGCTTTTCATCCGCAGACGGATGGACAGACCGAGAGAGTCAATCAGATTTTGGAAGATATGCTGAGAGCTTGTGCACTAGATTATGGATCTAGTTGGGACGATAACTTGCCGTATGCGGAATTTTCCTATAACAACAGTTACCAAACCAGTTTGAAAATGGCACCTTTCGAAGCTTTATACGGAAGGAGGTGCAGGACACCGTTGTCATGGGACGAAATTGGAGACCGTCAGTTGTTTGGACCCGATTTGTTTAAAGAGTCTGAAAAGAAGGTGAAATTGATTCGCGATAGGCTCAAGGTAGCCCAGTCCAGGCAGAAGAGCTACGCAGATTCAAAACACAAGGAGACAGTTTACGAAACTGGAGACAGAGTTTATCTTCGAGTATCCCCACTTTGAGGAGTTAAGCGCTTTGGAGTTAAGGCAAAATTAGCACCACGTTTCGTTGGACCGTATAAGATCTTGCAACATATGGGAGAAGTCACTTATAAGTTGGAATTACCAGAGGGACTGTCAGGAGTTCATGATGTATTCCATGTTTCTCAGCTGAAGAAATGTCACGCCGAGATGGCGGAGGTACCGCTAAGAGATACAGTGCCGCTTGAAGCGATTCAGTTGAAGGACGACTTAACGTATGAGGAGAAACCAGTCAAGATTCTCGATTTTGCCAGCAGAGTTACCCGCAGCAAGGTTATCAAGTTTTGTAAAGTTTAGTGGAACCACCACTCAGAGGATGAAGCCACCTGGGAGAGAGAAGAAGATTTGCTCAAGGACCACCCTCACCTATTTTCTAGCCAACCCGAATCTCGAGGGCGAGATTCATCTTAACGGGGGTAGGTTTGTAACATCCCAAATTTTCAATTTGGAATGTTATACATTAGATCATCATGCATAGCATATTTTTCTTGCATTTTGGTCGATCCTACAAATTTCACGCAACTCAAGGACCCTCGGAGAGAGTTGGAGATTTCGTTATTTTCATATTTGAGTTTTCTCAAATTTTGAAAAGAGGATCATTTGATTTTATTTATTTCATCTTCAATTATTTTCCCAATATCAAATATGAGAGACGGGAATAATATGACTTTCCCAAATTTAGGAAAAATGAAGATTTAATAAATAAATCAAATTTTGGATTATTTTTTTCCCGGAGTTTATTTGCATTTTATTTGGATTAGGGAAAAATGCGTGTGTTCAAAAAATTGCATCTAGGCCCCGTTTAAAGTTCATTTTGTTCGACTCATTTTTAGGAGTCGGGGAAAATTTACTTCGGGGTTTTTGGAGTTCGTTTAGATTTTTTTTTCTGCGCGTGAAACTATTTAAAAAAACTTGCAGCGCCCCGCCTGGGCCAAGGCCCAGCAAGCCTTCCCCTCGCGCGCGCCTGCGCGCAGCGCAGCGCCGCCGCCGCCGAGTCCTAGTAGGACTCTGCCGCCGCCGCCCTTGCCTTGCCCCCTCCCCCAAGCCACCCTTCCCCCCCCCCTTTAAATACCTAGCCACCCCCCTCTCCTCCCCACACCGCCCCCGCCGCCCCAAGCAGCAGCAGCAGCAGCCGCGCCGCCGCCGCTTGCGCCGCCGCCACCTTTCGCGTCGCCGCCCCGCCTGCCGCAGCCCGCCGCCGGAGCCCTCGTCGAGGTAGCCCCGCGCCACGCCACCGTCCCCTCGGTTCGGTTTTTAAAAAAACCGTTCCGGTTTTCTTTTGTTTCTTTGTTTCGGTTTTTTTCGAAACCCTAGATCAGTTTTTCGTTTTTTTCGATTTAGTTGTTTAGAGACCATTCGCCGGACCGTTCGTCTTAACGAACGTGATCACCGGTTGTTCTCGGTTAACGAACGTCCGTTCATTTACCCGTTCGTCGTTTTCTTTTTCGTCGGATTTATTCCGTGATTTTCTGATCGCGATTTCAGATCCGAACTTCGTTCTAGTTTATCTTCCCGCTCATTTATCGGAATCAGGTGATTCAAGCGCCTGGAGTTTCGTTTCAAAACCACCGTTCCGACTAATCAACTTAAATAAGTTTTTGCTACTATACAATTTGACCTAGTTTCAACTTGCTAGAACCGAGTTGTTTTCTTCCGCTGTTTGTTTTCCGTTGCTTTGTTCGGTTCGTTCTTTCTTTGCAACCGGAGTTCTTAAGTTGAAATTTCTGGTTCGATCTCTTGTTCGAGTTTTATCTGTGCATTAGATGAGTACTTATTGTATGCTTGTTGTTTTTCTGTGATAGATTACCCGGAGTGCGCCGCCTGTTACTTCGAATCTCTATGTCTCGCGGATCATCAGCAAGGCAAGTAACACTTTGATCATACCTTTACTACAACCCAGTTTTATTGCATTAGATCAATCCCCACACATTGCATGATTAGGATCTAATTAAATTGTGGGATGGGAAGTAGATGAGGTAGTACCTATTACCTGTTTATTATGAAACCTTTGGGAGTTACCTCTATGTTTGCTTATTATGCCATGCTATGCTAGTAGACATGGATTGGGTGAGTGATATCCATGACAGATGTGAGTTTGATAATTTTAAGGGTTTATCTAAGGTGGCAACTTAAACACGCATCTGGGTGGAATTAGGCACCTGGTTTCTATCAGGACTTGCCTGTTTTTCTTTTGGACCGCCACCCAGGCTCAAAGGGATCATAAGATCTTTCATGCTAGAAACTTCCGTGTGCATCCACAAGCCATTATGGGCTCTAGCATAGTTGATTAAGTCGTGCGAACTCTTACAGGGTAGACTAGCAGATGTAGGGGAAAGTAGGTGTACCGGTCTATCCATCGTAAGGTGCTAGCGCTTCTGAAAGACTGTGTCTTGGTCATCCGTTTCTCAAACACCATGTAGTGCGAGAAATCCAACGGAGGCGATCGAGTCTTGTGGGGAAAAGTGCGCAAACCTCTGCAGAGTGTACTAAACTAATCATGATTAGCCGTGTCCCCGGTTATGGACATCTTGAGTATCTAGTATTTGAATATCATGTGAATCTCATCATGTTACTTCTAATTAATATTGTTGGGTTTTAATTGTTCACCTAATTGGGATCGGAATGCTGTCAACCATTCTCGATGTTCAACTACCATGATAGTTAAATAAATTTATTCCTTTGCAGTAGGGAAAAACTGGCTTTATGCAAAACAGTAACCATAGAGCTTTCCACCAGCCAAATATGCATATAGTATAGCTGTTGCATTCCATTACTCTCTATGTGTTACATTGCCAGCATATTCCATGTGCTGACCCGTTTTCGGGCTGCAACTTTCATGTTGCAGACTTTTCAGATGACGAGTAAGGTGCTTTTAGGTCGTGGTTCTATACTCAGTGATGCCGTTGGAGTTGATGGACCCATTTATCTTCCAAGTCTTCCACTGTTATCGATATTAGATGGCCTTAAGCCATATTTACTGTAATAAGTTCTCTTTGAGACATCGATGTAATAAGTGTGTGATTGCTACTCTGCTATAAATCCTTCGAAGTACTGTGTGGTGTCAGCATACTGATCCAGGGATGACACCGGAGCACAGAGACTTGATCCATTCGGGTCGGGTCGCTACAACTGGTCCATCTCCATAATGGAGAATGGACATAAACCTATCTCCAACTTGTGCCTTGCACACATTCATTTTGTCTCCAATTAGTTGCGTGTGTGCCGTCATCACTTTGCTCCATTCTTTGATTCTGAGCCTTCCATCATTTGAAGAAATCGAGTATGCAGCATGGTAAGCCTTCAAAGGAGTTGGTCGTAAGCTAACCATATGCATATCACCTTCGGTAAACAGCACGTCAGGCACAACCTCCTTCAGGAGCCTCTGTTGAAAAACGTAATAGTAACATATATAGTTAGGAATGTAGTTTACTTAAAATAATGTATGCAATGGAGTTACCACCATTAACAAAATCTTACCAAGTTTTTGGCAATGAAGTTACCGTCAAGCAATTTATGGACTAGTGGCACGTATCTAGTATAATTTGGGCTGATAGAGTGATTGGTTTAAAGGCCTCAACATCTTCTTTGAATGAGACAAGATGACCTTTCTCCTCATAGTTAAGCTCAGAGTCATAGCTATAGTATGTGTTGTCTATAACCTTCCGAGTATTTCTTGAAGATAAGAAATAAGCTGACAATTATAAATAAATCAGTTTAGTACCAACGAACACCAATTTTTTAAATTAACAATATAAATTACTGAACTTAACAAATTAGTTTGACAAACTCACATCTAGGCAAAACTGGAGGCATATCCACATCCACCCAAATGTCGATATTATCATCATCATCATAATCTTCAGGATGAATATCAAATCTTATTTGCATTCCCTCCTCAAATCCATATGCCTTGCAGAGAGCTTCCCAATTAGAGCAACCGAAATTGGAGTGATTAACCGCATTGTACAACTTAACCAGAAACTCATAACCATGTTTAGTTCTTAAATGAGCCCCCCTCATCTCCACATTCTCAAAGTCATATAAACCTAAACCAAGCTTCTCCAATACATATGGTCTAGCATGGCAGGGATGTAGTAACCAAATTGAAAAAAATCCAGAAATTACACGTTGAACAAAAGAAGCACAAGTGTGATATTAATGATGATGAAATGCTTGTCGTTGCGTACCGTACAAACATCAAAGGTCTCTTCTAGCTTCACGGTGAAAAACCTATCATTTTGCAGGTGAGGAAACCTGTCACACAAACCCTACTCATTGTAGCAGTACCCGCACTCCGGGATCCTATCGTCATCAGACATCTCCTGTGTTCAAAATTCAAAGATTATAACTTGACGGCAAAACCCAAAATGGCGTTAAATGATCTTTCAGCATTTCCAACGCACTCGATATTTCCTATATTATAGTACAAGCCATGCAAAAATTCACGGAAAAATCCAGCATGACCTTTGCTAAAAAATGACATATCGAGTGCCTGAAATTTGCCGGAATGGAAATTAATTAACACTCCAGCAAAACATAGGCCACTGTGAGGTGTTCCCTGCAAACATAGGCCACTTGGGCAAGCACTAGTACTACAGAACATTGTCACAACTACTCATGTACCTACTACTCTACTACAACTATCAAAACATCTACATCATCATCGACATGGGGATTTGGCTGGTCTCACCTCGAGGTTGGAGGGGGTCGGTGACGGGGACGACGGCGGGGATGATGCAGGGACTCCTTGATTTCTACAAAACAAAATATAAAGAAAAACATTATTATCCTCATCTTAGGACTTAGTGAAACCTTATAAGCTATTAACTAAACCTTATTATGCTGATTCAAAAGACCTACATTCACTAAAAAAAATTGTAAAACCTAGTGCTAACCCTAAAAATTTGTCACTATAGTTCTGGCCGTAACACCTATCCATCCATCCATCTATCTATCTATATATCCATCAATATGTTGGGAAACATAGCACGCAATTTCAAAAAAATCCCTACGCTCACGCAAGATCTATCCAGGAGAAGCACAACAATGAGAGGGGAGAGCATCATCATACCCTTGAAGATCACAAAGCGGAAGCGTTTATCAACGAGGTTGATGTAGTCATACACCTTCACAATCCGTCCCGATCAAGTATCGAACCTACGGCACCTCCGTGTTCAGCACACGTTTAGCTCCATGACGTCCTCGCCTTCTTGATCCAGCAAGACGGGAGAAGTAGTAGATGAGTTCCGGCAGCATGACGGCGTGGTGACGGTTGGTGATGAAGAACAATCTCCGCAGGGGTTCGCCAAGCACTACAGAAACTAGACGGAGGATAAACTATAGGGGACGGGGTTGCCGGCACATGGCTTGGTGAATCTTGATGTGTCTTGGGTGCTAGCCCTGCTCCTCTGTTTATATGTTGAGCCTTGGGGTCGAAACTTGGAGTAAAAGCCTCCTCAAAGTCAGTTTTGCCTGAAAGGCAAGAGTCCTTCTCGGATTCCAGGGCTAGACGCCAGGGTTCCCGGCATCTACCCCCTAGACGCCAGGGTTCCCGGCATCTACCCCCTAGACGCCAGGGTTCCTGGCGTCTAGCCTCTGTTCCCTGTAAAACTCCCTTTTTCACTTTCCAAAAGCCTCATGGGATTTCCCCTTTGGCCCAAATAAAGTGTTCTTATACGCAAACATTTTGGGAAACATCCGGAACCCCTTCCAGAGACCAAACACTATTATCCCGTATATCAATCTTTACCTCCGGACCATTCCAGAGCTCCTCGTCATGTCCGTGATCACATCCGGGACTCCAAAAAAAATTCGGTCACCAACATACATAACTCATATAAAACTATATCGTCAACGAACATTAAGCGTGTGGACCCTACGGGTTCGAGAACTATGTAGACATGACCAAGACATCTCTTCGGTCAATAACCAATAGCAGAACCTGGATGCCCATATTGGCTCCTACATATTCTACGAAGATCTTTATCGGTTGAACCTTATGACAACATACATAATTCCCTTTTGTCCATCGGTATGTTACTTGCCCGCGATTCGATCGTTGGTATCTTCATACCTAGTTTAATATCGTTACCGGCAACTCTCTTTACTCGTTTCGTAATACATCATCCTGTAACTAACTCATTAGTCACTTTGCTTGCAAGTCTTCTTATGATGTGCATTACCGAGAGGGCCCAGAGATACCTCTCCGATACTCGGAGTGACAAATCCTAATCTCGATCTATGCCAACCCAACAAACACCTTCGGAGATACCTATAGAGCATATTTATAATCACCCAGTTATGTTGTGATGTTTGATAGCACACATGGTATTCCTCCGGTATCCGGGAGTTGCATAATCTCATAGTCAAAGGAATATGTATATGACATGAAGAAAGCAATAGCAATAAAAATGAATGATCAATATGCTAACCTAACATATGGGTCTTGTCCATCACATCATTCTCCTAATGATGTGATCTCGTTCATCAAATGACAACACATGTCTATGGTTAGGAAACTTAACCGTCTTTGATTAACGAGCTAGTCTAGTAGAGGCTCACTAGGGACACGGTGTTTTGTCTATGTATCCACACATGTATCAAGTTTCCAGTTAAAACAATGCTAGCATGAATAATAAACATTTATCATGATATAAGGAAATATAAAATAACAACTTTATTATTGCCTCTAGGGCATATTTCCTTCAGTGTCCCATTTGCACTAGAGTCAATAATCTAGTTCACATCGCCATGTGATTTAACACCAATAGTTCACATCTTTATGTGATTAACACCCATAGTTCACATCACCATGTGACCAACACCCAAAGGGTTTACTAGAGTCAATAATCTTAGTTCACATCACTATGTGATTAACACCCAAAGAGTACTAAGGTGTGATCATGTTTTGCTTGTGAGAGAAGTTTAGTCAACGGGTCTGCCACATTCAGATCCATATGCATTTTGCAAATTTCTATGTATACAATGCTCTGCATGGAGCTACTCTAGCTAATTGCTCCCACGTTCAATATGTATCTAGATTGAGAGTTAGAGTCATCCAGTTTAGTGTCAAAGCTTGCATCGACGTAACTCTTTACGACGAACTCTTTATCACCTCCATAACCGAGAAACATTTCCTTAGTCCTCTTTAGGTACCTCAGGATAATTTTAACCATTGTCCAGTGATCTACTCCTCGATCACTATGGTACCCCCTTTCCAAACTCATGGCAAGGCACACAACAGGTCTGGTACACAGCATGGCATACTTTATAGAACCTATGACTGAGGCATAGGGAATGACTCTCATTCTCTCTCTATATTCTGCCGTGGTCGGGTTTTGAGTCTTACTCAACTTCACACCTTGTAACACAGACAAGAACCCTTTCTTTGACTATTCCATTTTGAACTTCTTCAAAACTTTATCAACGTATGTGCTTTGTGAAAGTCCTATCAAGCGTCTTGATCTATCTCTATAGAGCTTGATGCTCAATATGCAAGTAGCTTCACCGAGGTCTTTCATTGAAAAACTCCTATTCAAGTATCCTTTTATGCTATCCAGAAATTCTATGTCATTTCCAATCAATAATATGTCATCCACATATAATATCATAAATGCTAGAGAGCTCCCACTCACTTTCTTGTAAATACAGGCTTCACCATAAGTCTGTATAAAACCATATGCTTTGATCACCTCATCAAAGCGTATATTCCAACTCTGAGATGCTTGCACCAGTCCATAGATGGATCGTTGGAGCTTGCATGCTTTGTTAGCATCTTTAGGATTGACAAAACCTTCTGGTTGCATCATATACAACTCTTCTTTAAGAAATCCATTAAGGAATGCAGTTTTGACGTCCATTTGCCAGATTTCATAATCATAAAATGCGGCAATTGCTAACATGATTCAGACAGATTAAGCATCGCTACGGGTGAGAAACTATGATCGTAGTCAACTCCTTGAACTTGTCAAAAACCTTTCGCGACAAGTCAAGCTTTGTAGACAGTAATATTACCATCAGCATCGGTATTCTTCTTGAAGATCCATTTATTTTCTATGGCTCGCTGATACGTCTCCGACATATCTATAATTTATGAAGTATTCATGTTGTTTTATTATCATTCTCGGATGTTTTACAATCATTTTATAGCAACTTTATATCTTTTTTGGGACTTACCTATTGACCTAGTGCCCAGTGCCATTTGATGTTTTTTTCTTGTTTTTTACATCACGGGAAATCAATATCAAATGGAGTCCAAACACCGCGAAACTTTTTGTGGATTTTTTATGCACCAGAAGACATCCCGTGGGCAGAGCAGCACCTGGGGGGTTTATACGTCTCCAACGTATCTATAATTTTTGATTGTTCCATGCTGTTATATTATCAATCTTGGATATTTTATAATCATTTTATATCATTTTTTCGTACTAACCTATTGACATAGTGCCAAGTGCCAGTTTGTAACACCCTCGATGCGACTATATCTCCCACGTGTCGAGGCACGACTTAGAGGCATAATCGCATTGAAGGCATATGTCGCAAGTGAGGCAATCTTCACACGACCCATGTACATATATAATATAAAGGGGGAATATATAATAGTAGTTGGCTTACACTCGCCACGTCACATCAAGGTACATAAATAGCATTCGTCATACAAACACTCATGGCCCGACTACGGCGCCAAAATAGTAAAGACTCCCCAACATGCGACTAAACCCTGAATCGAACCCCGAGCGGGCACCACTACTGATCATCAGGAAAAGAAACATAGTATCGCTGAGAGTCCTCGTCGTACTCCCACTTCAGCTCGAATGCGCCATCTGGAGGAGTATCATCGGTCCCTGCATCTGGTGTAATAGTAATCTGTGAGCCACAAGGACTCAGCAATCTCGCACCTCGCGATCAAGACTATTTAGGCTAAATAGGTAAGAAAGGGGTAATGTGAGTGGAGCTGCAGCAAGCGACTAGCATATATGGTGGCTAACTTATTCGCAAAAGAGAGCGAGAAGAGAAGGCAAAGCACGAGAGGAAACTAAATAGAGCAGGCTACGCAAACATAACTCCAACGCCGTGTCCACTTCCCGGACTCCGCCGAGAAGAGGCCATCATGGCAACACACGCAGTTGATTCATTTTAATTAATTAAATTCAAGTTGTCTACAACCGGACATTAACAAATTCCCATCTGCCCATAACCGCGGGAACGGCTTTCGAAAGATCAATCCCTGCAGGGGGGGTCCCAACTTAGCCCATAACAAGCTCTCACGGTCAACGAAGGAATAGACCTCCACCCAGGACCCACCGATCATACTCGGTATCCCGGTACAACAAGATGATTCGACAGGTCAAAACTAGTCCAGCAACACCGCCCGAATGCGCCGACAAATCCCGATAGGAGCTGCACATATCTCTTTCTCAGGGCACACTCAGATTGTCTAAACTTCCGGTAGGCCAGCCCAGAGTTGCCCCTGGTGGCCACCGGCGGCTGACGTTCCGGACCAACACTCAGAGGAGCACTGGCCCGTGGGGGGGCTAAAATAAAGATGACCCTTGGGCTCCGGAAACCCAAGGGAAAGAAAAGGGTAGGTGGAAAATGGTAAAACCAATGTTGGGCATTGCTAGAAAAGCTTTAATCAAGGCGAACTATCAAGGGGTTCCCATTATAGCCCAACCGCGTAAGGGACGCAACAATCCGGGAACATAACACCGATATGACGGAAACTAGGGCGGCAAGAGTGGAACAAAACACTAGGCGAGAGGCCGAGCCTTCCACCCTTTACCAAGTATATAGATGCATTAAGATAACATGGCAATATAATGATATCCCAACAAGTAAATAAATGTACCAACAAGGAACGGATCCAATCTTCACCTGCAACTAACAATGCTATAAGAAGGGGGCTGAGCAAAGCGGTAACCTAGCCAATCAATGGTTTGCTAGGACAAAGGTGGGTTAGAGGCTCAATCATGGCAATTGGGAGGCTGACAAGCAAGTGGTAGGCATCGTAGCATTGGCAAAGCAAAAGAGCGAGCATACTAGCATAGCAAAGATAGTAGTGATTTCAAGGGTGTGATCATATTGCCTGCACAGTTGTCAGAATTGACTGGATCCTCAAAAGCAAACTCAACGGGCTCCTCGTTAGCGAACTCGTCTCCCGGCTCTACCCAACAACACAAACAAGCAACAAGGATACAATCAACCACGTGCCAAGGCAACCAATAAGATGCAAAGATGATATGCTATGCGGGATGTGATGCGGGATGCAGGAATGCAACATGTAACAGGAAATGCATGAACCTGGCCTCAACTTGGAAATCCAAGTGTGCCACTGGATAGAGGGGAAGAAATCCCCTGAAAACGATATAAAGATCATGGCAATCGGAGCTACGGTTAAGAAATGGCAAGCGATTTACTAAACGAACCGATCTGCGATTTACAGCAAGTAGGCTCCTAAACACAACAAAATGAACATGTTACAGCCACCCAACATGAAAACAAATTGCATGGAAGTGATGTAATCATCAAGCTTAACAAATCATCATTACTGAGGCATAGGCAAATTCATCCATTAAGGGCTTCAAACAAGCATGGCAAAACTGAATAAGCAAAACAGATTTCAGACTTAGCGAAATTAACGCTAGTCTGAAATTTCAGACCACGATGCTCTCTTCGGAGCAGCAAAACAACATGAAGGAAAACCTGAACATGGCAGGTAAGAGCATGGCATGGAGCTACACAACAAGCTTAACAAAACACCAAAAATGACCTGGGGCCAAAAGGGTTCACAAAATACTCTACCGAGCACACGAACATTGAAGAAACACAATCAGTTTTCAGACTTAGTGAAAACTGGGACATGCTGAAATAATAACTCACGGAGGCGTGTAAACGAGCTCGATGCTATCACTATGGTGCAAGTCATGGCAAGGCAAGCATATATCCATTAAGAAGGCACAAAATTCTAGCTAGACATGGCAAGAACAATGGCAAAGCATGCATGGATCACTAGCAATAACTCCGGCAAAATCGCAAAAGAGTTTACGATCTGCCCAAAACAGCAATTATCCAAAAGTTGAGCTCGATTGAGTCAACCTAGGGTGCTCCAACATAACAAGTAAAGACATGGATGGATTAAGCACAACAAGCATAACAAATCACTCTTACTGATCATCCTCAAAAGAGGCACGGATCACTAGGAAACAAGCCGGACATATAGCATCGTGAACTAAAACGGCTCAGACTTAGTGAAAATCACTAAGTCACTGAAATCTGTAATCTCAGGTAGCCCTCTTCGCAAGCTTGCACAAGACAACACACACATCCTAAAAATATATGGAAGGCACCTCTAGAAATAAGACAACATGCTTAACAATTCATCCCAAAGGGGCACAGGCATATCATGCACGGATTAAATATGGCAAAAATGACAAAAGTGCATGTTGGATTAACGGATCTGCAATTTAACTCAACATGCCTCCTTCCAACAGCATTTTGGGCAACAAGATGACCTCAAATTCAAATAATGCAATGGAATGAAATGATGTACTCGTCGAGACGAAGATTTTGACATATCATACGCCCAAAACGGAGCTACGGATGAGGAGATATGGCAGGTCAAATTTGCATAAAAATGGACGGGGGAGGGGAAAGTCAACCCCTAGGGTTCGTCCCAGATCTGGATCGTGCGCTTCCCGAGGTGACTCCGGCGATGTGCACTGTTCACTGGCGAGGGAAGTCGAGGGAGAGGAGGCCGGGGCTCCGCCGGCGAGGGCGCGGGGTCGCGGGGTCGGCGCGGGGATCCGCCGGCGGCGAGGAGGAGGCGGCGCGGCCGGGGGCGGGCGGTGGCGGCCCGGCGCTGGAGTGGAGGGCGACAAGGTGGCGGCGGCGGCGATCCGCGGCGGCGCCGCACCGGAGTGGAGGGCGACGGCGGCGCGACGAAGGAGGAGCGGGGCGGCGCGGGGAAGGCGGCGACCGGGCTCGGGGGCCGGATCTGGGCCCGAGCGGGCCGGCGCGGTGGATGGCGGTGGGATGCCACGTGGCGTGCGCCTATTGGCTGGGGCGCGGCGGCGGGATTCGTCCGGCGGTGCCGGACATGTCCGATGCGCGCGAGAGGATTTTTAGGGTTTCGAGAGGGGGAGAGATCCGAATTTCGGGGGGGGGGTCTATTTATAGACCTAGAGGGAGCTAGGAGAGTCCAAATGAGGTGCGGTTTTCGCCCACATGATCGTGATCGAACGGCCGAGACGGTGGAGCTGAGTTTGGTGGGTTTTGGGCCAAATTGGAGGGGTGTTGGGCTGCACACACGCGAGGCCTTTTCGGTCCCTCGGTTAACCGTTGGAGTATCAAACGAAGTCCAAATGACCCGAAATTTGACAGGCGGTCTACCGGTAGTAAACCAAGGCCACATGGCAAGTCTCGGTCCAATCCGGAAATGTTTAATCCCCACACACGAAAGAAGGCTAGAAATGGCCACCGGAGGAGAACGAAGCGCCGGAATGCAAAACGGACAACGGGGAAAAAGCTCGAATGCATGAGATGAACATGTATGCAAATGCAATGCACGTGACGACATGATATGAGATGCACGAAAACGAAAACAACACACGGAGGCAAAGACCCGAACCCGAGAATTAAATATAACTTAATGCCGGAGACGGCAAGAGTCGGAGTACAATTGGGGAAGGTTACATGTGGGGCGTTACAACACTCCACCACTACGAAAAGATCTCGTCCCGAGATCTAGGACTGAAAGAACTCCGGGTACTCAGAACGGAGGTGATCCTCGCGTTCCCAGGTAGCTTCACGGTCGGAATGGTGTGACCACTTAACTTTGAGAAACTTGATTGACTTGTTGCGAGTTTTGCGTTCAGTCTCTTCAAGGATTGCAACTGGGTGCTCACGGTAGGAGAGATCTTCTTGGAGCTCAATGTCCTCGAAGTTGACGGTGCGCTCAGGCGTCTTGAAGCACTTTCGGAGTTGCGAGACGTGGAACACATCATGAACATTGGCAAAGGTTGCAGGAAGCTCGAGTTGATAGGCGAGGTCGCCTCTCTTGCTGACGATCTTGAAAGGCCCGACGTATCTTGGGGCAAGCTTCCCTTTGATACCAAAGCGACGAGTCCCTTTCATTGGAGAGACGCGGAGGTAGACATGATCTCCGATCTCGAAGGCCAAATCACGGTGCTTGCTGTCGTAGTAGCTCTTCTGACGAGACTGGGCTGCTTTGAGGTTATCACGAATGACCTTGCACATTTCTTCTGCCTCTGTGATCAGGTCATTACCCAGCAGCTGACGTTCACCGGTTTCAGACCAGTTGAGAGGTGTACGGCACTTCCTACCATACAGAATTTCAAACGGGGCCTTGCCGGAGCTTGCTTGGAAACTATTATTGTACGAGAATTCAGCATAAGGAAGGCAATCCTCCCACTTCATGCCGAAGGAGATAACACAAGCTCTGAGCATATCTTCAAGAATCTGGTTGACACGCTCGACTTGACCGCTTGTTTGAGGGTGGAAAGCAGTGCTGAAGCGAATGCTGGTGCCCATGGCCTTCTGGAAAGAATCCCAAAACTTGGAGGTAAAGATGCTGCCACGGTCTGAAGATATCACTTGAGGAATACCGTGCAGAGAGACAATGCGAGAGGTGTAGAGTTCCGCCAATTGAGCTGCAGTGATTGACTCTTTGATAGGCAAGAAATGAGCCACTTTGGTCAGCTTTTCGATGACAACGAATATAGCATCATTGCCACGCTTGGACTTAGGAAACCCAGTCACGAAGTCCATTTCAATGTGGTCAAACTTCCATTCTGGAATGGCGAGAGGTTGGAGGAGGCCTGCTGGCCTTTGGTGTTCTGCTTTCACTCTTCTGCAGACATCACATTCATTCACGAATTGAGCGATCTCGCGCTTCATTCGAGTCCACCAATAAGTTTGCTTCAGGTCTTGATACATCTTCGTGCTCCCAGGGTGGATGGAGAGGAGAGAGTTGTGAGCCTCATTCATGATCACTTTACGAAGTTCACCTTTGGGCACAACAATTCGATCCTCGAAGAAGAGAGTGTCCTTGTCATCAAGTCGGTAGCACTTATACTTGGACTGACTCTTTGCAATACCAATCTTCACCTTTTTCACCATAGCATCAAGAAGCTGGGCTTGGCGAATCTGGTCTTCCAAGGTAGGAGAAACTTGAAGGTTGGCAAGGAAACCTTGAGGAACAACTTGCAGATTAAGTTTGCGGAAGGCTTCACAAAGCTCGGGTTGATAAGGCTTGAGAATCAGACTGTTGCAATATGCTTTTCTGCTCAAAGCGTCAGCAATCACATTAGCCTTGCCTGGAGTATACTCGATACTCGGATTGTACTCTTGAATCATTTCGACCCATCGAGTCTGCCTGAGGTTGAGATTAGGCTGAGTGAAGATGTACTTGAGACTCTTGTGATTAGTGAAAATGTCCACTTTCCTTCCCAAGAGAAGATGTCTCCAAGTCAACAATGCGTGCACAACTGCCGCCAACTCGAGATCATGAGTGGGGTAGTTCTTCTCATTTGGCTTCAACTGGCGAGAGGTATAAGCAACAACTTTCTTCTCTTGCATCAGTACTGCACCGAGACCTTGGAGAGAGGCATCACAAAAGACCTCGTACGGCTTGGTTTCATCAGGCGGAGTTAGAACTGGAGCAGTGATCAATTTCTCTTTCAAAGCGTTGAAAGCAACATCACACTCCGGAGACCAAACGTACTTGACGTGCTCCTGAAGAAGATTTGAGAGAGGCTTCGCGATCTTGGAGAAGTTTTCGACGAATCTTCGGCAATAACTTGCAAGACCGAGGAAGCTACGGAGTTGCTTCACATTCTGAGGAGGTTCCCAATTAACGATTGCAGACACCTTCTCAGGATCCACGGAAATGCCCTTGGCAGAGATAATGTGACCAAGATAAAGAACTTCATCGATCCAAAACTCACACTTGGAGAACTTGGCGTAGAATTGATGTTCCCTTAGCTTGTCAAGAACCAAACGCAAGTGTTTGGCATGATCTTCCTTGTTCTTCGAGAAAACCAGGATATCATCGAGATAGACCAAAACAAAGTCGTTGGTGTAGGGGTTGAAGATGAAGTTCATCATGCGAGAGAACGTCGGAGGAGCATTGGCGAGGCCAAAAGACATAACAGTGTATTCATATGACCCATAGCTTGTTCTGAACGCCGTCTTTGGAATATCTTGTTCACGAATGCGAATTTGATGATAACCCATACGGAGATCAAGCTTGGAGAATACTTGGGCACCCTTGAGTTGCTCGAATAGCTCATTAATGTTGGGAAGTGGATATTTGTTCTTGATGGTCTTCTTGTTCAATGGACGGTAATCAACACAAAGTCGATCCGTTCCATCCTTCTTCTTCACAAAAAGAACACCACAACCCCACGGAGAAGTACTAGGCCGAATAAGACCCATCCTTTCTTGCACATCGAGCTGTTTCTTCAACTCCTTCAACTCTTCGGGGCCGAGCTTGTAAGGCCGTTTGCACACCGGTTCCGTACCGGGCTCGAGTTCAATAACGAATTCAACGGGCCGGTTTGGAGGCATGCCTGGAAGTTCTTCAGGGAAGACATCTTGATACTCACAAACAACCGGAATCTGCGAAATAGCATCCAATTCACCCTTCTCATTGAGAGAGAACAACCGGATGGTATTATCCCGAGCAGCAAAGACAATCACTTCCTCAGACGAATGAGTCAGTTGAATCTGCTTGGCTGCGCAATCGAGGTGAGCTTTGTGTTTAGAGAGCGAGTCCATCCCAAGAATGAGGTCGATATCGGAATTGCCAAGAATCATCGGGGAAGCCAGAAACTTAAAGTCACCCAGCGAGATAGAAATATCCGGAACTTCATAGTTAGCAAGCAAGCATTTGCTCGGAGAGACGACTGCTAATGGCTGATGCATAACTTGAGAAAACCACCCGTGCTTAGATGCAAAAGGCTTCGAGATGAAACAATGTGATGCACCTGTATCAAAAAGTACTTTTGCAGGAACATCGTTAATAGGAAGGTTACCCATGATCACATCTGACGAATCCTCTGCTTGAGCTGCATTCACCATATTGACCTTGGCATGCTTGGGATTATGCTTGACCACAGCTGTACTTGCCGATCTGACAGGAGGAGGAGGAGGAAGACGCCTCTGGTTGAAACACTTGTTGGCGTAGTGACCCTTCTGTTGGCACTTGTTGCACGTGACCTCTGAAAGCGGACGGTGGTACGGAGCACTCGATCTTGGAGCTTGAGACGAAGTCTTGTTCTGAAAGCCTGGGTTGGGTGGGTGGGATGAACCACTGCCACCTTTGCTCTTTTGCTGATACGGCTGATGGAACGGAGGAGGAGGAAGCCAATACTTCTGCTGCTTGGCCACTTGAGTTGAGGACGAAGACGAAGTGTCCCTGACTCGCTTCCTGGAAGCATCACACCTGAGCTGAGCAGCCTCTTGCTTCAGTGCCATGTTGTAGAACTCATCGTATCTCAGCGGCTCGAAGAGGACAAGAGCGAGCTGAATTTCTTCACGAAGACCACCCCTGAACTGATAGATCATGCTCTTCTCATCAGGAACATCCTGCTTGGCAAAACGGGCGAGCTTCTGGAACAACTTGTTGTAGTCATAGACAGACAAAGAGCCTTGCTTCAGATTGCGGAATTCTTCACGTTTGCTTTCAGTCACACTTTGAGGAATGTGATGAGCTCGAAAATCACGACGGAAATCATCCCAAGTGATCAAACGTCCACCTCTGGAATCCCGGTACTGCTGAAACCACTCTGCGGCCTGATCCTTGAGCTGGAAAGACGCGAACTTGACGAAATCTTCAGGTCTGACGTTGCTACATTCAAAATGCTTGCCCAGATCGACTAACCAATCATCAGCATCGGTAGCCTCAATGCAGTTACTGAACGTCTTTGGACCATTTGCGAGGAACTGATGCAGAGTTGCAAACTGGTTCTGGTTGTTGCCTTGATTCGCTTGACTGCTTTGATTCCGCTCTTGGATGATTTGCATGATCAGCTGAGTATTTGCATTAGTAGCAGCCATCACAGCCTGCCATGCTTCCGGAGGAGGCGGAGGTGGCGGAGGATCTTGATTCTGCTTCTGACTGGTGCTCTTAGTGGGAGCCATCCTGAAGAGGTTGACCACCATTAGCACACAAATAGAGAAATATAGAAGGTGAATCCAACGGAATGAAAATTGCAACATAAGTCTTCACATCCGAACAAAATGAATGAATGCACTTCTCTTGAAGTGGTCACATATTCCTAAATTGCGAAGCCACGAATAATCAGGTAGAAGAGGTACATCAATGAGGAATGGAATCAACATAAGACGTCGAAGAAGAACGAATACCACAACTCGAAATAAAACCAAGGGTTGGCTTGTGGAATGAGCCGGAACAAACACATGATAGAAATTTCGTCCGAAGTGTTCGTGGTAGGACCTACACGGGCTCGACCGTACAGCACCATCATGTACAAGGCAGTGCACATGACATACGAAGCGTCCCCGAGTCAGCATAGCCAAGGACTCTTTAAGACACAACGAGGCCACTGTAAAATCGACCGTGAATAGGCGAACCACTAGACGTCGAACCCCAATTTCATATCACACATCTGCTGGAAAGATATCCTAAGGCTACTTGAATTCCCACCTATGAAATTCCCGAAACTTTCCGGTTATGCAATCAGGTGTTGAGGATACAGGGGAAGCATAATATCTCACCCAAGCTAGCAAATCCTACATCCAGCTGCATCCATCCTTCAACACATAACCAAGAAACCTTCGGAAACCATCTATCTCAACCTTCGAAAAGCATCCGTTATACAAGTTATGGCGATACTCCCGAACTCCCGCCCCAGTACTGGGTGGCGTCGAGGTTATCTCACCAACGAACTGCATAAAAGAGATTTTCGATGTCGCGCACATATCTCAAGTATGCCAGAATTGCAACGATAGAATTATGATGACAACACCTCAGAGCTCAACTCCCCGGGACACTTCCACTAAACCCCTGACAGGAGGCACCAAGACAGTATTCTCATCATAAACCATCGGAACAAAACTAAGATACTCGCGTGATCCTAAAAAAAATTTTAGTGAAATTTGAGAAGAGAAGAGTCAAAACTCTACGTCAGGATGCCTTACCAGAGCGATGAGGAGACTGGGAAGTAAAAAGAATTCCTAAGCTCTCCGATATATAATTCCTAAGGACTCAAAACATTTTTCTAGACACAACTCGGCTGCTAGAAACGATCAAGCAATGGGGCTCCTAAGGTCGGGGAAGGCTCTGATACCAACTTGTAACACCCTCGATGCGACTATATCTCCCACGTGTCGAGGCACGACTTAGAGGCATAATCGCATTGAAGGCATATGTCGCAAGTGAGGCAATCTTCACACGACCCATGTACATATATAATATAAAGGGGGAATATATAATAGTAGTTGGCTTACACTCGCCACGTCACATCAAGGTACATAAATAGCATTCGTCATACAAACACTCATGGCCCGACTACGGCGCCAAAATAGTAAAGACTCCCCAACATGCGACTAAACCCTGAATCGAACCCCGAGCGGGCACCACTACTGATCATCAGGAAAAGAAACATAGTATCGCTGAGAGTCCTCGTCGTACTCCCACTTCAGCTCGAATGCGCCATCTGGAGGAGTATCATCGGTCCCTGCATCTGGTGTAATAGTAATCTGTGAGCCACAAGGACTCAGCAATCTCGCACCTCGCGATCAAGACTATTTAGGCTAAATAGGTAAGAAAGGGGTAATGTGAGTGGAGCTGCAGCAAGCGACTAGCATATATGGTGGCTAACTTATTCGCAAAAGAGAGCGAGAAGAGAAGGCAAAGCACGAGAGGAAACTAAATAGAGCAGGCTACGCAAACATAACTCCAACGCCGTGTCCACTTCCCGGACTCCGCCGAGAAGAGGCCATCATGGCAACACACGCAGTTGATTCATTTTAATTAATTAAATTCAAGTTGTCTACAACCGGACATTAACAAATTCCCATCTGCCCATAACCGCGGGAACGGCTTTCGAAAGATCAATCCCTGCAGGGGGGGTCCCAACTTAGCCCATAACAAGCTCTCACGGTCAACGAAGGAATAGACCTCCACCCAGGACCCACCGATCATACTCGGTATCCCGGTACAACAAGATGATTCGACAGGTCAAAACTAGTCCAGCAACACCGCCCGAATGCGCCGACAAATCCCGATAGGAGCTGCACATATCTCTTTCTCAGGGCACACTCAGATTGTCTAAACTTCCGGTAGGCCAGCCCAGAGTTGCCCCTGGTGGCCACCGGCGGCTGACGTTCCGGACCAACACTCAGAGGAGCACTGGCCCGTGGGGGGGCTAAAATAAAGATGACCCTTGGGCTCCGGAAACCCAAGGGAAAGAAAAGGGTAGGTGGAAAATGGTAAAACCAATGTTGGGCATTGCTAGAAAAGCTTTAATCAAGGCGAACTATCAAGGGGTTCCCATTATAGCCCAACCGCGTAAGGGACGCAACAATCCGGGAACATAACACCGATATGACGGAAACTAGGGCGGCAAGAGTGGAACAAAACACTAGGCGAGAGGCCGAGCCTTCCACCCTTTACCAAGTATATAGATGCATTAAGATAACATGGCAATATAATGATATCCCAACAAGTAAATAAATGTACCAACAAGGAACGGATCCAATCTTCACCTGCAACTAACAATGCTATAAGAAGGGGGCTGAGCAAAGCGGTAACCTAGCCAATCAATGGTTTGCTAGGACAAAGGTGGGTTAGAGGCTCAATCATGGCAATTGGGAGGCTGACAAGCAAGTGGTAGGCATCGTAGCATTGGCAAAGCAAAAGAGCGAGCATACTAGCATAGCAAAGATAGTAGTGATTTCAAGGGTGTGATCATATTGCCTGCACAGTTGTCAGAATTGACTGGATCCTCAAAAGCAAACTCAACGGGCTCCTCGTTAGCGAACTCGTCTCCCGGCTCTACCCAACAACACAAACAAGCAACAAGGATACAATCAACCACGTGCCAAGGCAACCAATAAGATGCAAAGATGATATGCTATGCGGGATGTGATGCGGGATGCAGGAATGCAACATGTAACAGGAAATGCATGAACCTGGCCTCAACTTGGAAATCCAAGTGTGCCACTGGATAGAGGGGAAGAAATCCCCTGAAAACGATATAAAGATCATGGCAATCGGAGCTACGGTTAAGAAATGGCAAGCGATTTACTAAACGAACCGATCTGCGATTTACAGCAAGTAGGCTCCTAAACGCAACAAAATGAACATGTTACAGCCACCCAACATGAAAACAAATTGCATGGAAGTGATGTAATCATCAAGCTTAACAAATCATCATTACTGAGGCATAGGCAAATTCATCCATTAAGGGCTTCAAACAAGCATGGCAAAACTGAATAAGCAAAACAGATTTCAGACTTAGCGAAATTAACGCTAGTCTGAAATTTCAGACCACGATGCTCTCTTCGGAGCAGCAAAACAACATGAAGGAAAACCTGAACATGGCAGGTAAGAGCATGGCATGGAGCTACACAACAAGCTTAACAAAACACCAAAAATGACCTGGGGCCAAAAGGGTTCACAAAATACTCTACCGAGCACACGAACATTGAAGAAACACAATCAGTTTTCAGACTTAGTGAAAACTGGGACATGCTGAAATAATAACTCACGGAGGCGTGTAAACGAGCTCGATGCTATCACTATGGTGCAAGTCATGGCAAGGCAAGCATATATCCATTAAGAAGGCACAAAATGCTAGCTAGACATGGCAAGAACAATGGCAAAGCATGCATGGATCACTAGCAATAACTCCGGCAAAATCGCAAAAGAGTTTACGATCTGCCCAAAACAGCAACTATCCAAAAGTTGAGCTCGATTGAGTCAACCTAGGTTGCTCCAACATAACAAGTAAAGACATGGATGGATTAAGCACAACAAGCATAACAAATCACTCTTACTGATCATCCTCAAAAGAGGCACGGATCACTAGGAAACAAGTCGGACATATAGCATCGTGAACTAAAACGGCTCAGACTTAGTGAAAATCACTAAGTCCCTGAAATCTGTAATCTCAGGTAGCCCTCTTCGCAAGCTTGCACAAGACAACACACACATCCTAAAAATATATGGAAGGCACCTCTAGAAATAAGACAACATGCTTAACAATTCATCCCAAAGGGGCATAGGCATATCATGCACGGATTAAATATGGCAAAAATGACAAAAGTGCATGTTGGATTAATGGATCTGCAATTTAACTCAACATGCCTCCTTACAACAGCATTTTGGGCAACAGGATGACCTCAAATGCAAATGCTGCAATGGAATGAAATGATGTACTCGTCGAGACGAAGATTTTTACATATCATACGCCCAAAACGGAGCAACGGATGAGGAGATATGGCAGGTCAAAGTTGCATAAAAATGGACGGGGGAGGGGAAAGTCAACCCCTAGGGTTCGTCCCAGATCTGGATCGCGCGCTTCCCGAGGTGACTCCGGCGATGTGCACTGTTCACCGGTGAGGGAAGTCGAGGGAGAGGAGGCCGGGGCTCCGCCGGCGAGGGCGCGGGGTCGCGGGGTCGGCGCGGGGATCCGCCGGCGGCGAGGAGGAGGCGGCGCGGCCGGGGACGGGCGGTGGCGGCCCGGCGCCGGAGTGGAGGGCGACGAGGTGGCGGCGGCAGCGATCCGCGGCGGCGCCGCGCCAGAGTGAAGGGCGACGGCGGCGCGACGAAGGAGGAGCGGGGCGGCGCGGGGAAGGCGGCGACCGGGCTCGGGGGCCGGATCTGGGCCCGAGCGGGCCGGCGCGGTGGATGGCGGTGGGAGGCCACGTGGCGTGCGCCTATTGGCTGGGGCGCGGCGGCGGGATTCGTCCGGCGGTGCTGGACATGTCCGATGCGCGCGAGGGGATTTTTAGGGTTTCGAGAGGGGGAGAGATCCGAATTTCGGGGGGGGTCTATTTATAGACCTAGAGGGAGCTAGGAGAGTCCAAATGAGGTGCGGTTTTCGCCCACATGATCGTGATCGAACGACCGAGACGGTGGAGCTGAGTTTGGTGGGTTTTGGGCCAAATTGGAGGGGTGTTGGGCTGCACACACGCGAGGCCTTTTCGGTCCCTCGGTTAACCGTTGGAGTATCAAACGAAGTCCAAATGACCCGAAACTTGACAGGCGGTCTACCGGTAGTAAACCAAGGCCACATGGCAAGTCTCGGTCCAATCCGGAAAAGTTTAATCCCCACACACGAAAGAAGGCTAGAAATGGCCACCGGAGGAGAACGAAGCGCCGGAATGCAAAACGGACAACGGGGAAAAAGCTCGAATGCATGAGATGTACATGTATGCAAATGCAATGCACGTGACGACATGATATGAGATGCACGTAAACGAAAACAACACACGGAGGCAAAGACCCGAACCCGAGAATTAAATATAACTTAATGCCAGAAACGGCAAGAGTCGGAGTACAATTGGGGAAGGTTACATGTGGGGCGTTACACAGTTCCTGTTTTTTCGTGTTTTTTACATTGCAGAAAATCAATATCAGACGGAGTCCAAATGCCATGGAACTTTACGGAGGTTTTTTATGGACGAGAAGGAACATGTTGGGCCCTGGTTGCACCTGGGGGGGCTGAGGAGGGGACAACCCACCAGGGCGCGCCAGGAGGCCCAGGCGCGCCCCGGTGGGTTGTGCCCACCTCCGGTGCCCCTCGGACCGCCTCTTTTCTCTATAAATACCCCAATATTTCTAGAACCCTAGGGGAGTCTTCGAAATATTCATCCAGCCGCCGCAGAGTCCAGAACCACCAGATCCAATCTAGACACCATCTCGGATGGGGTTCACCACCTCCATTGGTGCCTCTCCGATGATGCATGAGTAGTTCTTTGTAGACCTTCGGGTCCATAGTTAGTAGCTAGATGGCTTCATCTCTCTCTCTCTGTTGATTCTAAATACAATGGTCTCTTGGAGATCCATATGATGTAACTCTTTTGCGGTGTGTTTGTTGGGATCCGATGAACTTTCAGTTTATGATCAGATCTATCTTTTTATATCCATGAAAGTATTTGAGTTTCTTTGATCTCTTTTATGCATGATTTCTTATAGCCTCGTATTTCTTCTCCGATATTTGGGTTTTGTTTGGCCAACTTGATCTATTTATCTTGCAATGGGAAGAGGTGCTTTGTAGTGGGTTCGATGTTACGGTGCTTGATCCCAGTGATAGAAAGGGAAACGACCCGTCTGTATCGTTGCTACTAAGGTTTAAACGACGGGGTCTATCTCTACGTAGATAGATCTTGTCTACATCATGTCATCGTTCTTATTGCATTTCTCCATTTCTCCATGAACTTAATACACTAGATGCATGCTGGATAGCGGTCGATGTGTGGAGTAATAGTAGTAGTTGCAGGCAGGAGTCGGTCTACTAATCTTGGACGTGATGCCGATATAATGATCATTGCCTGGATATCATCATGAGTATTTGAAGTTCTATCAATTGTCCAACAGTAATTTGTTTACCCGCCGTTTGCTATTTTTCTCGAGAGAAGCCACTAATGAAACCTACGGCCCCGGGGTCTTCTTTCTCATATTATTTGCCTTCACGATCTATTTTTATTTGCTTTTATTTTTAGATCTATTTATCCAAAAATACTTTGCTGCAATTTGTTTTATTTGGTGTTCGATCTATCAATATTTACAACTCTCTCACGTCCGTTTGCCAATTTCTGGCACCGTTACCCGAAAGGGATTGACAACCCCTTTAACACGTGGGGTTGCGAGGATTTGTTATCTGTGTGCAGGGATTGTTTACGTTGTGTTGCTTGGTTCTCCTACTGGTTCGATAACCTTGGTTTCATATCTGAGGGAAATACCTACCGTCGTTGTGCTGCATCATCCCTTCCTCTTTGGGGAAATACCGACGTAGCTTCAAGCGACATGAAAAGGAATTTCTGGCGCCGTTGTCGGGGAGGATCTTCAACATATACCAGGTTCCTAATAACAAATATCATCTCCTTGCAATTTACATTATTTGCCATTTTCCTCTCGTTTTCCTCTCCCCACTTCACAAAAAATTGTTGTCTTATTTGCGTCTCTTTTTCGTTCGCCATTTTATTGCCGATTCTGTTTTACGTGCAACCTTGTTTGCCATTATTATGGATAATTCTTCCTCTATTGCTTGCAATCCCGAGAACGAGGTTCTCAACTTTAAACAAAGGGGGGAGAAAATTTAAAAGATGCTTGGTATAGGATATGCAATGCTCATAATAGATCTACCCGTCAGTAATCTACCGTTGTTCTTCTTCGTTGTTTTTATGTTGGCATCACCACTTGGTATAGATTCGTCCTTGATACGATTACCGGTGGAAATTTCTTGATGTGTCCTTCTCTTGATGCCTTTAATTCTATGGGAAATTTAGTGGGATCACCACCTCTCATGATTAATGAAACAACTTTGACTCTTGAGCATGTTATGGAAAGATTAGATGCTATTGAAAAGAAAATGCTCACCGAAGATCATATGGAAATTATAGATAAAAAGATTCATAACTTTTCTACCAATATTGGGTTAAAACTGGGAGATATTCTTAAGTTGTTAAAAGATAAGGGTACCTTAATCCATGAAAGAATAGAAGAAAGTCTGTCTTGGATTGATAAATTAAAAGAAATCTTTAGTAATCTAAGCACAGCTTTTGCTTCCGCTAACCCTATAGAGAAACCTCCCGTAAGGAGGGGTAGATCCAAGAACAAGGGTGCAACTCCTAGTAATAGTAATAATGGAGATCTTAAGATGATTAGTGTTCACCCAGATTTTGTTGAAGTGATAAGAGATCCTTTTTGCAAGAATGAAATCTTTCAATTTATTCCTAGGAGTATTGTTATTAAAAATCTTTATGCTAAATCTCTGAAGGATCATAAGTGTTTGATTTAAGAGTTGGACAAGGATGACAAAACTTAGATCCTTGCTTTATGCCTAGCTAAGGGCATAAAACTATAGCGCTTGTTGGGAGGCAACCCAATGAATAAATTTTGTTT